>JAJHZJ010000383.1:0-600000 GCA_023548195.1 Bettongia penicillata ogilbyi | reverse complement strand
GAAGTGACAGCATGAAGAGTTTGTATTTTATGTCAGAAACAAGAGGGAATCACTGAAGCATATTGAACAGAAGAGTGATGTGGTCCGATTTGTGCTTCATGAACTTGTTTCGCAGCTATATAGAGGATGAATTGGAAAGGGGAAAGATTCCAACCGTGGAGTTCGATTAAAAGGCTTCTAGTGCAATAGTCCAGGGGAGGGTGGTAAAGGCCTGAACTAGGTTGGTGGACATATGACTTCAGGAGATACGGTATATGTATGGGTATGTATATACACATATATGCATATACACATACCTATATACACTTGTGTATATGCATATATGTGTGTTTATATACATATGTGTGTATCTATGTACACACAGATACACACACGTGTTTATAGGCTGAGTGAATAATTCTGTTATTTTTTCCTTTTTACAATGAAGTGTCAAATTGGATACCAGGAAACACAAATGGTTGAGTCATTGAAAATGATTTAATGATTATTTAAACAAGAGGTGATGTGATACAATGGAAGGAATAATGGATTTGGAGTCAGAGGAGTCAAGTTCTAACTCTCCCTCTGCTACTTATGACCCTGTGATCTTAAGCAAGTCATTAAACCTCTCTAGACATCAGATGCTTCAATGGGACGATTGCCTGAGAGCTCCAAATCCATGGCCCCATGATCAGCATTATGTAGCCAAGGACTGTCCTTCTGGAAGAAATCTTCTTCAGAAAAGAAGGCATCTCTGAATGATGCTAATTAGTGTACCTTCACTATATCATCTATAGTTCTCTCCAAATGCCACTTTAGTCTACTAATACATTACCTAAAGAGAGGTAGAATTAACCAGCTAATAAGGCATGTAAAATGTGAAGCAGCTAAATAACCGCCACATTGCTATTCGGCCCATTTTCATCTGTCAGAATTTTAAAGGTTAAGGAGACAGAGTATTGGCAGTTGTCTTCCCTCTCTACAGCAGTGAATTGTATTGTCAGGGGTCTAGAAGAACCTGGATGAGCATAACACAGACCTGTTTTCATTAATGGAAGTGTTTGCTTTGGATCCTATCCCAGTTTTAAAACAACATTTCCATTAGCTGAGCACAGTATCTACAATTATCCATTTTATCTGACCAGGGCAAAAATCACTCTAGATGTTGTGCCCAGTTTGACAAAATGGTGCTGAAAGCAGAAGAGTAGGGGACCCATCCAGATGAAAAGCAAATATATCTCTTTTGGACCGCAGGCTGCAAATGGTCTATATGTATACAAGTAACTGTAATAAATACCAGCAAGGACTATGAATGCACCACATCTACAATCCTTTATTCTGATTCAGTAAAGTCCTCGCTCTGATAAAAATATCCCTTTCCAAACTTTTAGTTTCTTCCTCTTGTGATTTGATATTTTCATATTTCTTATGGTAATAAGAGCAGAAAAACAGGGAAATATAGGAAGAACATCAAAACAAAGTAAAACACAGAGTAAAACCCTAATAAGGGAAGGAGGTGTAGGCAGACTGATGAGATCATCATCAATTACCTTTATTGAAAACCTTCCTGGAACACAGCACTCTATTATATGCTTAGAAATTGAAGGGTAAAGAAATTGATTTGAAAAAGTCCTTGCCCTCAAAACGCATGCATTTCATTAAAGTTGGCTAGGAAAAGCAATCAGGAAATAGAAGAATAAGAGGAAGAAGGAACCAGAGGGAATACAACATGCCTGGCTGAAGATGTAAAAGCAAGGGCACACTGTGCTTGGCTTGTAACTGAAGTCCAGCTACATCGCCAATGTTAACGAAGGCCTATAAACACAAATAAAGGGCATGCTCCACATCAGACCTCCATCATGGTGCTGATAACCTAAGGACATCGAGGAGTTAGCTTTTACTAGCTTTCCAACCATTACAATAATTTATTCTTGAATATAAGTCTTGCTTGTGCTTCCACGTTTGGTACAAGCAGAAATACAACTATGTAGAAGACTGGGGAAAATAGTCCTGTTCCAACTGAGAAGGACTATGTGATGAGTCCCACGTTCTCAGCTACTCTGGGACATTTCTATGCTTTCTTTTCCATGTCAAGGGGTTTCCTATTCTAAATTCAAGAAGCATTTCAGCCTTTTTAACATACAGCATTCAGTGTTGTAAAAAGAACATCCTGCTAGTTTGAAGGCTAAAAGGAAAAGAAATTGGATGAAGCAGCCTACCTATACTATTCAGTGTCTAGTTTCTTGGAACATAGCAGTGTCCATCTTACCTGATTGGCCAGGGGGTGGGACACCTGATGGTCCTCTTGGGAGACAGAGAAATACAGTCAGAACTGCCGCTTTGTTTCCTGCACATGGCTCTATGGCAATTGGTTTGGGTGCACCCTGGAAAAGAAGAACTATCTTAAGCAGGTATGATTATATACAATGAACACATATATTACTTTATGATGACACAGCATAATATAGTGATAAAGATGCTGTACTTGAAGCCAGGAGGACCTGGGTTTGAAGCCTGCCTTTTGACAGTGTCACTGTGTGACCCTGCCTATGTCATTTAACTTCTTTCTTAGTTTTCTCATCTAGAGAATGGGCATTGTGGGGGTATTGTGAAGCTGAAATGGCATCGTCATCATCATCAGTTAGTGCTTTATGTGTACTGCTTTAAGGTTTGCAAAGCATTTTATGTATGGTATCTTGCTTGTCTCAATAACTCTGTGAAGCAGGTGCTATTATTTCCCATTGTAGAGATGAGGAAATTGAGGTGGAGAGAAGGACTTGCCCAGGGTCACAAAATAAGAAATTATCTGAGTCAAGGTTTGTAGTCATATCTTCATATTTCCCACTCCTGCACTCTCTTCACTCTGAGATTTGGATGCCTTGATATAACTTATATAATATATGCAAAGTATTTGGCAAAACTTAGAGTGTTACATAAATGTCCTTCATGATTATCCTTTTAACCTTTATAAGGTTCTAGAACTTCTTATACACGTCTGGCTTGCCTTCTCAGTTGAACTGGCAATGGTCTTCCCTCTACCCATAGAGTTCTGTCTTCTACTTGTTTGCATTCCCAGAACATGCATAGTGTCATGTACACAGAAGGTAATAAACAAATATTTGTTACATTAATTTTACTGTACTGTATGTATATTTAGTTGAGCTATAAATTGATGCAAACTAAGATAATTTCTCTCCATTCTCTTCTTTAGCCTGTGACATACCAAACAACACCTCTTATCTAATTAAATGATCACAAGTCTAAAGGACTCTGTTGGCAAGATTTTATGGCAATTTATTCAGTGACATACATATTTAATAACTCCCCAAATGCATTTATATTAAGAATATGCCTGCAGGAATCAAGGGGATTGCATGGCTGTCTTCCCACTGAAACACCAAAGGAATCATGGGTTAAATACAATACCACCTTCCATGCTGTGAGGGTATAATTTTAGCTTAGAGATGGTGATTGAGGTAGTACTGTTCAAGTTACTCTGCATGAATTACCCTAGGGAGAAATATCAAAACCACATCTTTGGATAAAGACAAAACTAGGCACAAGAAGAAAATGATTTTGCTTTAATTATTAGGATTAATGATTTGTTTAGGTTTCTCTATTAATGCTACCTGACCTGTTCAGAAGTATCTTAGTTATACATGGTTATTCACCTATATCAGTTAGACTACTGCAGTTTCCAGAAAGTTTAACAAATGAGGCATTAAAAATAAAATATGTCATTCTTCATGTAAAATTTAGACTGAAATTTTTGGTGAAAATAGTTTTATGTGGTTATAAAAGGTTGTTCCTTTATAGCAGCATAAATCTTAGGTTTTAAAAATTATCATTATGCAGACACAGTTTTAGAGTTTTCAAGATAAAGGCCAGTGACCACTAAAGAATTGCAGGACATAAAAAAATTTTCTGAGAAAATGTGAGGTCTGTAACTACCCTGGCTTACATTTGCTTATTTTGTTTTAAGCAAAGTGATAGGTGTTTTCACAATCTGAACAAGTGTTTAATCTTTAGAAGCTTAGTTTTTAAAAAATATTTAATTCAAAATTAGTATAAAATTATATTTCTTCTTTTATAATATATGTGCGTGCATATGTATTTGGAAGATATATTTGTCCCATTCTGAGGCAAAAAATAATTTGAAATAATGACGTTAATAATACACATGTAGCACAGTGATCAGGACCAATTGTGGTGTTCCCTCTTCTTTCCCTAACAAACTGGATGAGATGCTTCCTGAAGGCTACCTCCTATTAACACAGACATGAACCTTGCTCTCTTGCTGAGGGCACCCTTCTGACTGCTCCCCAACGAGTATGTGTAAGGGCAAGCAAAGAAGGATCTTTTGCTGTTTTTGTTTTAGTATAATCAAGTGCTTCTGACTGATTCTTGCCTTTATCAACCAAGAGTCTTTACTAGGAGTAAGTATAGAAACTAGAGTTTCTTTAGAAACGGTATATATATTTGTATTGTTAATGTGATTAAAGATCTTCCCCATTCATTAATGGGCCTGCTCATTAAAGGGAGTTTGATTAGGGAACATTTGTAGGAGGGCCCACATCTTTTGTTAATGAGGCATTGTTTGTCAAGGGGTGGGATGTCCTCTGGCTCCAAAAAATGGTATAAATACTCTGAAGGTGAGGTTTCACTTTGGGGCTTAGTTTTTGGAAGAAGGTTTGTGTGCCAGATGAGACTCTGGGAAGCCACTAAGTAGCGTCTCCCGAAAACTCAGATGTTGATGCTTCCCTCTCTGGCAACTATGGTCAGATAGTTGGACCTGTCTGTTGATTTGTGATATATATTGCTTATGTCAGACAGTTTGGAAGCTCTGTCTGTTGATTTCCTGAACTAAGTGAATGATATATGTGCTTGATTAAAGGAGATTGCTAACCTCTCAAAAGTTGCCTTTCCTTTTAGAAAAGCAGATCAAAAAATTTGTGATAGCAGCCCCCCCACCCCGTATATTTGAGATGCTTACTGTTACAGTAAGCCTGCCTCTAAGATTACTGATCACAGCATGGCAGGGGAGGGGGAGGGAATGAACTGTTGGATCCACAAGTCTTCCCCATTAGTATATAAACCCCGTAAGAGAAGAGATTATTGCATTTCTGTGCTTGCAGCTCCAGTGACAAGCAAAAGTGTTATACATTTTACATTTTTAATAGGCAGCTAGGTAGTGCAATGGATAGAGTACTGGACTTGGAATAAGGAAAACCTGAGTTCAAATATGGACTCAGATACTCACTAGCTGTGTACCCCAGGCACTCAGCTTTGCCTCAGTTTGCCTCTGTTTCCTCATCTATAAAATGAGCTGGAGAAGCAAATGGCAAACCACTCCAGTATCTTTGCCAAGAAAACCCCAAATGGGGTCATGGAGAGTAGGACATGACTGCAAATGACTGAACAAAAACAAATGGTCTATATAAGCAAGCTTTGACATGGTTCAAAGTTTTTTGTTTGTTTTATTTTCCCATGCTTTTTATCCCTTGGAATTCCAGAGGATAGCACAGAAACTGTTTGGGGGGTGGTGATGGTATTTCTCCCATTTCCATCTAATCCAGGAGCAGAAAACTATGAGTCAGAAAAAGGACATGGTGAGCTTCCTATGCTTGTCCACGTATCCTAAGAGGAATTCAAAGATCTTAGGATCCTTCCTGGCTCTCTTCTATCTTTCTGTTTCCTTCTTCTGAGCAGACAGAGATTAATGCAGGCTAATTCAGAAATGACTTTCTATGCAAGTTCAAGTGTTTTCAGTTTCCTTGTGAAACTGAGAGTTCCCTAGTTTGAATCAGGTACTGATCTTCTAGAATTGTATCTCCTTAAGATCCTACTGATTGGAGATAGATTTGAGATTTAGTTTGGGAAAGATCTTAGAGGGTATAGAGTCCAACACTTTCATTTTGCAGATGAGGAACTGAGGCCCCAAAAAGGGAAAGTGACTTGATCAGGATCACAAGAGACCTTGAAAAAAAAAAGCTGCAGAACTAGGATATTAAACCAGATTCTGGGCCCCCAAGTCCAGTCTGCCCTCCACCCTCTAGCTAAGGGAATATAGTCATATAATGGAAAGTGATGGCAGACGGAAGGGATGTGGCCTTTGCCAATTTTACTGTTGCCAGGAGTTGCTCAAGTGGGGCAGTACTCAGGTGATTGGAAAAAAAAATATTTATTCAGCAATCTCTTATAGTGTCTTCACATTTTGAGAATAGTCTAATTTGAGTGTTTTACATTCTGAATTTGTTCGCTGGCTCCTGGGAACCTTTTGTGTTTTAAGCATCTTCTGTGGTGGGTGAAAAGGTTTAACAACTGTGTTATACTTTGAGTACCTACTGGAGGTTGGATACTGTTATTCACATTTGGCAATCTAGAAAAGAGACATACCTAAGATTCTTTTAGAGATTATTCTAGCTTAACTCCAGGTGGAGGCAGGTGGAGGAGGTGAGTGAGAAAAAATTAGAACTCAAAATTTAAAAAAATATTAAAAATTGTCCCTATATGTAATTGGGAAAAATAAAATGTTAAAATACTGAGCATTGATCAACTATTTTTTTAGTTACAGGGGAAAAAGGTGATAGAGGAAAAATGTGATTAATAGCCTATAACACTTAAAAGCAAGAAACTCAGTGGCACTGAAACTCTGCAATATATCAGCAATTGAAACGGCCATGGAGTGGATGGAAGAGTACAATGTTGTCGTCCTGGGAAGCTCAATTAATAATGCCATTGGTTGCTACTTTTGCCTGTGGTTCCCTTCCAGATAATTATGTAACATAGCTATCATAACTATATATATATATATATATATATATACATATATATGTCATATTTACTTTTCTCTACCAACATTTTCATAAAAGAAAATTAATAAAAGAAATATTATCTACTAATTACAATGAAAAACTAGTGGTTAATATTTTCCTATTTCAAACCCTACATTAATTAGCGTTATTCAGGGTTCAAAGAAAAATTTAATTTGTTTCACAGAATTTTAACACCAGAAGCCACTTTTTAAACATTTAACTTTGCAACAGAAAAGTATGGAAAGAAAACTAATATTTCTGATAACCCGAGGTTGGTTGGTTAACAAAAATACCACGATCATGAATCAAGTTCATTTCACAATGACATAACCTGCTTGCTGAAATGTGCAATTTATCATGCATTTTCCATGGTTGCCTTTGAAAGTGATAAAGAACAGGTTTGCCTACAGTACTTAGCAACCAGGATCTACTCCTAGGCACTGTCAGGTCTGGTGAACAGAAAACAGCCAACAGTGCCAGAAAAAATCAATGACAGTTTTACAATTAGTAGCTCTTGTATTAAGCATAAGTTTCTTTTCTATAGCATTTACTTGCTCAGTATATTCCAGCAGGGTGAGGGTTTTATTTTATTTTGTTTATACCTAGTATTTTCTTTTCAAATTCCCTTTTTGGCATATACAATATGCTTAAAAAATGTGGATATGGATTTCAGCACATAGTGCCTAATTATACAAATGAATGATCAGAAAACTTGCTGAGGCTTTCAATGTATTCCTTAAGCCTCTTAGCAAGTGTCTTCTGAAGACAAAACCTGGAAACCCTTAGATAGTTTCCCACTGAACTGTTGCCATTTATCACTGCATTTAGAGTAAATAAAGGGATGAGCTTAAGTGCTAATTCCTTTATGAAGTATATTGTGACTCCCTCATTTGCTAAGGCTCTCCTCTAATTTATTTTAAAATTATTTACTATATATATTTTTTGTTTTCCCCTAGTAAAGTATAAGTTTCTTGGGGGCAAGGGATCATATTGTATTTATTGTCTGCTCTTTTCTCCTTTGATTCTTTGGAATAAATAAATGTGCTAACTAAAGGCAGAATGCTCATGGGCCCCTCTTGGAAATTCTTATTTATGAGGCTCAATGAGGTTTTGCTCAAATTCTGTAGAGAGAGAATAATTGGTATACATTTGCAGGGTACTACTGCTGGCTACCCTGACAAGAGGGGTTGCCCTAAGTCATTTCTGGTTCTAAGGTGGTCAACTTAATTGAACTCCCTCCCATGATTTCAGGTTGCTGAATAGTGGTGGTGACTGTGTGGTGACTTGAGGTGACTGTGAATTATCTAAATCAAAACTTTTGAATGACTTTTACAGCATGACAGCTCACAGTTCACCAGTCTTCTAGGAATCTCATTTATTGGGGATGCTTTGCAACAACAGAATAGATTTGATCTCCCCAGATCGCTGTGAAATATCTCACTGTAGATCCCTAATTAAGTACTTCAATTGGAAAGACCTCCAATATTTCTTAGATGTGACTTACTGTAAGTGCAGTCTGTGAATTCTTTTAAATTTTAATGCCCAAGGGATTATAAGAGAGAAAAGATTCTAGGGAGGCCATTCAAGAAAACATCTGCTTTACTGGTCAGTCAAAAAATATTTACTAAATGCCCCCTATGTGGCAGGTGCTATTTTAAGCACTGGGGTAACAAAAGAAAGGCAAAATACAGCTTGCATCTTTTAGTCTGTTTCTAGTTATTTAGTCTCCATGTAAAACTCTGTAGAAATTAGAGTAAAAGAAAAATGGAAAGTAACCCTAGTGAGTTATCTTGAGAACCCATAATGTTTCTTCATTCCCTCAGCTTTGTTATCTCAGCGTAGATTAAGTTCAGCATAAAGATTGATGTGATATGATGATATGTGATAATTTTCCATTATAGCAATGGACTATAGCCAGGAGTTTTGGGTTCCAGCCCAACTCTGTCATGAGCTTACTGCAATCCTGAGGAAGGCTTTCTGGGCTTCAATTTCTCCTCAGCTAGGAAGGATGTAGTAAGTGATCTCTGATGTGCCTCCCAGTACTAAATTTCTCTGATTCTGTGGAAGATGACAAACAAGTATATTGTGTGAAAGGTCTGAGACACTCATACCCTTCACCCACTAATATTTAGTTTGAATGCTGGGGGCCTTGAAAGTTTCAATCCTATAGAACATTTTTCTCCTTTTACTCAAGTATTTTAAGTAGTATGTCTAATTTCTAAAGTATATTACCATACCACATGATGAATATATCGTATAAGACTAAGTGGCCACCATCGCATGCCAAAAAAGCAATTAGAAAATTGAATCAAGGAATTAAGGATTAATGTGGCTGTGTTATACCTGTCAGCAGTAATAAGTGTTTTGACAGGAACAGAATAAAGTTTGACACTCTGCACAAATACTCATATGATATATGAGTGAAATATTAAAAATGCAAACAACTGCACATTAATCATTTTAACATCTCCCAACTAAAACAATTTTAATGGTATTCTGATCAGAATTCATTTATAAATAAAAATGAGTTTTCCAGCAGCTTGCATAACTTTGTATTTGCCATTTAATGATTATTTATATTGATAGAAAAATGTAGTTTTGAGTCATATTAGTAAAGTAGAATTAATTTAGCAAGCATTCAAGATAGCTAGCCTGTTGTCTCAACTCAAAGGTAAACAAGTGTCTTTTTCCTATAAAATGGAGACCCTGTATTTCAAAAATGGGTTCCTTATTTCAGTGGCTTAGACTCATAAAAGGAGAGCAGAAATCAGATTCTTTCCTTTGTTGCTTTCCATTTTTCAGGAAATGGTACAGGGGAGAAAGGCATATGATAGTCTTGCTCAAAAGGAGAAGTGCTCATATTAATGAAAGAAATTAAGCTGATCTACACTTTCAAAAACAGGGTTAAGCTGCATTAGAAGTCCATTCAAAGGGAATAATGTATCACACAAGGGAAAAAGGGAAGGAATAAAACAGAATATTCACAGGCTCAGGATGCTTCAGTCCAGTTTGCAAAGGTATGACAGTTGTAAACTACATTTTACCTTATCTTAAGCATTTCTCTCTTTAATTAAAGTTTTCCCATGAATCATTGAAATCAGTGTGAATTTTATTTACATTGCGGGGTTGGCAAAGTCTCTCTTCTAACTTTGGTCATATGCTTTGCTGGAATGGAAGATATTTAGTGCTTTGGATTTCTAAACAAGAATGGGCTTTCGTTGTTGTTTACGGTATAATCTCTTTAAGAGATGTTGCAAATCATTATAGCGCTCTGCTGATGCTTTCTAAAGCTCCAAATGACTATTCGCAGTGATCCTTAAAAACTGTTCCCTTCTTTCGTAATATTTTATAAAATTCCTATCACATATTCACAGTATATGTTATATTTTATTATCTCCCAAAAGCTCCTAAGGGCAATGAAGGGATGTATAATGGCTATAAGTAGACAGTGGCATGTTACCAATGATATAAACCAAACACGGCACCAGACATATTATTCAGGAGATGGATGACCAGAAAAGGAAGTGGGCTGGTCAGGTAACAAGAGAGAGATAATGGATGACTACTCTAAGTACTGTATTGGCACCTATATAACATTAAAAATCCTATACAAAAAGAGTCTCTAGCTCAATGGGTGAACCCATTTGGTGGATTTATAGGAAGATATAGCCAAGTTATAGATAAGAAGTCATGGAGGGGTTACTATCTGCATTGCTCTTTTCCTTTGTAAATCCAAGGCTTAGCACATAGTATGCATTAAATAAATGCTTCTTGACTTGAGTTAGAATAGGAAGCCTAGTGATGAGATCATGGATCCGTTGCATGTGGAAGTCCAGGTTTGCTGGATTTAGAATGTCCTTCTTGGCTTAGTGTATCATGAATCCCAGACTTAGAAAGGATCCTTACAAATCATCAAATCCAGCCTCCCCGATAATGTCAGAAATCCTTCTATAACCTCCATGATAGATGATCTTTTCTACAACACTGTATTCAAGTGTTCAAGAAGGAGTATAGAGTGGATCACACAAGATTGAGACTGCTTTGCTATCTCAGGCTTGATGGAAAGTTCTTTGGGTAATCATATTTATTAAATTATAGCATCCCAGTCTAGTGCTTTTTCTAATAACAGACCAGGTAGGAATCATAAATCAAATGGCAAAGCTCTTAATTAGGATAGAAGAGCAAAGTAAATAAAGTGAAATAAAATAGTAGAGACATCATATATTTGACCCCCTCCCCATATGCAAAGATGTGCAATCTCCCATATATGGGAATAGGAAGGGAGCAACCATCAGATAACTCATGCCCTAAGAGTTCCATTGCAACTAGAACTTGTTAATGGAAAGAATACAGAAATTTGAACTTAAAGACCAGTATGCAATTCTCTCTAGTGATATTATAATGGGGAAAGTGTTTAAGGTCTATGATACTGAATATTATTACCTATTTTACATGGTTGTTGAAAGAAAAATACTTTGTAGACAGTAAAGCCCTATAGAAAAATGAGTTATTATTCTAGTGATTGGGCAATCAATTATTTTGAAAGGCAAATAATAGTTCCATTGTGCTTTTTTGAATAATTTAAATTGGAAAAAAATTTTTCTTTATATTTAGATTAAAATCTGTTTCCCACCCACCAGTACCAGCTCTGTCCTCTGGAGACAGGCAGAACAAATTTAATCCCATTTCCCCAGGAGACTTTATAAGATATTTGAAGATAACCATGCTCTCTCTCTCTTTAATCTGTTCTCTAGCCAAACATGTCCACTTCCTTCAGCTGTTCCTTATCTGACATGAGGTCCAGGACTCTCACCATTTAAATGGCCTTTTTGGGAAGCATTGAATTGACCAATATTTCTCCAAATGAATATAGAACTGCAAGGGTGGCCTGAAAAGAGCATAACACAAAAGGACTATTAAGGGCCTTGCTACCAAATTGACTTTTAGCAAACTTTTCTATAGCAGTATCTCAAAAGGCTCTTTTTTAACCTCTTGGCCAAATCTGTTACATAGAGTGAATATTAAATTAAAACATTTATACCTGGGACTGCAATCATAAAAGAACTAAATCAAGAAGCACTGTGAAAACTGTCAGCAGAGGGAATAAAAGTGCAGATTTTGCAATATTCTTAATGTAGTACTAAATGTTAATAACCCTAGCATAACAAATGACTTTCTACCAAGATTATTATACTGATCGCTGCCTACTGAAAGTGAGAAAAACATGGACGAAATCTTGAAATTAAGGCAATAATTCCTGTTGTCTCTTCACTAAATCAAGAGACTACATAATCTTCCTTGTTTTGAGAATCAATTGTTCTCAGTTGAGTTTTCAGGGAGATAATCAGATATAGTACAATGAGTTAGGGCAATACCTCAGGAGACTGGAACGCTGGGTTTGACATTGACTAGTTGGGCAATCTAAGAAAAACTGCCCCATCTTTGAGCCTCAGTTTCCACTTTGAAAAATTAAAAATTATGTATACTCTCTATTTCATGGATCTGCAGTGAAGTCAAATAGGATAAGTGAACAAACATGTAAGTATCCACTCTAGGTATGGTACAAGGGGCAAGTATGCTATAAGCCCTGCTTTTAAGGATCTTACAGTATAATGGGATAAAGGATAAACATACAACTATGCTATAAGAATGAAATAAATAAAGAGATAGATATATGAAGGTATTTTAAAAATAGGAAAGTTGTGGTGTTATTATTAGTAACCAGAGAGTCAAAGTAACTTGTATGTGCTAGAAAGTTTTAAACATTTTTTGATGGAACTTTTCCTAGAATATACCATAAACTTCCTGTCTTGGTATTACATATGAAGTATAAATGAAATTTTAAGGACAGTGCCTTTTAGTGGTAGATATTCACTATGAATATCATCCATTGTGATATGATGGGTTGTGGGTACAAAATTAGACACAGTTTAGAGGGCTGAGCTGCGTTTATTCCTTAGGGTCATGAGATTCCTGTTAGAGCTTCTTCTGGGGTACTGGTGACTAGTCCTTTGATAAGGCCCTTAAAAGTTAGTGTGCACAGTACCAGAGAAAAACCACTTTTCCTGCTCATTTTTTGTCTTTCTAGTTATGCCAAATAATACCAATAAGTATGATATCTAGGTCTTATGTCAAAACAAAAAGCAATACAATTAATAACCATGATGCTGAAATGCAAATGTGACATATCTAAAAAGCTATTTAATAATCATAATAAATATGTGCAATATGGAAGACATAGAAATTTTTACACTTTTTGACACACAAATCACTTGAACTTAGGGAATTTTAAAAATAAAAGTAACATTCCTCAGTATAGACATTAGATTTTCCAGTTGGGGCCTTTGGAGAATTTGGAGAAGTGTCATTTTTTACGTTTGAAGGAAGGAACTATAAGAGTTAATACATCATCCCTAGGAAGCAATAGGCAGTTTAACCCTAACATTTCATTTTTGTTGTGTTTGTAATTGATTTGCTCATCAAATGTGTATGATGCACCATGGGTACTCCAATTCATTTATAGGAAAAATTTAAAGTCATGGGAAGAAAAATCAAATGGAATTAACACTAATGTGTACCTACGTGTAATGGAAAGCCACAATGCCACTTCTTTGGTGATATTCCTCTGTAATATAAGGGTGTGGAGGGGGATTGTCAAATATTTGTTCAGTCACTTGGTAAAAAATAATTTCCTGAATTGCAAAAAGGTGACTGAACAGTTACCATATGGCACCAATCCCAGAACTACATTGGCAAAATTATTAACAGAGAAAAAGAGCATATAGATGGTTGCTTCCCCCAAGACTACATGGTAGACTCTAGTCACTCATCTCTCTCTCTCTCTCCTGTAGGACTGAATCATGCCATTTTTAGTGACACAGATTATATTACTTAGTCAAAGGGTCCATGATCTCTTTGGTATAGGTTGGTGTGCGTCAAGATGATAGTAGAACTGGGGTGGCTTGGGTTAAGCCCTATACTTCGAAACCACTTATAAGTGCTGTCCATAGAAAAACAATTGTTTATCGGTACCCACAGGGTGTGACTGATCTATTACATCAAATGTAGAACAATGACTAGGCCATCCCTGAATCTGTGGAGAATGCAACTCCCTAATGCTTTGGTAGATGGTTTCATTAGCTGTTGTGAATGAAAAAAAAAAATCATCATCTTACAGTGAGCCTCCTAAAGATAAATGTCTCCAAACACAATGAAGCTGGTCCTTACATGACAGATCTTCAGTCTGTCTTGGATCTATGTAGCTCAAGCCTTTCCAGCTCAGTGGGACCTCACTCTTATTGGCACAGCCATTGAGAACCCAGAGTCTGCTCCAAACCATAAGTAAGAGAGCTCTAACGGAGGGCCAACATTCTAATGAAAACATTAAAAAGCATAATCAAGTTTTTCAGAGCACTTTTGTGTTAGAAATAAATAAGATGCTGCATTGGTTGGAAAGTCAGGGTGAAAAATCACTCAAGATGTTCGGCTGCCTCACAGCTGGAATGTTAAAACAACAAAACTATGTGCTTTGGATAAATAGTTGTGTTTTGAACATAGTTTATCAGGACAGGCTTTTTTTTTTTTTTACTTTTCTGTAGATCTAACCCAAACAGCTGAAAAGCAGTGTTTTACCTCACTGCTTTCTCCACAATGTACCTAGCTCAGCAATCCTTGCATTGCCTGTGGAAGTTTAGGATAAAGGGAAGGAGGGCAAGATGGGATTGGGCTGAAGCCTGAATATGGGACCTACTTAGTTGACCTACTGCTACTGCTTAGCATTCACTTCTGATTTCAGATGTTTCTGCTCAAACAATTTGACTGTATTAACTTAGCCACCTCATCAGAGTTTGCTTTAGAAAATGCAACATATCAGGGTGAATAAAATATCTCCCAAATTCAGTCTTCTCCTAAAGTTCCTTGTTCATTGCAACTGAAAATTAATGACCAGCTCCTGTGAAATGATCCTTCCTCTGGTTAGACTCACACTGCTTTACTAACTCCCTCTTGGTCCTACTAATTATCTAATTGATTAAGCCTTTGAGGAACCTTCTGTCACTGGGTGTGGTCCATTACACACATCTGGCTTTTTATTCTTTTCTTTTTTTGAGGAGACACTGTAGATTAATTAAAACAAGCCAAGTAGAAATGCAGAAAACAATGGGGAAAATTCTCAATCTTTTGCAAACCAGTCTGTAACAGAAAAGCCAAAAAAATGTTTCTGTGTTAAATTTCTTTCTGAGCTATTTTGGAAATGCTTATGAAGTGCCATATTGAACTCATCAGAATGAATCCTGGTGCCCTAGAACATTTCCCCTTACTATGATGGTACTGGGAACTGCTTTCCTAAGGGAGATAAGGCATACATCACATGGCAGGGCTAATATACCAAACAGAATGGTTGGGGGTAATTCATTTACCTTATGTGGAGTTAACATCAAACCAAAAGCAGTTAACTTGTGAAATAGTTTTGTGAAAGTAGTTATAATCCTTGCAACTTTGAAACTCAGAGAGACAAATTTAATTTAAATGAATATTTACATGTTACTTTGTAGCTATCATATGATACATTATACCATATTGAAAATCATTGTTCACAAATATTTTGGGTCCACTGTAAGATGTGACACCAATTGGGCTCTGAGGTGATTCTTTATCTCCTTATGCCAGTCATTGCATTAGAAACGCTTTCTTTACTAAACCAGAACTGGAAATAGGCTAATTTCATTTTCTTCCTTTGGGCAACCACTTTGCAAATAATTCAGTCAATAGGTATTCATTTTGTTTTTCACTAATTTTTCAGTTGTGTCCAAATCTTCGTGATTCCATTTGGAGTTTTCTTGGCAAAGATACTAGAGTGTTGCCATTTCCTTTTCCAGGTCATTTTACAGATGAGGAACTGAGGCAGACAGGGTTAAGCGACTTGCCCAGAGTCTCATAGCTAGTAAGTGTCTGAGGTTGGATTTGAATTTATGAAGATGAGACTGCCTGATTCCAAGGCCAGTACTGTATTCATTGTTCTGCCTACCTGCCAGAGTATTCATTAAGCTCCTACTATATGCCAAGTGTTGGGGATATAAGTACGAATTAATAAAACAATTTCTATCTAAAAGGATTCAATGGGAGAAACAAGCACTTACAGAGTGCATATATACAAACATGTATAAATATAAATGTATACAAATATATGTGTATACATAGCATATATGTAGATTGAATAAATTTAAAAAGTAGTTAAATATAAGGTAGTTTAGGAGGTTAAGTGCACTAGCAGTTGGGAGTACCAGGAAAGGCTTGATGCACTGGTGCTTGAATTCTATCTTCAAGGAAGAGAGGAACTCTCCGAGGTAGATGTAAGACGGAAGTACATTACAGGTATGTAGGATAGTCAGAGAAAGGGCAGGGAGTCAGGAGATAGAGAATGCTGAGAGAAAAGGCCAACTTGGCAGTCTCACTGAGTGCAGGAGGAGGAGTAATGTCCAATAAGGCTAGGAAAATAGAATGGGGCCAGACTGGGAAGGGCTTTAAAAGTCAAACAGAGGATTTTATATTTAATCCTCAAGTCAAGAGGAAGCCATGAAGTTGGCAGAGTGGGGAAGCCACCCGCTCAGATCTGCCCTTAAGGAAATTATTTTGGCAGCAGTGTGTAGGCTGTTGCTGTGGTGAGAGATTTAGGGCAGGAAGACCAATTTCGAGGTAGATGCAATAATCCAGATGAGAGTTGATGAGGGCCTGAACTGAGGTGGTAGCTGTGTGAATGCAGAGAAGCAATCAACTTTGAGAGATGTGGTAGAGATTGAAACAGCGAGATTTGGCCGCTGATTAAATATGTGGGGGGAAGAAGAGTGAGGAGTGTGGGATAATGCCAAGGTTATAAACCTGGGGAACTGGAAGAGGGGGTACCTTTTACAGAAATAGAGAAGTCTGGAAGAGAAAAAGATGAATAGAAAATGAGTTCAGTTTTGGACATGATGAGTTTGCAAACAGTCGCCCTGATTTTAAAAACAGCAGAAATGACAAACTCCTTGCTATTTCTTTTTACTAGGTCAAGAACTCCATAAAACAGAGGAAGTGCTACTAAATCTCATATGGTACTTTTTTACTCTTAAAAAATAACAATAAAGAGCCTAAAAATGAGATGTTTTTACTAGGAAATATGGTGGAATAGAAAGACCTCTGCATTTTATAAGTCAACATCCTGGTCTATGATGAAGACTAATCACTCTATATGCTCAAACAGTCCCACTCTATCTTGTTGCTCCCAACAGTTTGCCCTCTCTTTCATCCTAACTCTATCACTTATTTTCAGTCCCTCCTGGCCTAGCGGCTCCTCTCATGGCCTACAGACATCCTCATGCCTCCCCTCTTCTCAAAAAAATTCCACTTGATCCTTTTATCCCTGATAACTACAGCTCTCTATCTCTTCTCCCCTTTTTGGTTAAGACCCTTGAGGGGGTAATCTACAATAGAGGCTTCTACTTTCCTCTTATTCTCTTATTAACTTCTTATAAACCAGCTTCTGAACTTATCATTCCACCGAAACTACTCTCTCCAAAGTAACCATTCTTTTAATTGTCAAATTTGTTGGCTCTTTCTCAATTCTCATTCTCTTTGACTTCTCTGCAGCCTTTGACAATGTTCATATTCTCCTTGGTTTTCTGGACCCCTCTCTCTCTTGGTTTTCCTCCAAGCTATATAACTATATCTTCTCAGTCCCCTTTTCTGGATCTCCATCTAGATCACGCATTCTAACTCCAATAATCCTATCAAGTTCTGTCCTGGAACCCTTTTCTTATCCTTTTCTATTATTTCAATTGGTGATCTCATCACTCCCATGGATTTTAGTTACAATCTTTATGCTAATGTTCTCAAATCTACCTGTCTTGCCCTGACCTCTCTCCTGACCTCCGTTCTTATATGTTGAGTTTGCAAACAGTTCCCTTTGTTTTAAAAATAGCAAAAAATGACTTCCTCCTTGCTATTTCTCTTTTTCTGTGTCAAATCTGCCTTTTGGATATCTTGAACTAAATATCTTAAACTCAACATATCCAAAACTGAACTCATCATCTCTCCCCCTTAACTCTCTCCCTTTCCAAAGGCTAAGTAATCCCTTGGTAACTGAAAGGTCAATTTCACTTTTGTAACAGCTCTCAAATTTCTCCCTTCTCTCCATTCTGGTGTAGGTCTTCATCACCTCAAGCCTAGATTACTTCAATAGCCTTCTGGTTCATTAATCACCACAGTGATTTCCTAAAATTCAGGTCTAATGAAGGACCCCCTCCTCCACAGCAAAATCCAATGGTTTTCTATCACCTCCAGGTTAAAATACAAAATCCCCTGTTTGGCATTCAAAGTCCTTTATAACCTAGCCTCCTCCTGCCTTTCCAGTCATCTTACACATTATTCTTTGACATATATTCTTCCATGTAGTGACACAGGCCTCCTTGCTGCTCTACAGACAAAACACTCCATCTCTGGGCTCTAGGCACTTTCTCTTTCTGTTCCTCAAACCTGGAATGTTCTCTCCTCTCATCTCCACCTACTGGTTTTCTTGGCTTCCTTTAAGTCTCAAATAAAATCCCTTCTTCTACAAGAAGCTTTTCTTAGCCCCTTTAATTCTAGTGTCTGTAATGGTAATTTAAATGAGAAGATCTTTCCCATTCGTTAATAGGCCCATGTGATCTGCCTCAGTCACATGGAAGCATGAGTCAAGTCACATGGAACAAGAAAGGATGGAGCAAGAAGGATAGAACAGGAAGAGGCAGGGCTAGCATAGAGCTGAGAGGAAATGTGATCAGAGCAGTTAGAACTGAGGGAGAGAGAAAGGAGACAGGGTCCTGAGTGTTTGCTTGTGGGAAAGTCTGATAATATGTATAGACTTCTTGGTTACTATGATGGATTCGGCTTTCTGGTGTTGGGGTTTGGCTTTCTGGTGTCTGAATCAATGTTTTGGTTCTGTTTTCCATGCAGAGAGTCTGTTGTATTTCATGATTCAGAATTCCACCAACATATTCATGGCTGCCCATAAGCATTGTGAATATTGCATTGATGCTACAGTGTCTTCCCTCTGTTAATTATTTATTTATCCTGTCTATAGCTTGTTTGCATATATCTGTTTGTTTGATATCTACCCTACTAGATTGCCTTCCTTGAGGGCAGAGACTTCATTTTGCTTCCCTTTATATCAATAGCATTTAACATGGTATCTGACACATAGTTGGTGTTTAATAAGTATTTATTGACTGAATGATTGACTCTATCCCTTAACTGTTTAGTGAGCATGAGCCAGACACTTATTGTTATAAATAATACTTTTATGATTTATAACAGTGGTGTCAAAGTCAAATAGAAATGGGGGCCACTAATTCACACATAATTATCCCTGTGGCCAAAACATTAACAAAAGTTTTAAAATGTAATATCCATGTTATATTTTTATTAAATATTTCCCAGTTACACTTTAATTTGGTTTGGCCACCCTGAAGAGTATTGTGGGCTACACGTGGGCCTTTTCACACCTTTGGTTTTCATGGAGCTCTCTGAAAAGACCATACTTAGCATGTTTTTCCTCTAACACAATTATCCCCCATGTGGGGGAGATACAAAGTTGAATTAACACATTGTTCCTACTCTTGTGAAATTTATATTCCAGCTGGAAGTAAGACATAACATTACAGGTTATCCAGGTAGCAACATAGAAAAAATATCCATATTATCTGTGGATAATGTTTGTGTCTTATTTCCTACTAAACTTAAGCTTCATGAGGGCAGGGGCCATGTCTTAACTAAACTTCATGTTTCCTTCAGTGCCAAATGTGGTACCTGACAAAATATATCATGTAATAAAGACTTACTGAATTGAATTGAACCTGGGAAGAAGGAGGTGGAGTATTATTAACTCTATTTTGTATATAAAGAAGCTAAACCTCAGAGGGACTAAATCACTGTTCACAGTCAGACAGCTATCTCCCAGGCTTGGTATACTTACTTATAAAATTAAGATAATAACAAATTCAACATAAATTATCTCCCTTCTTCCCTTTACCTCATGGTTTCCTTCAAGACTCAGTTTAAATATTGTCTTCTGTTGGAGATTCTTTTCAGCCCCACCTTTCTGTCCAACGCCAAGGCTTTCCCTCTGGATTACCTTCCATCCATGCTGTATAATATTGTGCAAACACAACTATTTACTTTTGTCTCCCCTTATCAAAATGTGAACTTCTAGAGAACAGAGACTGCATTTTCATAGTAAGGAATTAACAAAATATTTGCTGATTGAATAATTCACAGTATTGTTATAACAATCAAATGGAATAGTATATAAATAAACATATATATATAATATATATGTACATGTATAACTATATCTGTGTACATATACACAGCTTCTAACCATAAAGAGCTCCACATATGTGAATTCATTAATACCAGGGAAAAATGTATACCTTAATGGAAATGAAGATACTGTAGAATGAGACAACAATTGATCTCAACCTATCCTTATGAATGAGTCAAAGGATATGGTGGAGAAGAGACCCCTTTCTTCCTCCCTTAAAGGGTTGTATTGTACAGTCTAAAATAGCAAACATCAAACTTGAAGGTAGAAGATCCAAGTTCAAGTTTTGACTCAGATGCTATTTGTCCATTAACAACACACTTAAACTCTCTTTGCTCAATTTCCACATCTACAAAATGGAAATCATAACACTTTCACACAGAGTAGGTATGAGGAAAACATTTTATAAAGCATGAAATGCTGGAATGCTCTGGTCTCTCATTTCAGTCTCTTGCTAAAATTTAACTGTACAGTTTTTTTTTCTTTCCATCTGACAAATATATAACTTGGATGCATGTACCTAGTTATTTACACGTTGCCTCCTACATTAGAAGCTATGTTCCTTGAGGGAAAGGATTATTTTTGCCTTTCTTTGTATCTTGAGTGTATAGCATAGTACCCTGACAACAGGAATTGCTTAATAAAGGTTTGTTGATGATGAATTTAAATGTGAGATAGGACCACTGCTTCTAAATCACTCCTTAATTCCTTAAATTCTTAATTTAAACTTTTTATAAGGATATTTACATTTTGAGGATTGATTGCTGGATCATTGTTTAATAAATTTTGAATTTTAAAAGGATCTTGATGACTATTGAGTACACCCTTACCCCTCCTTTTCCAGATGAGGAGTCTGAGATTTGGACTTTCCCAAGTTCACACAAGTAGAATGTGGCAGAGATTTGATTTGATCCCAACAAGAAAATCTTGAAAGTGCTTAAGGATACTTTTAAAGGACATCTCATGGATTGGAAGTTAGCAAAAAATGAGAAAAAACTCACAGATGGCACTGTTACCCAAAAAAGGACAATTGAGAAAGTTTTAAAAAAATGTATTAAGTACCCAATATGTACCAGACACTTTGAATATAAAAATAAAAATGAAACAGTCCTTGACCTCAGGGAGTTTATACTTTGTTGAGGAAATCAACACATACACACACACACACATCTCTATTTATATATACCTGTTTGTTACAAAAGATGTATAAGTACTAGATATTTGGACTTCAGGAGTCATTAATATCTAGGGGATCATGAAAGCTATGCAGGGGGGTTCCATTTAGAGTTTTTAAGAAAAGCAGAGAATCTAGGAGGCAGAATGAGAAGGGGATGTGGGAGAGTCTGTGCAAGGCATAGAAAAAAAGAAATGAAATGTCATGACTGAAGAATTGTAAGGAGGATGGTTTGGTTGGCCTGAAGAGTACATCATTCACTACCATTCTGTTTGCTCACTTTCATATTTTCATAAAAGTCTTTATGAGAAATAATTATGTATCAAGTATGATTTTCATCCTAGATGAAAGTATGAACAAGGAATGTGCAAGCTATTATAAATTCTTTTATAAAGTAGCCTATGTCTTGAGTCACACAACTGATTGACAGACATAGGAAATGTAAGATCCCTCCCTGTTTGTTACTGTTAGATTGTTTTTTAATTGACAAAGGTAAGCAAAATAGACTGTTTGAGTCTCTCATTAAGTAGTATCTTGTACACGTTTTAAGATCATACATAATTCTTTGGTAAATGCAACTTTATTTAATGACTTCCAAATCATTAATATTGAGAGGAATAAGCCAAGAATGTATGCTTGACAAAGGTATTCATTATTATAATGGCAGAGGTTCCAGGTAAGGTTCAGTGATAAGCAGTTCAAGGACTCCTTGAGGATGATGAAGTGGATGATGAAGTGCTCCAGGTTCTCCTGCTTGTAGATAACATTGTGCCAAATACATTGATCCAGAACACTACAAAGCTTGTAGAGCACTGCAAGGCTTTCTTAATGAGATTCACTATTATTCAAGAGAGCCTATTCTAACTCCCTTCAGGAGAATCTAAATGGATTATGAAAAATGTCCAAACATTTGAAATTTCCAAATTTGAAATTTCCAAACATATGAAAAATGTACAAACTATAGAATGCAGGTTAGTCATGCAAAAACTCATGTTTCCAAGGTGATGTAATGTGATTGTGAATATTAGAATATCATAATCTCCAAAAAAAAATCCAAATTGTAGGTAACCTTAAATGTTATAAAGAGATGTATACTGGGCAAAAGTATGGTGTACCATATTTCTGGTGAGTTATATTCAAGAAACTATCTAGGGATATCAAGAAAAAGATCTGATCAGAATTTATCAATGTCATATTAAAACCATTGTAACTAAAAATGAACACAGTATGCTAGATGTGGTCTGACAATTGTACCTCACTATTCCTGGAAGTTATACCATACATAATATTTCCCAAGATTGCATTAGCTTTTTGGAGCTGCTATATTTATTGCTAACTCACTTTGAACTTGCTGTCATCTAAAATGCTCAATATCTTTTTAGAACAACTATTGAATTTACATGTCTCCTCTCCCTTATATTTGTGGAATTGACTTTTTACACCCAAGTGCAAGACTTTGCATTAATCCCTACTAAATTTCACCATGACAGATTCAACCTAATGCATTAGCCTATCAAGATACCATACTAGAAATAACAGAAGATGGCTAATATGGAGTTGATACCCCAAAGAAGTGAAGAACTAGTAATAGAGGATCTAGTTATCCTTGATAAATTTTAGTGATTCAAGTTATAAAATCACAGAGTACTAAGAGAACTGGCAGATATTGCTAAGCCACAGTCAATGATCTTCAAAAGTTCATGGAGAAAAGGAAGTGGGACCACAGGTTAACAGAAGAGCATACTTGGGAGGAGGAGTCAAGATGGCAGAGTAGAAAGACTCACCTATGCTAGCTCCGAATCCACAGCCCATAAATTTCCTGTAAAAAGAACTCCCCACAAATTCTGGAGCAGAGCAAGCCCTGCACCAATGCAGTAGAGGAGATTTCCATTCCAGAAAGCCCTGAAAAACCTACCCCAAAGGTCCATCGTGCTCCAGACAGCGTAGCCCAATGCTGCGCTGCCCTGGCTGCATGGCCCCAAGAGGAGCAGATCCGAGCAGGCTTCAGGGATGGAATCTCCAGCAGCCAGGAAGGTCCCTCCACCCACAGGCGCTACAGGTCAGTGAGAGAGACTTCTGGGCTGGCCGAGAGGGGAGCTGGGCGTCTCTGTGGCTCAGACCCCCTCAGGAGGCAGTGGCAGAGGCAGTGGCAGCCTGGGACTCCCGGAGCAAACAGGAGCTCTGCTCCATTACTGAAGATATCTGCATAAACCCCCTGAGGGAACTGAGCCTGGGAGGTGGCCCTGCCCCCACCTGAACACCAGAACTTAAACTCACATTGAATAGTAGCCCCGCCTGCCATGGAAAGCCCTGAGGCTGGGGAGCAGCATTGGAATCTCAGACCCCAAGCACTAGCTGGGCAGATCTAGGCGGGGGTGGAGAGGAATCTCAGAAGTCAAGTAACTGGCTAGGAAAATGCCCAGAAAAGGGAAGAAAAATAAGACCATAGAAAGCTACTTTCTTGGGGGACAGATATTCCTGCCTTTCATTTCTGATGACGAGGAACAATTCTTACCATCAGGGAAAGATGTGGAGGGCAGGGCCTATGTATCCCAGACACCCCAGGTGGATGTCCGGTGGGCTCAGGCCATGGAAGAGCTCAAAAAGGATTTTGAAAATCAAGTTAGATAGGTGAAGGAAAAACTGGGAAGAGAAATGAGACAGAAGCAAGAAAAGCATGAAAAAGGGTCAATACCTTGGTAAAGGAGACCCAAAAAAATGCTGAAGAAAATAACACCTTGAAAAATAGGCTCACTCAATTGGCAAAAGAGGTTCAAAAAGCCAATGAGGAGAAGAATGCTTTCAAAAGCAGAATTAGCCAAATGGAAAAAGAGGTTTGAAAGCTCCCTGAAGAAAATAGTTCGCTCAAAATTAGAATGGAATAGATGGAGGCTAATGACTTTCTGAGAAACCAATAAATCACAAGACAAAACCAAAGGAATGAAAAAATGGAAGAGAATGTGAAATATCTCATTGGAAAATCAACTGACCTGGAAAACAGATCCAGGAGAGACAATTTAAACATTATGGAACTACCTGAAAGCCATGATCAAAAAAAGAGCCTAGACATTATATTCATGAAATTATCAAGGAAAACTGCCCTGAGATTCTAGAACCAGAGGGCAAAATAAGTATTCAAGGAATACATCGATCACTGCCTGAAAGAGATCCAAAAAGAGAAACTCCTAGGAACATTGTGGCCAAATTCCAGAATTCCCAGGTCAAGGAGAAAATCTTGCAAGCAGCTAGAAAGAAACAATTCCAGTATTGTGGAAATACAATCAGGATAACACAAGATCTAGCAGCTTCTACATTAAGGGATCGAAGGGCGTGGAATAGGATATTCCAGAAGTTAAAAGAACTAGGACTCAAACCAAGAATCACCTACCCAGCAAAACTGAGTATAATATTTCAGGGGAAAATATGGTCTTTCAAAGAAACAGAGGACTTTCAAGCATTCCTGATAAAAAGACCAGAGCTGAAAAGAAAATTTGACTTTCAAACACAAGAATGAGAAGAAGCATGAAAAAGTAAACAGCAAAGAGAAGTCATAAGGGACTTACCAAAGTTGAACTGTTTACATTCCTACATGGAAAGACAATATTTGTAACTCTTAAAACTTTTCAGTATCTGGGTAGTTGGTGGGACCACACACAGACGTACACACACATACACACACATGCACGCACACACATGTACATGCGTGCATGCACACACACACATGCACGCACATACAGAGACAGAGAGCACAGAGTGAATTGAATAGGATGGGACCATATCTTAAAAGAAATTAAGGTAAATGGTGAGAGAGAAATGTAGTGGGAGGAGAGAGGGTGAAATGGAATGGGGTAAATTATCTCTCATTCAAGAGGCAAGCAGGAGACTTTTTAGTGGAGGGAAAAAGAGGAGAGCTGAGAAAAAAAAACAAACATGAAGTTTACCCTCATCACATTCAACTAAAGGAAGGAATAAAATGCACACTAATTTTGGTATGAAAACCTATCTTACAATACAGGAAAGTGGGGGAGAAGGAGATAAGCAGAGAGTGAGGGATGATGGAAGGGAAGGCAATGGGAGGAGGGAGCAATTTGAAATCAACACTTGGGGAGGGACAGGATCAAAAGACAGAATAGAAACAATGCGGGGCAGGATAGGATGGAGGGAAATACAGTTAGTCTTACACAACATGACTATTATCAAAGTCATTTGCAAAACTACACAGATATGGCCTATATTGAATTGCCTGCCTTCCCAAAGGGAATTGCTGGGGAGGGAGGGATGGGGAGAATTTGGAACTCAAAGTTTTATATACTGTTTAGTATTGTTCTTGCTACTAGAAAATAAGAAATACAGTTAATGGCGAATAGAAAGTCATCTGGCCCTTCAGGACAAAAGAGAAGATGGGGACAAGAGAAGGGAGGGATGATAAAAGAGAGGGCAGATTGGTGATAGGGAAAATTAGATTGCTTGGTGTATTGGGGTGGGGGAGGGGATAAATGGGGAGAAAATGTGGAACCTAAAATTTTGTGAAAATGAATGTAAAAAGTTAAATAAATAAATTTATATTAAAGAACACAGAATGTCAGAGCTGGGAGGGTCCTTAGAACCCAGAATGCCAGAGTTGGGAGGGTCCTTAGAACCCAGAATGTCAGAACTGAGAGACCCCTTAGAACACAGAATGTCAGAACTAGAAGGTCCTTAGAAAGGGAATGTCAGAGCTATGAGGACCCTAGGAACCCAAAATGTCAGAAATGGGAGGGCCCATAGGACAGAAGATGTCAGAGTCACAGGGTCCTTAGAACACAGACTATTAAATCTAGGAGAGATCTTAGAACATAAAAGCAGATCAGGAAGGCACCTAAGAGATCATCTGGTTTTCACTTTGTGGTTGGGAAAACCAAGACTCAAAGAAGATACTTGTCTAAGACCTCACAGCTAGCTCATTAGTGTCAGAATCAAGGCTAAAGTCAAGATGTCCTGTCTTAGGCTTTAATTTGCCATGCAGGAGAAGAAAATTTAAAAATTGTGCATGTTTCAAATCTGTTGTGTAACAGAGTGAAGTCATAGTGATTACAGTATTTTCCAAATAAACACTCAAAATGTAAGTTATAACCAATCAGTGGTCAATTTCACTGACAGAGCTTAACAAGCAAGTGTTAGCAGGCAAGTATTTCATGCATTGTCAGGAAGTGCAGCATGCATGAACTGGAATATGTGCATGTGATGACTTCTTTACAATATGATACTATATGGTTATATGATGCAATATTGCACCTTCAAAATTTCAATGCAAGAAAAAACCTCAAATTTACAATAAATTATTAAATTAAAAAAAGAGAAGAGCATACTTTCTCTGAATTTAGGTAATGGAGGTTACATATTATAAGTCAATGAGTTTGACTTTGATTCTGGTCAAAATTCTAGAATGTATAAAAATTCTAGAGTGTCTAGAAAGGACAACTTAGTAGATATCTAGAAATGAAAGTAGTGATTACAAGGAATCAATATGGCTTAATTAAGAACAGATTATGCTTGATGAACCTCATTTCCTTTTTTGACAAAATTTTTTATAGTGATAGATCAGAAGAATGAATGTTCAATAGTTTATCTACATTTTAGTGGAACACATGACAAATTTTTTCATCCTAATAGCTTGGAAAAAGATGTAGATACTGACCATAGTATAATTAGGCAGATTTGAAACTACACAAATAACTAAAAATTCAGAATGCTTATTAATGGTTGGAGTTAGCAGAATGGTAATATCAACTTGGAAGGTGATTATATTATCTGAATTTTGATTAGCATGCTATTTATCACTTCATAAAAATAACATATTAAATAACACAGATCTATTTGCAAATCTCTGGGACAAACCATCGGACACCATCTTTCAAGTTGTTCTACATTATTCTGTTCTGGTCAGAGCACATCTGGAATATTGTGTACAGTTCAAGGAGCCACATGTTAGGCAGGGAACATTGATAAGCTGGAGAGTTTCTTGGGAATGCGGCAATCAGAAAGGTAAAGGGTCACAAATTCAGTATGAAGATCCGTTGAATAATTCAGCAATGTTTTAGGAAGGATGTGATAATTTTCTTCAATTATTTGAAAGATTGTTATATGGAAAAAGAATTAGACTTATTGTATTGGCTATAAAAGGCTGAAGCAGGAATGATGGGTAGGAGATGCAAAGAGGCAAATTTAATGACAAGAGAACAATTTCTAACAATTATTGCCATCCCAAACTGGAGTAAGATGCCTTGGGCAGTAATGAATTTTTCTTCACTAGAAATCTTAGAGTAAAGGCTTCTGGACCACTGATTGGCAGATTTGCAGGAGAATCTTTTTCATATATGAATTGGGCTACTAGATGGCCCCCTCAGTTTCTGAGATTCTGTGATGCTTATGTGAATAATTGTACATCTTTTAGAAAGGCGCCTTACCATCTGGCCTCTGTGCCCCAACAAGAACTGCTCCCACATGATGGCAGCTGCCAGAATGATAGAACAGAGCTTCATGCATTGCAAATCCAATCTATTTCAGGGGCAGTAAATGCTACACATAGGATAAACACCTCCTCGAGGAGTATAATCTGTACAGAAGACATACTCACATCTTGATTACGGTTGTCAGTAATGGGTCCATGAAGTCAAGGGAGACAAGGAAGACAAGGGGACAAGAGAAAGTAGAAGAAATACTGAAAATGAATAGTCTCAAAGGGAAGCAGGAATATACAGCAGCAGATCTAAGTAATAGCAACCATTTTCTGCTCAATCATTGCATTAGAAATGATAGAAAAAAACTGCCAAAAATAGACCAAAAGACACTTTTGATCTGTGTTATGGGATTCCAACTACTGAAAGCTCTGATCATTTTCAATAAGTAATTCCTGTTCCTTTCTCCCCCACAGATTCATACAGCATTTACAATAATAGAAACTTGTCCCAATTCTTCTCAACCTAATCATCCAAAATTTCTAAAGTTAATGCAATATCCTTTGTTACAGAGGTTTTTCTAAGTATAGCAGGATTCTGTGGCAATTTGAGAGTATTTTCTCTGGGAATAAGATGTTTCCCAATAGTAATAATAATATGTCATGCTTCTGCGGCACCTTTCAAGTCAACTGCACCCCTTAAATGATGACTGTCTTTTTCTAGGCAGAGACTTCAAATCACCTAATGATCTCCCATGTTCATATTTATACTGGCAACCTACACATTGTTAAGAGTGTATATAAAAATATAAAGAGCTAGCTATTTCTCCAGTGACTATTCATTTGAAGAGTCAGTGCATAAATTTGACATTTCTCTTCAGAGACAGGAATAATTCATATTCAAGAAAGGTAGAACAATTAGAAAATTTTCAAAGCATAAAACATGACAAAGTTCTATTTTAAAAGTTCTTTTAAAAAGCTCTAAACTCTATTTATTTTGCAACACTTCCATAACCAACATGAGATGCACGGTTGTATTAGTTACCTATTTTAAGGAGTTTGAATCCACCAACAAAACATATTTCAAAAGGGAATTAAACAGAATTAAAGGTTGTTTTGTCTTTCATGGGTAGTTGCAACCAAATAGTTTATTACTTTGTGGCCAAAATAATACTCCATACTTAACTAGAATTGTACTTGGATGTGGAAACAGTATATTGCAGGCCCCATAATCAGTCCTGTACAGTCCCCTACCACCACAATAATCATGAAAAGGAGGACAGAGGGTGTGGTTGCTGCTTGCCTTTCATTTGTGAAGGGTGATGCAATGACTTGTGCGTGAACTGGGTTAAAGTGCTGCAGAGTTGTGCAATGTTGTCAGCTTTAGTCCAGTGGTAGGACAAAAAACAAGATGACCGATGATGGCCCAGGATGCAATGGAGGACCTTGGAGTTTTCAGTGTCTAATCAAGCTCTAAGCTCTCCACAGCACCCGCTTCAGCCTGCTTGATGGCTGAACATGGCAGAACAACACTCATTCAGCCAAGAGAAGTCTCTACAAACTTGGGCAGACATCTTGCTAACTCACAAATGGGTCTGAGGCCTGTTGATTAGCTTCCACTCTCAATGTCTGCCAAGATGATTTTCCTGGGGTGTGGCTGCTGCTCATGCTACAGCTTCTTGGAGCCACAGGTGGACACGAAAAGTGAATGAGCATCTCTGAAAAGGGCTTTGCAAGTCCTTACTCCAAAATGTGCTAGTGTTCCCTAAGTATCTCATAAACCCCAGACAGAGGGTAATGAATGATAGAATGGATACATATATCTATAATAATTTAATTACTTTTTGTTAAGAATGTTATATCTTTGTCTAATGGGAATGAATTGATATACTGCTAGAGAAGCTGAGCTGCATCCACCTGACATTCTTGCTATAAATCAGGTGTTTTTAAACCGAGATCTGTGAACTTAAAAGAATTTGATTACAATATTTCACTATAATAGATTTCCTTTGTAGTCTCAACTATTTGATATTATGAGTTTTAAAACATTTTTCTGAGAAGGGGTCCAGCAGCTTTAGCAGACTGTCCCAAGGGGTTGATGACACAAAGAATCTCAAGATTCCCTGCTATAAATGAAACCAAAAGTTCTAGTGAAGTTACAGATAAATATAAGAATGGCTTAAGGTGCTACTAGGAAAAGTAAAGAAGGTAGTGAAACTGGTTGCATCACATAGATGACAGCTTCATCACGTGGCATCATGCTGTGCTTGGTCATCTCATCTGGTCTATGTTCAAAATGGCCATGGGCAAGATGAACGCCATAAAGAGAATTACAATTTAGGCACCAGGAGCTATTGCACCGTCTGTACAGTATTCAGAGGATACAGAGTAGTCACACATCAGAATAGTTTCTATCTCTGATCCATAAATGAGGTATTTAAAAATCTTTGATTTAATACTTTTGTAGCTTCATTATGTTCTACAACATGATATATTTTGTCACTCGTGTACATACATTCGTCCCACTTATCCAAGTCATTGTCAAATCTTGTCATTTCTATTTTCACAATTGGGACCACTATAAATTCATGCTGTAAAAAACAATTTCACTTGGGCCTTCTCTGATATAAGGCAATCTCTTTATATTTCTCTAATTGATTCACTATCCCACTCACCATGGTGGACCTTCCAAAGCATTTTATCCCTTTTCAACTTTCCATGGGTCTTTCTCCCCCACTTTTTAAGCTGAGAATCTTGCCTCATAATTAACTGAAAAAATGTGAAGCTATTTGCAGAGAGCTCCCTCTTTCTTGCCCTTTTTCTCACATCACTCAGATGTCCTTTGTGACTTTCTCCTCCTTTACAAGTCTTACATAATGAAGTAGTTCTCCTCGTCAAAGAAATCTGTATACATGCAAAACTGATACCGTTCTTTCCTATCTTTCCCCCATTATCTCCCTTCCTTCATTAATCTCTCCCTATACACTAGCTGCTTCCTTGCTGTCTACAAACATCCCCTTGTCTCTGATGTCTCAAAACTTCCTTGCTCTGTTCATCACCACTAGTTATTATCCTATATCTCTCTTTCCTTTCACTGATAAGATCCTTGAGAAAACTACTGAGAACCAGTACATTCACTTCTCCTCTCACCTTCTTAATTTTTTGACTTGTCATTCAAAAAACAAAATGCTATGAAATATTCAAAGGATAAAAAAAGTCTCATGTAAGTTGCTGGGGTTTGAGGGGTGGAATGGGAAAAGAGTGGAGATTATCAACATCAAAATGGGGTTTGCAACTACAGTTATGGATGAGGTGATATTTGATCAGGGGCTTACAGAATGGGCAGGATTTTCACAGATGAAGATATGGACAAGAAAACTCCAGTAGGAGTCAGTGGCAAGTATAAATGTAAAAGATGAAATATACACATATACCATCCAGATAACTTGTTGTCATCATCACATAAAGTGTCATCACTTTACTTTTTACATACAGAAGTACAATCTGATCTCCTTTGTATTACTGGAGATGACACTGAGGAAGCCCGCCAGGGTTTTAGACTTGATGCCATCAGCACTATCTTATCCACAAAGAGGAGTGCATAGAACAAACAATTCATTGCTGATCAAGAATCCCTTTACAATTTAGATTTTGTGAAGGATTGCTCTCCTCTTGCAAATGACATTGCTATTAAAGTCTTCTTAATTTGGAACTTGCTGCTGATTTTAGTTCATCATTAAATTATTACCATTATCATTTCTGTCATGGAATCTTGGATGATCTTAATACATTCATGGGAGATACCTGATTTGATGGGAGCTTGGTTGACCATATTTTGCCCCCCTGAGTCCAGTGCCTTTTTTGTCATAAACAATTCAGGGTCACAATGGGATTAGATATTCTCCAAACCTTTCATTTTTTGACTATGATGGTGTGATTTGCTATAGAAAATGATATATCAAAGTCTTCCTGCTTTCTTCTCATATTACATCACAGAAAATTTCCTCATTTGTCCTTATGTCCTTTATTTGTCCTTATGTCCTTTATTTGTCCTTGTCATTTTCTTTTTCCTGTTTCATTCTGGTCTGTAGGTCTGATTATATTATGTTGAGTTTGTACGTACTGGTACTCCTGCTGATTCATTAAATGTAGCTTCTTGAGGACAGGTTTTATTATTGTGCTTTCATCTTTGGTACATAGTAAGCACTGAATAAATGCTGGCTGATTGAAAGATGGGTTATAATCAATAAAAAGAAGAATGAGAAACACAAATGGAAAGACAGCTCAGCAGATCTGTGAAAGGCATCCTCCAGTCAGCAGGGAGCCCTACACCTTCCAGGAAGCTCCAAGAATCTTTCTCCACCATAGTTTTTCATAGATTAAATCTGTAACTTGTAGAGTCAATGTCAGGGCATGGGCACCCACAGAGCAAGGCACACTTGCTAATGCAAAGAATTAAGAAATAGAGAATCCAACGCGTGCAAAGTGACCCTGATGGAGCAAAACAGCAAAATGTAGAGTTAGAAGTGGGTCACTAGACACATAAAGCAGCACAGAGTTGAGAAGGCAAAAAGATGACGCATTAGAGAGTCAGGTCCAAGGGTAATTCAAAGTCCAAGACAAATGATGGGTAGTCATAGGAAGTGAAGGGACAGAGCAGCAGCTAAAGGTCCCTTTTCACAGCCTGCTCACTGGGAACTGTCTATGGTTCCTGTGGTTTAGGAGCCAATCAGTTACAGGGAAGCTAGTCTGGACCCTGCAGGTGGGAGGAGGTGACTGGCAGCTCCTGGCTGAGGTGAGGAGAGGAACTGTGGGAGATCAGCAGCAGCGCCTGGCGAGCAAATTCTGACAGTTATTCTCATTTGCATTAAATTCTAAAATCTGATGTTTCCCAGGCAGTTTTCTTATTCCCTTTAGACAAATTGAAATCTTTTAAGGAGAACATAGCCTCTTTCCAGATGACCTAGCATTTAAAAACATATTTAGCTAAAGCAAATCAAGGCCTTAAAACAGATACAAAATAATGTTACCACGCTTAGGAACCAGAAATCCCTCACCCTTTCTCTAGATTTTAGTCTCATCCATTTTTCCTTCTCACCAAGGAGGTCTTTAGTTCAATTAATCTCTGTAGACACTGCTCATATGTCTGCCAAAGAGGCACTATGTGATTAAGACAATTATTTGTCAGATAATTAAATCATGTTACTTTTCTTTAATGTTGGTGGTAGAGTTTCTCAATTGGCTTGGGTAATATAAGTAAGCACTGTAATATTAATGTTAGTACAGTTATACATATATAGAACATTTATTTCCATAATTCCCAATAAGAAATTTATTTAGGTGAGCATAATATTGTGGTCTTTTACCACCTTTTGTAACATTCATTAATCTTTGAAAGTCTGACTCCCATTCACTACAGAATAGTTTCATAATTAATCAGTGACTTCCACCTGGGAAAAAAGGAAGAGAAAAGATCGATATGACTCCAATCTAGCCCTTTCTTTAGCAATCTCTTGACTTCTTAAAAAGTGTGGAGGACCATTTAAGGGCAAGTTGTGAAGTGATTTAACTGCAGGGGTTGGTGAGGAAAAATAGGGAGATAAAAGGTAAATGACTTTTAAAAGGTGTTTAACCATAGGACTTCCTTTTCCTTCTTTCTTCTCCCAACAGAGGGGTTTCAAGTTTGGCCCTTAAGTAGATTTGGTCCAAAGGAAGGCCAAGAAATATTCCACCCACCTCCTTTACTCTTAGTGTCTGGCTATAGAGTGGGGGAGGTACACTGAGAAATTCAATAGCTTTGAACTCTTAGTGTATCCTGAAAGCAAACATAAAGAGACAGAGGTGGATATGAGGGAGCTGTGCGAAGAGAGGACTGAAGCCTGATTAGCTGTCCATAGCCCCTTTTCTGCCCCACTTGTGGCAAACACAAACCCCTTACCCTTAACCCTTTGCTTTTATGAGTAAAGTCTAAGGACATTCTACTTAGAGAAGTCTCTGTGCAGATGTTAGTAAAATTAGGGAAAAAAAGTCAAGTAGAGTAGAAAAGAAGGAGAGCAGGATGGGGAAGAGAGGAGACGAGAGGAAAAAATACATAAAGGCTGGGGCAGTGAGGCTGAGGAATATATTAGGGTAGCAAATAGCCAATTGCGACTAATACCTGTATTTCCAATTTTTGCCCCACGTAATTATTTCTTTGTACTTCATAAAAAGGTGGTACAGTGGAGAATGCTGGGTCTGGAATCAGGAACAATCATCCTCCTGAGTCCAAATCTTGCCTCAGACACTTACTAGCTATATAACCCTAGGCAAGTCACTTAACCTTGTTTGCCTCAGTTTCCTCATCTGTAAAATGAGTTGGAGGAGGAAATGGCAAATCACTCCAGTGTCTTTGCCCAGAAAAGTCCAAATGGGGTCTGTAAGAGCTAGATATTACTGAAAATTACTGAATAAGAAAAAATTTTGGAATAATTTTAATGATTGTAATATATTATTTGTCTAGGTTCTGAAAATGTAAAAAAAAAATTAGAAAAGCAGCATGGTGTAGTGGAATGAATAGTCAACTATGAAGTCAGAAGACTTAGGCTCCAGGGCAAACTCCATTTTTCATGTCTTCTGCTAACCAGGTGTATGACATTAGGCAAGTTGCTAAATCCCATCTCATGTTCTTAAAAAATATATCTACATTTTTATAGATCTATAAAATTAGAGGCATTGGTCAAGATGACCTCTAAGATACTCACAAGCCTGGAAGAATAACATAGAAATTTTGAGGTTGGGGTAAGGGTAGATAGTTTTGGGGGGACATGGAAAAGTTTTATACATGTTAAGTTTGAAGTGATGGTGAAAATGTCTGGCAGGTAGAAATAATGATACAGGCTAAGCTCAGGAGAGAGGTTAGAGTGGAAGGTATAGATTTGGGAGTCATCTGCATATAGGTGACAGGAAGTCATAAGAACTGAGGAAATCTCTCAGGGAGAGAGCCCAGAGAGAGGAGTTATGTCTAGAGGCAGTGCAAAGCTCAAATCAGGAGATGTTGCATAGTCCTGGGAATATGCACAACCAAGGGCTTAGTTCTGAAACAAAACAGGCATTAATTAGAGACTGGAAGCTTAAGTATCAGAAGCTAGGTCTTAAGAATAAACCATCTACTTTCTGTGCCTCTAGAGGAAAGATAAGAGACAAAGGCTTTGTGGAGTAGACAACAGCCACAATAACACTGGTGGAGAGGCTCCAGAATGAAAAACTTGACAGAAGGCAAGGGACAGAGTTTTATGGTAAATTACCCCCCTCAATCTCTGAAAAAAACTCAGAAATCATATTTGGAAGAAGTGTTAAAAAGTTAATTTATCCTCTTTTGGGTATAGGTTTGTTTCAAACCATATGCCAAAGCATTTTTATTTTGGTGTTATTTCTGTTCAGGGTATGTATTAATAACTAGCTGTGTAAATTATAAAGTTATATTTTTCCAATGAGCATGCAATTTTCTTTAAAAAATGGTGGCAATTTCAAAATTAGAACCTCTTTACCAGAGGAGAAACTGATGTTCATAAAGATGTGAAGTACCATCTAGTGGGGACTCAAGCAAACAGCACAGAAGGAAGACAGGGGGATGTGTATGTCTTGGGGATATAATTCACATATAGTGACAGATAACATGACATCACAGTGAAAAAAATTTCAATCTTAGGTCAAAATAAATGAGTAAGTGGGATCATTAGCAAAATGTACTGACTTAAAAAGTGACACATTTCATTCTAAGACTTGATGCCACAGTTTTTTTTTTTTCCTAAGCTTTTTCAAAAGCTTTTAGAACATGCAGTTTGATAGTTTGTAGGATATAGTTCTAATCAGGAAGGTTGTTTTCAACTAACAGGAATGCTATAATTCATTTCTTATGCAATATTATAATGAAAAGAAAACAATGAACCATATTAAAACTCTGGTTAGGGTAGGAAGGAGTCCACTAGCTGAGGTAAAGCTGTGAAGTAACAGGCAATTGTTTTCAAATATGGAAATTGGAAAACAAGATGAGTTGAACATTTTCATGTGCCATTTCCTTAGTGGGAATGAGTAGAATCACTGTGTTTCAGAACTGGCAGGGAACCTAAAAGTCTTTTAGTCCAAATACCTAATTTTAGAGGTAAGGAAACTGATTCCCAGAGAGGGGAAGTCATATGCCTGAGTCCATAGTTTTAAACTGTAGGGTCCAGATTAGAATTTATATCTCTCAATTAACTGGTAGTTAAAAAAAAAACCTGAGGTAAATAAGGTCTCCATTACTGAACCTATTTAAAATATATTTTCATTGTGATTCAAAAGATTTTTTCTTTGTATGAAAATTATTACCTTAGTTTATGGAACTTAAAGTATTATTCCATAATTTCTGATGTCTATATGAAATAAATAATGATAAACTTGTGACTGTTCTTCTGATGGGGCAATTGAGATTGAGATGACAAACTGCTAAGCCAAGGCATCCTGTAAGGAATGCTACACGAGGAGTCGGCAGACCAGGATTCTAGTTCACCAATAACCATGTGACCCTGGGCAAATTGTATTAATGTTCATCATGCTCCAGACTTTGTGACACCATATTGGAGAAAGTTCAGAGAAAAGAGGGTTAAAGATGTCATGGCCTCAGAGCCTAAAAGCAAAATTGACTCAAGAAAATGAACATTGTCTATCACAGACTTATAAAGCCATAAGCGAACAATTCAAATGAGAAAGAAAAACAGGGAAAGTTAAGAAGACCAGAGCGACTCTATGGGGAGGATTCCATCAACTCAGATATATCAGAAAGAGGTAAGCCAGGATAGGGGGGTGACAGGTCTGGTAAGAATAATTTTTAAGGAGGATAAATATTCATATTGAAATAAGATTTGTGAGGAGTCCAACAGGTGATAAGAAGGGATTAAAAAAAAAAATTAAACCTAAGAGAGTGAAGAAGAAAAAAATTGGACAGATGAGATGATTGGATTGAATGTGAAACCATAACAATAGATGACAATGTGGAACTATTCAAGTCTGATTCATATCTGTATTCCACTAATGGTTTTTAGGTTGGGAAGTATAAAAATAAAAATGAAGGGAATTAAAATCCAAGATAAGTAATGAGATAGTAAAACAGCACCTATGTTCTATAAATGAGTTTAAGTCACCTGATCCGTATCAAATCTGATCTAGGTTAGGAAGAGAACTTGCATATGCAATTGTTAAGTAATTATTGGTCATTTCTGAGGAGAATGGAGGAATTCCATGCATCTGTAAAAAATATATGCCTTTCAAAAAGAGAACATTTTTAAAGTGTAGAGTATTGAATATGATTTTGATTCATGGAAAAATTCTAAAACATCACTAAACAATCTGTGAGCACTTAGAAGAGGAAGCAATGATTACTAAAAGCCAGTATGCGTTCATTAGGAACAAGTCACGCCAGATTAACTTTATTTCCTTTTTGAACACATTTACTGGACCAGTGCTATGTAGATCAAGAGAATTCTCTTAGCCATTCTAAACCAGGATTTCATCAAGGAGTTTGAAAACAAGTCTCTTCTGATCTCCTCATGGACAGAGGAGATGTAGATTAGATTTAAATATAGTTAAGTGTATTCAGATCAGGCTGAATGATTGAACTCAAAGAGTATTGATGAATATGTCAGTTGACAGATACTGCCTATGGGGCTGTGGTCCACTGCCTCTGTGCGTGTGTGTGTGTGTGTGTGTGTGTGTGTGTTAATAGCCTGAGAGCCAAGAATGGTATTTATATTTAAAACACTAATTATCATCATTATCATTACATATTACATTTTTTTTTATTTTAAAGTGAAAATTTTACTTTAAAATATGTCAAAATAATACTTGGAAATTTAAAAGCTACTCAGTTTTTGAGCCATACTAAAACAGGCAATGGGCCATATTTGGTCTGCAAGATTTAGAAACATTTTTTAGTTCATGTGTTGTGCAAAAACAGGCAATGAGTTGGATTTGACCTGTGGGTCTCAGTTTGCTGACCCAAGTATTAATGGATCATTGTTACCCTGAAATAGTAATAGTTAGTCATAACAACTAGCATTTACAGCGGTTTAAAGTTTGCAAGACAATTGACAGTTGTCATCTCATTTGAAAAGAAAGGCATTTTTACTGAAATTCTACATATCTTTGTTCTCTGTTCTATTTCTTTCAATGACTGGGACGAAGGCATAGATCGTATCCTTATGACGTTTTCAAATGACAGTTTTGGAAGGACTAACTTCTGGATGACAGGAATGGAAAAGAATTGGAATGATGTAGCAGATCCAAGATGCTTGAATTTCAAAATCTCCGACTTGGGAGGGAGCGTAGAAGCTATCTCTAATTCAATCCCTGTTTGAATAAAATTGCCTCTACTACATCCTCAACAAGTAATAATCCAGTGTTTGCCCCAAGATCCGAGGGGAGAAACTTCTTACCTCATAGGTCTGCCATTCTACACTCAAGGTGTTCATAAACATTTCTGTGTATCATGGACCCCAGCCTGGCAGTCTAGTGAATCCAATTAACCCCTTCTCAAAGAGTTTTTAAAGAACTGAAGGAAAATGCTAAATTTCAGTGAGAAGCTAGTGAGAAAAATTTTTTTTTTCTCATTCAAGTTCATGGATGCTCGTGAAATCCATCCACAAACCTCTGGGGTTCTATGGCCCCTAGATGAAGAATCTGCTCTAATTATTATAAGGTTTTACCTCAAAGGTTATGTAGACAACTCACTGCACCTTTTGGCCTAATATTATTGCTCCTAATTCTGCCTTCTGGACCTGGCACAAAAAGACTCCATTTCTTTTTTACATGAAAAATAGATATAATGTTTTTCTTCTATGGGCTAAAACACCCCCAATTCCTTAAATCGATTGTCATATGGCAGAATCCTCAGCTCCTTTCCTATTTACTCTTTAAGTTATAAGTATCACTCCTAAAATGTGGTTCCCATAAATGAATGTAATTTTTAAGATGCGGCCTCACTAGAGCAAAATACAGTTGGGACTATCACCTCCCTAGTCTTGGATGCCAGGCCTCTCAATGCAGCCCAAAAGATCATTGGCTTTTTTCTCTGACATAACCTACTTTTGACTCATACTAAGCTTGCTGTCTACTAAATTCTTGAATCTTTCTAAGAGAAATACCTATATGGCAATGCCTCCTGCAGCGAGGTGGCCCAGTGTCTGGAGTGCTGGATCCGGAGTCAGGAAGAGGCCTAAGTTCAACTCTGGCTTCAGATACTTACTTACTAACGGTGTAACTTTGGGCAACTCACCTTAACTCTGTTTGCTTTAGTTTCCCTATCTGTAATATGGCGGTAAAAAGAATTTCTACCTTTCAGGGTTGTGGCAAGGATAAGATGAGATCATATTTGTAAAGCTCTTTGCAAATCTTAAAGTCCTATATAGATTATAATTATTGCTCCCTTGTACTTGTAAATTTTTTTTCACCCAAACATACTGTTTTACATTTGTCCCTATTAAATTTCATCTTATTAAATTTAGCTTAATATTCTAGGCCAGGGATCAGCAAACTACAGGCCCCTGGGCCAAATCCATCTTGCCACCTGTTTTTGTATAGGCTTCAAGTTTAAAATGGATTTTATGTTTTTAAATGGAATCTTCTTTTGTGGGCCATAATAGGAAAGAAAAATAGGCTTCCTGACCCCTGTTCTAGCCAATTAACTTATTTTTATTTATTTATTTTGCCAATCATTTAAAAAAAAATCCTTCCTATCATCCATTGTGCCACTGGCCAGAATGAGGAGAATGTTAGCTATATACCTTCATACAAAGAAATCTTAATAAAAATCATTAAACAAAAATGGGACAGGCACAAATTCCTGAGATACTCTAAGAGAAACTTCCTTCTACACTGTCACCAAACCATTAAAGACTATGGATTTTGTGGATTGAAAGCTTTATTTAAGTGTGACATGACAGTTTATATATGCATATATGTATGTATGTATGTGGAATACACATATAATATGGATATATACATATATACATATGCATACACACATATATAAACATACATATTACATGTGTATATAGAAATACACAATATAGTATGTATAATATGTATAATACATACACACATGCATATACACACACATACATTATACAAGACGATTAGTTTAGTGTCCAGATCTGTATTAAAATCCTATTGTACCACTTCATCACAGTGCTGAAGGTGACCTTGAGCTCTCAAAGGCTTTGCTGATGAAACGCAAGCAGATCTTAACAAGCTGGTATATCTTAGGCCTTGTGGAAGAATATGTGCCCACTGCCCTAGGTTCAGGCCCCCTAAATCTAGAGACTTTTATGCTGTAGTGTGAAGAATACTTTAGTCACAGGAACTGTTAAAGACCATCTATTGAGCCATGGAGGAATTTCAATTTGAATTGGTGCAAAGTAAAGCTACAGAGCTGCATACTCTTGAAATACTAAAGCGTAATTAGAAAGATCATGACTGGAGTATTATGTTCAGTTCTAATACCACATTTTAGGAGGGACAGAAGCAGATGCACATGCAGACGGTGATGGCCTTAAGATAATGCTAGAAGGAAACAATTAGAGGAACCGAGGATGTTTCACCTGGAAAAGCCAAGCAAAAGGAGGCTGGAGTAGCTGTCTTGGACTATTTGAAGTGTAGCCATAGAAAAGATGAATTGGGCTTATTTTGCTGGGCCAGAACTGTGATTTGTGAGTATATGTTACAGAAAAATAGATTTTTTGGCTTGATATGAGTAAGGAAAAGCTTTCTGAAATATCTAAGATACATCAATAACCAACTGCTTGCTGAGGATATATTAGACAAGATTCACCTTTCAGGCAAAGGCTAGATAAGGTGACCTCAGAGATCTCCTCCTACTCTGAGCTCCTATGATCCTCTGAAGTCCCTACCTTTCTGAGTCTCTCTAGCCTCATCTACAAAATTATAGAGAGTGAGAAGAAGATCTAAGCTCTTTTCAGCTCTAACATACTATAAATACACTTCATGACTTCATTACCTTACTGAGTTAGGACTTCAAATGAGGTACCACTAAGACTTACCATCAATCTAGAGTTGTTTAGTAAGAACAGAAATTATGTGATTTTAATACTTTATCAATTTTGGAGGCTGATAATGTGATTTTTAAGTACCTTATCATTAGCCTCTTAAGTATATGCAATGTTCCTTGTAATTGTCTTCCTATCTACCATAGAGACACTTCACTACTTAAGTGGACTAGATGGAGGAGATCCATTGCAGATCCATGCAGACAGTAGAGCACCTTGGTAGCTATCTCAGGAAGTGATCACCAAGAGAAACTTCCTTCCAGGTTGTCACCAAACCATTAAAGACTATGGTGCATTTCTGGCTAGTCAACTATTTCTTTATCTATCTAACAGTGCTATTATTGCTCAACCTACAATAATAATATTGAATAATGATGAATTTACATTTAATACTCAGTTTAATAAATTTAATAAAATTTTAATAAATTTAAATATAAAATAATGCTGTTGAAATTGAGATATAATTTAGAAGGTGAAATTTAATGATGGTATTTTAAGCTTTCCCTAAGGTTGTAGAAATTTAAAAAGTTAATAATGAAATGCTGATAAATATGCGGGGAAGGAAACAGACAATTGCCCCCATACTGTGCATCTGTGAGAGTGAGATACAAGCACTGTAAATATAGTTACTTATCTACTAAAACCTTTCATTGAAAATGAAATGTCCATTAGAGAAAAATAATAGACAAGCCATGAAGAAACTCAGTCTTATTTCTTTTAATTCTATTTTCCATAATGCCTTTCTATGGAGCTGCAACAGCTGCACACAGTCTGTCGTTCTTTCTCGCTAAGCTTAGCTTTTTTTTTTCTTTTGCAGCATTCCATCCTTTTTAGCATCTGTTGGAACTTTTTGTTAAAACTTTCTCCTCTTCTGCTCTACTTGGGCTGTTGCATAGTATAGTTAACTACTTTCTTTTGGTATTGATCAGAAAATTTCTGTGGTTGCATTTCTTTTATAAGCAGACTCATTGCCACAGTCATTTAAACAATCTAGTCTTTTCTCTAACTTAAAAAATGATGCTGCCTCATTTCTTTCCACATGTCACCTCTTGTGGGAGAAGAGGCTCCAACACTTTATCGGTGCCAGTATTTGACAACTGTATTAGGTATGATGTCATCCCTTGCCTATGCCAACATGTGGAGAACATTTTCAAACACCATAGACATTCTGTGGACAAAGCAGCTCTCCTTGTTTTGTCCACTTGGCTTCGTGGGCAGCAGTTTGGGCCAGCTGTTATAATGTTGTCAAAATTCAAACATATACCACATTGTGCAGTCCGCTGTTGGTAATCAAGTACCCAAGACCAATACACTAGCTGTGACCTCAGAGGGCTTCATCTTGATGGAATAAAATACATGAAAAACAGTCTTTGAAACAACTCTGTGTCTGCTGGTATTACTTTCCAAATTGGTAGAAGCATGCTTAGACAACACATTATTGTAGCTGGTTATTCTTGAGTAATGTAAGCTGTGAGATATCTTAGCACATGCCAACACAATGACTTATTCTCTATTACTAAAATTCCAGAAAGAATTCTCAGAGGTCACGTCCTTATACCTTTAAGTATCTGTAATGAAGAGACATTGAGCGAAAATGTCCAGGTTTTCAGTTTAGGTATTTATGTACTCCAATTTATCTGTAATCTGTTCAAAGTGGTTATTCCTTATAACAATGCAGATTTCAACCCATTTATGCTTGCTCATTTGGTCCTCCTTTTGTCCAGGGACAATCCATGAAACAAAGGCACCTATGCAACCTTAAGAAATGGATGGACTGAGATGATCATTCCAGAAGTCTAAGATCAAATTCCCTGCATTGGGTTCTTATCTCTCTTAGTATATTGAATTTGGACAGAGTCATACCTAACTTGTACCATGATTATCAGAATAGCCTAGTGGTTATAGTTGGCCTGTGAGGTAGACAGACCTGACTCTGAGTCCTACTGAGTGACTCTAAATGCTCAAGGTGACTCTCTAAGACTATAAGTTGCAAAGAAGGTGTCAGTCTGCATTGATAGAGAGAATTTCCTTACCAAACAACTCCTCTTTACTGATAAAGACTCTGGCCCAATCCCTATCCCTAGCCTTCTCCATATCATAACCAGCTTCACAGTATAGCAGTGGTCATGATGATGAGGGCCCTTGAAATTTAGCATGGAATATTTTTATACAACTAAACTGAAATAACTCATTTGATTAATTCCTGAAGTGACAGAACAATACAGGGAATAAAAGCTACTGCAGCTGCATGGTTATTAGAAGAAATCTAGAGAAGAACCTGATCTAAATAATACACAAAATAGAGATACAGAGACATTGCAAGATTCCTGTGGGTGTTTTATTTTCCCTTTGGTCCAAAAAGCTCCCCCAAAGTTCTTCTTTAACTAAGATGCATTTCACATAAGATTAACCAAATGATTTTGGAAAATGTATTCTCTTTTCATATCACATATATTTCCCAATAGACCTTTCTTGTTCCCTACTAGAGAGTAACTACCTTATAATACATTTTTTAAAAGATTTAGAAATAGTTCAGCAAAATCAACTAAGTCTGAAATTATACATCGTGTTCTCTCCCCGCTGTTGCCCATCTTTTAAAAGAAGGGAGAGAGATACATTCTTGTCCATATTTTGGGCACCAAGCTTGGTCGTTATAGTTTTGTAGTTGTCAGGTTTAATTGTTTGGCTGTTCTTTCCATTTAAAATGTCGTAATCACTGTGCACATTATTTACCTGATTCTATTGACTTTATGTCACCTCTATCCATGTAAGTCTTCCTCAGTTTCTCCATAACTGTCATACTACATCATCTTACAGAGTGACAGCATCCCACTCCATTTGTGTATTTAGCCATTCTCTGGTCAATTTGAAGCAAGGATGGGTGGTACACTAAGTATTTTGGAGTTTATGGTACTTTTCTTTACTCGTTTACCTTTGGGGGGTACTTATAGTGGGATCTCTAGGACAAAGGTTATAGATGTTTTAGTCAGTATCTAAGAATATTTCAGAATGATTGAACCAGTTCACAGCTTCACCAGTGATATATTACTGTGCCCTTCACTTGAATGCTGACTGTTCCCATCTTATTTTTTTTAATTACAATTTTTGCCAATTTTGTAGGCTGTGGAGTAAAACCTCAGCCTTGTTTTGATTTGCATTTTTGTGATTTGCTTACTTATATTTTGGGACTGTATTAAGAAAAGACTTTGGGGTTTATATATTTGTGTTAGTTACAATATATCATGAATATAAGTCCCTTATCAAATATTTGTTGCAAAAGATTTTCCCAATTAATTGCTTTCCTTAGTCTGGTTGTATCAGTTCTGTTCATACAAAATCTTTTCAGTTTCATGTAATCAAAATGATCTGTTTCACTTTTATGATCACATCTCTCATTTGCTGTTAACCAAATTATTTCATAGCAGCATTAGTGAATATCAGAAGATATTATCAAACGCTTAATCAGTAAGAGAAAGAACTTCTAATTCCTTATTCATATGTAAATAATTTCTATTTTAAATAAAATGATATTCACTGAGTTTTAGAAATATGTCTTGAAGGTAAGATATCTACATACTATTTTTAATGTAAAATTGAGATGCCTTAAATCTTTCTAATTTTCTTTTTATTTATTGACCTATTTGCTTATTTAATTTTGGTTTAAACCAGAAAATTTCATTATTTTCTGGAACTCCTTAGAGGGAAGTATCAGATAGCTAAATGTTATACAAATTATAGTCTTATTAAGTTGCTGGAGTACCTAGACTATTATATATCAAAATTCTAGACTTGAATTCAAAACTTCCTGATTCCAAGACTGGATTTCTAGTGACTGTACCTCACTGTCTTAATTTGTAATCCCCTAGATACTGAGGCTAAACCTCACTCTTTGCTGGTTAATTATTAGACACTATAGTATATACTAAAAAGAAAGTTTAGTTACAAAAGGGTCAAAAAAAAGTCAGTAACAGAGGAACAAGAAAGTTAGCTGTCATTTCAAACCCACGCAGTTTTCCAGCTCTATGAATAAATAAATATGAATCTGAGAGTGTTTTTGCTGTAGTTGAGTTGACTTCAGGAGAAGCTTAATAACTTGTGCTTTCTGCAGTTAAGCCTTGACAGACCCAAATGGATACTTACTCTATTATGCCTCTGCGGCTCAATACTTCTGGTACTCATTCAGAGAAACTTGAACTAATGAGTAAATGAGTTGGCAGCTTGTCAAAAAATCCTTGAATCTAATAAATCCTGGACTTTAGATTGGGCTAAAGAAAATTTGTTTCTAAACAAGCACTTACAAGCACTGGGAAGCAATATAAAGAAGACCAATTTAAATAGATTCTTTGAGCAAAATGGAGCAGGAAGCTATGCATGTGGTACTATAAAAGTAAGTTCTAGCTTGAAATTTTTGAACTGTTTTGTATAAATGTGAAAATACCTTTTTTTTTTACTACAACTTTCTTCTACAAGTTTCTCTTCCAGCAATGATACTTTTCAGTCTTTGTACCACGTATTAAAGATTAAACATTGAAAAAAAATCAAGTTTTTGTGAGTTTATATTTTGGAAAATAGTCTTTGTTACAAACTTAAATTATGATCTACTTTAGCCTAAAAAATGTATAATTTTTATAAGTATTGTACTCTAGAGGCAACATAGATTTTTAATGTGAAAAACTAATACATAGCTGATTAAGAGTTGCTCTTACTTACATATATGGGCATTCCATCCCTAATAATTAGAATTATTCCAAAGAAGGGTGGGCTATCTCTGGAGGTAGCAAGTGTCATTTTATGGGTGACTCTTGAACAAAGATTGGAAGACCTCTTGTTGGGTACACTGTATGTATGTGGAGGGTGCATTAATCTGTTACTAGTATGAAATTAGGAAATTCTGTGAGTTGTGTGACAAAAATAAAAGGTATATCAGAAAACATGATTTTTAAGGGCATTCTCTAAAGAGAGGCAACATGATAAATTAAATGCGCTTCTCTGTTATAATTAGAGGAACCAAGCAGGTTTCGCATCTCATTTCTGCCATTTCATACTTCGCCCTTCTGAGGCACAGTTTACTCATCTGTAAAATAGAATCATTGGTCCTAATGATCTCCAAGTTCTAAATCTGTGATTTATAGGGCACACCAACATCAATGATTCCAGTATTAACCTCCTCCCCAATCAGTTTTAGAAGGCACATTATCTATTTAAATCTTACTTCTTACTCTACTGTCTCATAAGCAATTCCATGGTCTTTCTAATTAATTGGATTTTCAGCACAAATACTTGAGAAGAAAATAGTCTTGCATCAAAAAGTCAACATAACACCCTGGATTCCTTGTTTCTCAAATTGAAGCAGAGAATGAATATTAATGATTCACTCTGGGGCTGGCATCTATCATCTCATACACAACATTATATGTTCCATAATTTTGCTAGTAAGCAGTCTCTCATCATGTCTAGAATGCATTGCTTCACCTTCGCCTTTTAGAAACATGTTTATTTTAAAGCAAGCTCAAGGACCACCTCCATAAAGTCTCTCCTGATTCCCCCAGCTACTGGTGCTCCTGCCTTTCCTCCCTCCTCCCTAATATGGTATTTATTTTGTATATATTTTGTGTGGACATGTCTCCCCTGAGGGAATGACAGCTCCTTTGAGGATAAGCACTATTTCACTTTTCTTTTTGTATTACTAGTTTGCAGGCAAAAATCGGTGCTTAATTAATGCTTGTTCATTTATTCATTGATCATTACTTAAAACCCATTTGCATTTCCATAATTTCTAGTGGCAAACTTGAAAACGTTTCCAGACAAAGAAAAGAGAAATACTAAAATAAATATTAACTATTCTCTAGCAGCTAAAAGTAGAGTATATACATTTTACGTCCTGTCTGATCTGGACTTTCTCTTGATTTTCTTACAAACTGTCAAGTTACTTGTTGGACTGGTGAATGGAGTCTCTCCTAATGGAGTCACTCACACATTGTATGCGTGACCGATGTGCACTGATGAGCACTGTGAGAACTGATGCTCACAATCTACTGCTCTGGTATAGTCATTTGGTTTGGCAATAGAGATGATGAAAACACAAGGGATTTGCCACTGGTCACATAGATTTTACTATTGAAAAAAATTCAATAATTATTTTCTGATTCCTTTTCATAAACAAGGAATCAGTTTGTCCCTTTGAACTTATGGTAAAACTATTTTCAAATATCTGCACTAGAAATTTCAACTGTTTAGAAAACAATATGGTAAGGATCAAGATGTAAATACCTTATATAACTTTCAAAAGGCTTCTAGAAATGTTTGAGGGCTCCAAGTACTTTCAGCCTATCCATTCATTTGCCCAGTCTCTCTGCCTTCACACATCCAATCCTTCCTCCCCACCCCAACTTGTTTTGCATGCTGGCAAATGATCAAGACATACCAGCAAATTTGACAAAGATTTCACAATCACTGGTGCATTTTATGTTCCAACCTTGAGGGTAAAACCGAGCATGAAGCAAGGAGGCATGTATATTTTACCAAATTCAGACCTTCATTCTTTTTCCACTGACCTTGTTACAAAATCTAGCTTTCTCTTTCTCCACCATCAGCTCAAGTTTACAAATATGTTGACGTGATATGAGTTTGAACCATGTCGTTGAGTTATTATTATTACTTTTTATCGCACAGTTAATGTGATGTTTTTTCTTTTCTTCCTTGGTTCCTGAATGCACAGAGTGGAATAAGAGATTTAGACTTAGAATTGGGACACCAGAAGCCACTCTAGCCCTTCCCCTTCATTTTATAGATGAGGAAGTCCAAGCCCATTGAAGTTAAGTGACCTGCCCAAGATGACACAAGTTGAAGTGACAGAGCCAGTATTTGAACTCAGGACTTCTGACTCCAGATCCAGGGCTTTTTTGACTGTCCCACAATCTTTTTTGGTCAATTTGCATTAGAGTCCTGAAAAATACATATTTTGTAGAATTATAGTGATGTACACGGACACAAAGATACACACATAGAGACACACACAGACACACACACACACACACATACACACACACCACCTTCCACTGAACACACACTGTAAAGTACCTGACTACTACCAAGGCCAGTTCAATTTCCTGTAGCTCTACCTTCCTCCTCTGGAACAGCAGACAGAAAGAAATAGCAGCATGATGTAGGCCCACAGAAACCAAATTGCAGTTTTTGAAAAAACTGAAACCAAAAGATCGTGTTCTATGATCACATTAACGAAGCACCTGAGTTACTTGGCAGGTATAGCTGAACATGGAGGTGCTAAACTCTTCATTTGCCAGTGTCAATGATCTTCAGAATATTTCTTATTTTCCATAGATATTTCAGAACAGGGCTAAGAAAGGTTTCTTGATGCTTTGGGCCTTAATTATTTTGTTTGGTCCCCAATATACTAGTATTGGGAACCCGTATCCAGACAGTATTTATTCTGAATATAATTTGTCCTATTCTGCATGAGCACATGGGTCTATGTCTTCAGTGCAAAGCATTGACGCCTTTTTCTATTTCTTCTTTCCCCTAGCTTTCTCAGAAAAAGAAGGCAGGAATATTTCTAGAAGGCAAAATGCACACTATTCAAGAGACATGCTCCTTCCTGAAACAGTTGTGTCTAGACAGTGTTACTGCAGACTCAGCTTTAATAGTATCCTTCTACTTCATTTAGTTGGCACAAACAGGTTTTTGTTTCCTCAAGTCTCTGTTGTAAAAGAAAACAAAAGACAGTTTGTCCAAAGAAGACAAAGTAGCTGGAAGATAACCTACTAACATTTGTCTGAAAAGGAATTTGTATTTTGGGTCTTTTTTAGCAAGATTTTACGGTCACACTGGACACGATGCAGAAAAATACAGTTTAAAAAATTCAGATTATAATATATCCTATGCATACTGAGCAACTCAACTCATTGGGCATCTGGGTCCATGGTGGTGGCACAGACTACAGGGGTTCAATTTATGTGCTTCAAATCTCAATTCAGATGACACAACCATATTTTTCTATATTCTACAAACAATATTCTACAAACAATAATTTCAGAAAGAAGCTCTTTCTGATCAGTCTGAGTTCATGAGTTTTTTCCAGTTGATTGATTGAAGATGAGTCACAATCAGCTCTGAATGACTGGCCTACCAACTGGGAGCCCCCCATACCCATCATTGTTGCCATAGTGCCATAGCAGGGATATGATTATTATTATACTATTAACGCAATGAAAGAATTTTCAATGTACTCATATGTAGGATGCCACACCTTCAATTGTCCCCGAGTCTTGCTAAATATATTGAAAAGAATTCTGAATAAGGGAGATGTTAAACATCTACCTACACAGAAGCTACACCTCTTTTGGTTTGTACTAGTGTTGCCTCTGAACAGGTGAGGAGGGACCCACCTCTGTACTTTGGCTTGACCTCTTCATAGCTGAGGTTCCTTTGGGTTCTAAAAGTAATTGCTGTTTAGCAACAGAGAGTTGTTTGGCTTATGATACAAGAATAATGTGAATTATTTAAATGAAGAGGACCACAGCATACATTCTACAGTATGCCAGATCATTAACTTATTTGAAATATAGAGGGGAACTGTGGAACTCACCAACACAGGGACGATCTAGTAAAGAATGTTGCCCTGTTACTTCACTGCAATTTCTTGTCAACAGACAAGTCTTTTGTTTTGATTTTACTGAGTTCTACTAAGTAGTGAGGATTATCATGGAAAGAAATAAATAATTGATTCTTTGAAAGAAAATTCAGGTCTGTCTTCTATGATAATTTGATAACGATTTTGAATTTCTGCCAAAAATATGATCTGAAAAATCCTTTTGGTAATGAAATATAATATTTTATAAATATCTGAAAAATTAAAGACCTGGCTAGATTGCCTATTGATGACTGATTCATAGTCATATTTGTCCAAATATGCCCAATGTAATCATGTGTTAAACTGGATCAAACATTATTAACCAGCTCACTAATTATGCTTTCATGCCTGACTCCTGAACTGAAGCTTCTGAATGTCTGCTTGAGAGCATTCAGGTACTTGATCAGATACTGATGTGCTGTTCAGTGAGGGAGTTGTATGTTCACCTAATTTCTTCTTTTTCTTACAGTATATCATTTTCTCCTATTTTCCAGAAAGCAAACCATCACCGTGTCTTCCTATCATTATATTTATGAAAATGAAATTCACAGTTATGGGTCAAATGAAGAAATTAATAACTGGTATTTCAAAAGATTCTCCTTTGCAGAGAGCATTGGTTGTCAAAAGAATAATTTGGTATGTACGTGCTGCTCTGAGAATGTCTCAGTAAAGTTAATTAAGAGAGGAAGCGAGAGCAGAATACTCTTGAAACACAGTCAAATGTGCACTGTAGTTCTGGCTACTAAAAATAGACAAGTCAAATTTTAGTCAATATCTCCTATTCTAATTTGTTTTGTAGGAGTATTTGTTTTAAACTACACATTGCACTGTTTTTGTCAATTACTTAGTATTTACATATGCTAAATGGGTACCATCTTTATGGTATTCATTTTTAAGAAATGTGGCTGGGAATCTTGATAATTTTGAAATTGTTATTAAATATTGTTATAATTCAATGTAAAACAAAATGTTTTCATAAGTCAGACTAGCTCCCTTCTTCCCTGTCCTCAAAGTATAGTAAAGCCATAGTATTTCACACTTTTGGTTTTGTGAAATTAACGTATAACTTTGATAAAGAAAATAATAGCGTTTCAACTACATATATCCTTGTTCCTTCCTTGTTCCTTCATAGATAGACAACTTCCAACACTAACACTGATCCCTCAATGGAAAAAATAAGCTTAATCCCTTGATCTGTGTATCTGTGCATGAGAAGAGGAGATGAAAACTAGCCAACTTTCAACTCTCTCTCTCTCTGTCTCTTCCTTTCTTCCCTCTCTCCTTCCTTCCTCTTTTAGATTATTCAAAACTAATCTAAAAATGCCCCACTCCTTTACCAGCAATGAAGCAATGTCTTTTTAATTTCTAGTCTGTTGAGAAGACTATGTGTGAGAAATAGGTGCCCTGGGGATACTAGGAAGCAGTTATCTCATAGGGTCAGTAGATTTAGAACTGGAAGGAGCATTAGAAGTGATTTTGCCAAATTTTCACATTTTATAGACGAGAAAAGTGGGGCCCAGAAAGGTCAAGTGACTTACCAAAGGTGCTAGAGATGCTAAATGGCATTGCTAGAATTTGAGCCCAGGTTCTCTAAGACCAAATGTAGCCCATTTTTCATTACCTATCACTTCCTTGAGTTCAATTTGGTGAGCTAAACTCAAGAAGGCAAGTATAAGTTAACACATTACTGAAACGTATGAAATAATATAAAACCTGTCTATGAAACTAAGCTCAGATATGAGATGTCTCCTCCATGAACTAAAGGATCAGGTTGTGAATGGTGGCATGAAAATGAGAGCATTTTTATACAAACTAAGCAGAAAGAGACTTCTTGGAGAGCAACCCTTATTCAACATACCCAGATAGAAGTCAACATCAACAACATCCGCTGAATATCACTGAAAATCATTTAGATAATGAGAGCCACTAGACAAGATACCTACAAGTAGGAAATGAGTAAAATAAGCTCAAAAAGGCAGTGATAATTTTATTTTAGAAAAAATATTTTGGTCAAAAAGTTATTAAACCACCATTAAGCAAGCAAGCAAGCAACTCCATTAGAAAAATTCACTATTTTTCCAGCTTTCTAGTCACTGCAATTTTGAAGGAAGAAAGGCACTACTATGTATATAGGCAGGATTGCCAATGCCCATTTTTTCCACATTCCCATGACCATTATTAAACAGATCTTCCGTGTTCCTTGCTTCTCTACTACCTAAAACTTCAATTTGCCTTCAAACAGTGGAGCAGCTACCAGTAGGAGGCATATACAATAGGTACAGGTGCCACCTAGACTGCAGCTGCTCTACCCCTCATGTCAGGCTTTGCCCTATTCCTTCCTGTTTCTCAAGCAACACATCTAGCTCAGCTCTGTCTGGCACACATCACAAGAGCCCTAACTCAAGATGTACCTCAAATCCAATTTTCTCAAAGTAGCCTTGAAGTGAAAAGGAAAAACAAAAAAAAAGGATTTTGTTGACTCTTAGTGAAATAGACAAATGCTTCTGCAAAACCTAGGGACCAGGTTTTCACCTCCAGAACTAAATATAAAACCCTCTCTTTGGTGTCCAAAGCCCTTCACAACTTTACCTCCTCTTCACCTTCTCAGTCCTTTTACCCCTTAAACCACACACGTTCTCTATGATCCTGTGACTCTGATTTCCTTGCTAATCCTCTCACAGGTCACTCCATCTCCTGACTCCAAACATTTTCTGTGGCTCTCCATGACTGGAACACTCTCTGTCTTGGTATCTACCTCCTGGTTTCCTCGGCTCCCTTCAAGTCTCAGCTAAGATCTCATCTTCTAGAAAGCTTTCTAACCCCTTCCCTCCCCCTAAATGCTAGTGGATTCCCCCAGTATCTTGTCTCTAATTTAACCTCTATAGGTTACGTATAGTTTTTTGTGTTTTTTCTCCTTCAATGGACTATGAGCTTCTTTGAGATCCGAGACTGGGTTTTTGCTTTGTATATCTTCATAGTCCCCAGCACTTAGCATAGTGCTGGCACACAGTAAGCTGTCATAAGTATTTATTGACTGACTGGTTGCCTCTTCTCTGGAGCGTTCATTGAATTTCTAACAAATGTGATCTCTAACAAAGCATCCCTTAGCGAGACTTCATTCTTAAATGTTGCTAATTTTATTTTCTATTTTTGGCGTGAAAATATGATAACCTTTCTTGTATTCCATTAACAAATATATGTTCATCATTATAATACCATTTGCTTCAGTCACTCATTACTACTACTTAAATGAAAAGTAATAGTTGAATAACAGTGACAGCCAAGAGAAATTACAAGACAGAATTGTGTAAAAGGTAGTAGGCCTAACACCAAAATACTGAAAAGACGGTAAATGTAGGAAAAACCTCCAATTACCTTGGTAAATGAAAAAAGTGATTTTTTAAATAAGGAAGCTGACATAAAAAGATACACACAAAAGAGCTCCCAAGTATGCATTAACCAAGAATAAAAAGTCATTTCAGGTGTATTCATGACTGAACATTTACCCATGGTTCACGATAACTAAATTTACTTGGTCCCATTACCATGATAAACAATTCAAAGCAATATAGACTATAACTGTAATATCATTTTGTTATATTTCTAGTTATTAACATTTTAATAAGAGTAATGATTCCAAGATAAGTGCAAGCACAATAATATGAGAGGCAACTCATACTTTCAAAATATTTTCATTCTTATTCAATCTAATATAATCCAAAAGGCATATGCCAACTATGGATAATTCGTTGATCTAGGAGAATAAAGAGAGAATGAAAAATAGTTCTTGCCCTACAAAAGTATAAAATCACCTTGGAGAAGACAATGTATAAAAGCATAACTACATGCATATTAATTAAAGAGTGATCGAACATTACTACCTAAAGGAATAAGGAAAAGTCCCCCCTGGGAAATTGCACATAAACTGAACCTTGAAGGAAGCAGGAGATTCTCAGAGGCAAAGTTAGGAGGGAGCATGCGTTAGGCAAAAGCGCAGAGATAGGAGATGAGAGAGTGGAACTGGGAGGACATTGAATAGGTCAGTTTGACTGAAAGTAGAGGGTATCAAGGGGACTGATGAATAATAGACTTTGAAATGTAGTCTGTAGCCAGACTGTGAAACTTTAAATGCTAAGCAAGGAGTCTGTGTTTTATTATAGAAACAATAGGGAGCCACTGAATTTTCTTGAGTAGGGTAGTAAGATGGTCAGAAAGTGCTTTAGGAAGATTATTCTGGCTGCTTGTGGAGGATGGCCTAGATAGACAATTTGTTGGTGTGAAGACAGATACATAATGGCTTCATTTTCCTTCCTTTCAATTCAACTGACTTTTATTCAGCATCTACTATATTCATGGAACTGTGACTAACTTCCCCAGTTATTAAATGTTCCTTTTCCCAGGCAACTTATTTGGGTCTGACTTATTGGATCACCAAAGATACTTCAAGGATTTCCACTCTTTCTTTGCCCTATACCTAGAATATTTTTTACTACTTAGGCTGAGAACTCTGGGAACCCAGGCCTAGGAATCTTCTGTCTTAAATGAACCATCATTTTTAAAACCTATTCCTTAAAATATATGTCATACTTTTAATGGAGTTAAGAAAACCTATTGGTCTGTGAGCACGACTCACTGTAGCATACTTCTTACTTAAAAAGCAAGGCAATCAACGTTGTCAAACCCTGGGAAAAGCACAATGGCAGAACAACCTTGGGACTACTTCTGCATCTGCCTTCTGAAGACTGGCCTCTATTAGGGGCAGAACTAGGCAATTAGCTAACGTCCCATTTATCAATTGATTGAAATATTGACCAGATCACAGATGAGGCCTCAAAATAAACTAGTTAATATTCTGTTTGGGATCACATTAAAGCCATTCCTTTTAATATAGACTTGCTCCCCTCTATCAAAACTCCCACAAAAATTAAGAACGCCAACATAAAAAACAATAAGAAGCAGCATTGCTTAATTTATTCCAATGAATAATTTTGGCAACTTGCAACTGTAACATATATTTATTCTTACTGCCCAGTCCCCCCGCCCCGCTTTCCCATTTTATTCATTTCCTCAAGGAAATTGCAAGTTAATAGAAAAAGCAGCACTGGAACTGCCTCACATCCTATAGTTATTAATTAAGCAAAGTCTGGTTCAGTAACTCTGGATACTAAAAATATAGAGTTAAACAAAGCCGAGTGGTTTTTGAAATGAAATTTCAACTTCAATAGTCATTCTACAAAATTTATGCATTAAAATCGGTATCCTAGTTTAGAGAAATTCTCCATAAATTTCTCTGAAAAAAAAATGAAACTTAACATATGACCATTTCTGGGTAAGATCTCTTAAGTGGAAGGACTCATAGAAGCACCAAAATAAATTACGTTCAAGTTTAAATAAGTTTCTTTTAAAGGCTGTTAGTCACATCATTCGGCTATATTCCCAGATACAGGTTATTAACCCACAATCAATAAAGCAAGAAACTGTATAAACTATCTTATTAATTTTATATAATGGTTAGTAAACTTTAAAATACTGTACTATAAAACTTTAAAATGTTTCTGATAGCTTTAGATCACCCTAGATAATTTATCATTTTCTGTGGTAAAGAGTTACACAAGTGGGTACATGTGAGAAAAATGCACACCGTTTCTGGATGAGAAAATTCATTCCTTTTTAGAAAGTTTTCTTAAATATATACTTATAATGACTGTGAAAGATTTGCTCTGTCTAAGCCTATATATACTTCCCAGATTATGGAATCCAGGTCACTGCCAAATTAACACAAGGCAAGTACAAAGAACACCCTGTGACTTTCGTGTGGTTCTTACTGTTTGAGTAGGATGCTCCTTCCTTCTATCATAGAACTTAAACTTTTAGAAATAGGGCCTTATAAATAATGATCATTTAATAAATGCTTGTTAAATTGAATTGAGATTTATCCATAACTTCTAGCACACTACTGTCATTTGATCAATGGTAATATGCAGAAACTGTTTAGGAGGAAGAAATGCTTAGTTCTCCATAATTAAAAATAACTTTATTATTATGTTACCTCCCACTGATCACTGGGAAGTCCTAATTTTTGATTCCTTTAATCACTGTTTCATAATTGGGCTGTCTCTTTCTTTCTCTCTCCATATATACATAGATAATATATATTATATATAAAAACATGGAGATATGCACATACACACACACTATATATATATATATATATATATATATATATATATATGAATTTTATACTAATGGAGAGGAATAGAATAAGGATGTATTAAGTGACTACTTTGTGCCACTGTGTTAAGTACTTTACAAATATTTATTTATGAGTCTACATATATAAGAGCTGGTTCACCTAAAGCTGTAAGAAACTGAAAGAAAGAAAGGAGAAATTTCCATTTCATCTTTGGACTTCTTTAAATGGAAAAATATGCCTAAATGATCCATTGCACATTAAGATTATAACCTGCTTCACACGCAGGAAAAATAATAATCTATCTATCTCTATCCATCTATCTTTTGTTATAGTTATATGAATAAAACAAGTTAAACAAATAAGGAAGAAACATTGGATGAAGAGAACTCTCATTATGCAAAAACAGAGGAAAATTGGAGTCACATCGAATCAGTAACATAGTATCTTAAAAGAAACATAATCTGTTTTAACATGAGATGTCTGAATAATAAAATATCAAGAACCTCTTTCCTTGAGTTTCCAAAGCTTTCTTCTGTTTTGTGGATAGACCAAAGGACTAATGGAACTGTTGACAATAAGGCCCCCTACTGGCTGAACCGTAAAGTCTTAAGTGTTGCCAGATTTTGCACTTGATGAGCATCTTTGATATGGTGTAAAATGAATTATTTGTCCAGGAGAACATTGTACACAGTAACAAGCACAGTGTGCGAGGACTGTTTCTGATAGACTTAGCCCTTCACAGCAATACAAGGACCTAAAACATTCCCAAAGGACTCTTGAGGCAAAATGCCATCCACATCCAGAGAAAGAACCATGGAATCAGAATGCAGAATGAAGCAGACTATTTTGTCTTGTGTTATCCTTTTGTTTTGGTTTTTCTCATGGTTTCTCCCATTCGTTTGAATTCTTCTATGCAACATGACTAATGTGAAAATGTGTTTAATAAGGATGTATGTGTAGGACCCACATAAGATTGTATATTATCTTGGTGAGGGAGGGGGGAGAAAATTTTAGAATTATGGAAATAAAAACTGAAAACAAATAAATTTTTCTTCTTTTTTTAAAAAAAGAATTATTTGTATATTGAAGCATATCTTCCTACTGACTTCATGATAATTTCTATGATATGTTCCCACTTAAATAAACAGATTTTAATAAAAGTCATATTTATAAAAATTAGCTCAAAGGTCGATGTATTGTCAAAGTTCAGCTTATGTATGTTTATCTTTACTGTATAACTTTTGCAAGCTGTTGGTAATATATTCACATTAACTTGTATATTTATTCAAAATCTCACATATATTAAAATACACGAAAGAATGGACTTCATGAGATCTAGCAATAACTGTGATGATTAAAAAGATTTGAAAGACATAGCTTCTGGTTATTTTAATCATTTTATTAATAAGTCCAACATTTGATCACAAAAGATGTTCAGTTGGCCTTCTCTCTTAAGCCAAAGATCCCTCATGGTGGTGGACTCATAGTTTATATGCCCTTTAAAGAGTAGGTGTTCCTGAAGGATGCTTAATCGGCTATGATTGGTTAATACAATGGGGGGGAGGTATTCTGGGGTACCTTACTTAGATCACTCAAATCTTGGTAAAAGACACCATCTATATGCCCTTTTTCTCTGTTAATAATTCTGCCAATGTGGTTCGGGTACTGGTGCCATGTGGCCCAGGTCCCTGGCATTCATCTGGGGCACTGGGCCCTTCCCTGTCCTTCTCTGTTACAGTGGCCCTCATTGTCACCCTAGACCACCACTCCTTAATTCCATCTAGATTCCTTCCATGTGGCCTAGGTCCCTGGCATTCTCCTGGGGCAGGCCTTCCCTGTTCTTCTCTGTTACCTCCCAGTCAACTCAGACTACTTGGCCACTCCTAGATCCTTCCCACAGTCTTTTGTATATAAGGTCCATTTTGCACCCCCCTTAAATTTCTCAGATTCCTTAAGAGTCTGACCAATGACTGAATATACAGCAGTTCCAGATTTTCATTCACTTCCATTAGAGTTACATAGCTATTGGAAAAAAAAAATCAGTTTGCCACATCTGTTTAATTGATAAAGAAATATTTATAACAGAACTCTTTAATGCTGATAACATGTGCATTGAACCAACACTGGTCTTCTGCAGTTCTGATGAGATGCAGCTTATAGGCAGTCTTGGGATTCAAGATCTCCATAATCCTATGCAAACCTAATTTTTCAAGCTTAGATAACCCTCCTCCCTCCACTGTCCAAATGCTTTATGTTCCAACCAAAATAGACAACTACACCTACGACTGCACCTCTTGTACTTTCGCATTTCTTGGCCATTGCTCCTGTCATGCCATAAACTGATTCTCTTTCCTAAAATCCTGTCCATCCTTCAAGGCCCAATTCAAATACCTCTCTTACATTTCCAGCAAGATGGCAGAGGGAGAAGTGGTATTCCAGAGTAACTCTCATATCCTCAACAGGTAAAGCATTTAAAATCACAAGAAGAGAAGAAAGAAACACATCTTCAAAGGCCATAACCTTCAGGAAAACAACAGTGTCCTGTGTGTTGTCCCATTCCCTCCAATTAACTCAGCAAAACCCATTACTAATGCAACCATCCTATCAATATCTGGTTGTTGTGGCATCTGTCCTATCCCTTCAGTATTGTTTCTTTGAAGTGTCCCTATCTAACTCTCACAAATTAGAGAAAGTAGGAAACTGTATAGGAGGGATCCAGAAGAACACATTGAATTAAAGGAGAAATGACTTTTATACAAGTCAAACAGGATTATAAGCTCAGTTAGAATAAGCAGCTCCAGGAGCTTTCACATGGCAGAAATCCAGATGGGCTCTTCCTACCTCTTAATGGGAGGAGCTAATTGAAATTACTCAACTTCATTGGACAGAATAGAAGAAAACTGGTGGAAGTCAATAGTGGAGAGGCTCTAACTGAAAGAGAAAAGGAAATCAGTGGCAAAAAGACCACATGACAAAAGTTGGATTAAAAATTGACCTAAGGTAAGAGAAGAGAAATGAATGATAGACCTAGACAAGAGCATAATACAATGAGTAAATGTGACACAATTAAAAATCCCAGATGAGAGACAGTGAGGCAATAAATTCTACTGAATGACAGGAATAAATAGCACATCAAGAATCTCCAAAATGTTTCATAAAATAACAAAAAAATTAAAAGAATAAATAAAGCTGTGAATTTGGGTGGAAATTCAGCATTCTCCTTTCATGTCTTCCACTATCATTCCTCAAATTGGGAGTGATCTTACTTTCTGTGAATATCAAATAATACTTCATTTTGAACTTTTCTTGTGCATTTATCACATCCTATGTTAAAATGTTTTTTAGTTTTTTTAGGAACATATCTATTCCCCATATTTAGTGACAGGGAAGCTGTTGTTGTCACAGGATCACAAATTTAGTATGGGAAGGTATTTTAGAGGTCATTTGGACCAACCTTTCATTTTATAGATGAGGAACCTGAGTTTCAAAGAGGTTAAGTGCTTTGCCCAAGGTCACTCAGAATGTAAATATCAGATAGGGGATTAAACAGATAATTCTAGGTCTAGATCCAGTGTTCATAATGCATCCTGCTGTACTATAGTCTTTATCTTTGGAACTTCCCTAGTGACTTGTCACAATGCTAGTGGAATTAAACTGATGAAATGAATGAATGCCTGCTTGTTCAAAGGGAGGCATTAGACATCCAAATCAGATCAGTCCAAGTTGCATTTATACAAGGAATAAAATTCAGATTCAAGATAAGTGATTATGCTCTATGCAAGATCTACCTGTCCTGATGTCATCCTTGGCATAATTCACTCTTTATGTCTTTCACCATAATTATTATTTATGGGAAAAGTATGTAGGAAAAAAAACTCGAATGATTGAACACAGAGCTGGATAAAGCTGCAGATTTTATTACGATCTATTTGGCAGTTAAGGGATGTGCAGAGTTAGAATGATCAAAAGAAATACTACCCTGTCCTTAATGTTGCTATTGTTTTGCTTTTCCTAAAGAGACAGTGAGGGTAAAATAAACTATTCATTAGGAGAATATAGGAATTAGAGATTCCAGATGCTCTGTGGCACCAATTTTATTTTCAATAAGAAATAAATGATATACATAGCAATTGGTTCATCTACAAGGTCACTTTAAAAATCTTACATGGAATAGATGTAAAACTGTAGTCTTTGCTCATATTTCAGATACTGCTTCATTTAGCACTATCCCTAATGACAGTTTGTAGACTTGTGTCATTGCAATATACCATATTCTTTGGACAAAATGATGCACCATTTAAAAGTATTAACATATAAATTTCACTGTAAAAGGATTAGGACCAAAGTATTCCTGCCCAAATTAATTTAGGTAAGTACACTGGATAAATAAATCAGCACCCTTTTACTCTGAAAGCATTTCAAGTAATTTCAGGTCATTAAAAATACTTTTAATTTCCACATTTTGGCTCTTAGTATAGTCTTAATGGTTATATGACAGTATGCTCTTACTACTGACTGTATGGCTTTTATTACATGCCCTGATCTATGAAATGATCATGGAGGCATTTTGGAGAAGTACAAAGAAAAACTAAAATAATGAATTATATTTTGACAAGTCTAATAAAATTGTTCATCAAAAATACCATAAATGTCAGATACCCCTGTAAATCTTAATTTAATACATTCCTTTTGCTAAACATTTAATGGAAAGGGAAAGGATTTCGAAAGGGGAGATATAACAGGAGAGAAGTAGCAAAGGAGAAAGGAAGCTCTGCATGGGATCTTTGAAAAGCAATTCCCATTTATTTACTCTATTGGATTTTCTGATTTATGAACTGAACTCATATGTTTGTGACTTAATTTCTGAAAGTCTACAAATGTCTGATATTAATGAATGCTTTTGAATTTGATATCTGTTTAACTTAAAAGCCAAAAATCCCATAGGGCAACATGCAGCAGATTATTTTTGCCTTCCGTTGCCATGAGGAAATATTGATGTTTTTTTTTAATATACCCCTGAAAGAGGAGCATTTGTTCACAAATACATTTTATAGTGAATTCCAGGTGTCTCTATGTCAGATAGTAAATTTTTGAAATTGAAAAATACAACCTCAATTGTATCTGATTTATAACGACTTTGTGACATTTTTGTGCTTTTACTAAACTTCCTCAGTCTAAAAATATGATTTATCCTTTTCTACAACTCAACAAATATGAATAACAATACATGAACCTGGGAGGACTAACGAAGACAGAGAAATTCCCATTCTTTAGTCCTCCCAGGTTATTTTTTCCACAACGGAAAAACAAATGCTGAATTCATAGATGTTCTAGGATTAGGGTGAGAGTCATCATTCGCTGTTATGGCTATTCAGTTTTTTCAGTTTTGTCTGACTCTTCATGACTCCATTTGGGGTTTTCTTGGCAAAGGTACCCAAGTGACTTGCCATTTCCTTCTCCAGTTCATTTTACAGATGAAGAAACTGAGGCAAATAAAGTGACTTGCCCAATGTCATAGAGCTAGTAAGTGTCTGAGGCCAGAGCTGAACTCAGGCCTTCCTTACTCTAGGCCTAGCACTCTATCCACTGCTCTTGAGTTCTCATTCTTGGTAACCAAATTCAGAAATACTCTGCTTGTCATTGCTGCCAAAATCTAGGAACAGCTTCCCCTCCTTATAATGTTTCACTGTGGCTACTTAATTTAGGGTGAAGAAGTTCAGATTTTAAAGGTAGAAGTAATTAAGATTTGGGAAGGGTGGTTAATTAACTTAAAGTCCCTAGAAAGCAGGGAAAGTCAACTTAACAAATGCTATTGAATTCAACAGAATGTGTTGAATGTCTGCTATGTTGAAGGTTCTGTACTAAGCATAAGAATAGAAAAAAGCAATCAAAAAACAAAATGGTCCCTTTCCTCAAAGACCTCAAGTTCTCCTACTGAGGACATGTTATTGAACCTCCAGAAACTATATCTTGGTGGAATTTAATCCATTAAGCTTTGGAAGTCCAAAACTGGGGCCAAGTATGTCTATGGCTGTAAGCAAATTGACATAGGCTATTTTATATAGCTCACCAAAGATCAGACCATGTTTTGCACCCTAACTACCCAGTGCCATCCTCTTGCCATCTGCCTATCCTACACCTTTTCTCTTGGATCCACAATCAATTCAAATGCTACCATTGTTTGGGGAAAGACAATTCTGGGAACCATGGTTCAAGGATATTGACAATCTAGAGGGCAACCAGGATGATGAAGGGTAGTGAGTTCCTGACATATGAGGGAATGGACATGTTTAGCCTGGGGAAAAGAAGATTCATGCAGGACATGATAGTAAGTACTTGAAGGACTGTCACATGTAGGAGAGACTAACCTTACCCTGTTGGGTCCCAGAGGGTAGGACCAGGAGCTACCGGTGGAAGCCATAAAGGAATTAATTTAGGCTTGAGGTCAGGGACAACTTCCTTAGAGACAACTTAGGGCTGCCCACAAGTAGAATGGCTTGACTCTAGAGGAGGTCCCCATTGGAGGTCTTTAAGCGGTGGCTGATTAACCACTAGCCCTGAGATAATGGGAATCTTTCATGAATGGGCTGGACTACATGGCTGCTGAGGTTCCTCCAGCTCTCAAAGTAAGTCATTCTCTGAGTCTGTGATCATCTATAGCTTCATTCACCACCTCAGGTCAAACATACTTCCCTGGCCACTATTCCAGATAAAGAATATAAATTCCTTCTGTTGTCTTTCTCCCTCCTCCTCAGCCCCACCCCCATTAGATATAAGTTCTTTATAACAGAAACTGTCACTTTTTGGTATTCATGTCATCAGAGCATGACAGAGTGCTTGGCACTTGGAATTCACTTAAATATTCATTCATTCTTATACAGATAAGTGTCCAAGGTAACTTAGAGAGAACATCAGGCTTCTTCCTGTCAGGAAGGTTGAACAGAATTCCTGCTTGAGGTGAAAAGGTAGAATTTAGTGCTTCTTAAACTGTGAGTGGCAACCCCTTGAATGTGGGGGTCATGAAAAATTTGGCAACAGTAAAAGGTTTCTAAATGTGCCCCAACCAAAAATTAATTAAAAAATCAAATGTGTAATGAATCTGAGGTGATCCTAGCAGTGCTTGTCCATATTGCATCCCGCTGCAACCTTGGTTCTGCATCAACACACAACATTCACACTTTGTACTGCTTGTGCTTTCATGGCATACAATGCCAGTGAATGCACCCAGAAACACCTCAGCTCAGATTGCAGTGTTTCTACTGCACGTACAAAGTCATCCAATGATTTTTCGTTTGGGATTAGGACAGAATTTCCAACAATTTCTGAAATGACCCTAAACATAATTCTGATATTCTGTACTACATTTACACAAAGTGGCATTCTTAGCATTGATGATTATAAAATCAAAATATCAATCAACTCTGAAAAACATCGAAGATGTTCAATATCCTACAGTATCAAGATTTAATTCTTTATGTAAAAATAAGCAAGCACATCCATCTCATTATTATGCTTTCATCTTTAATAAATGGTAAAATTGTGTGCATTTGTCCTTAGTTGCTGAAGAAGACCATGCCATTAGAGAAATAATGACATGACTTGCACTTGACTTTGGGTTTTTTTTTTTTTGAGTGAGGGAAGGCTGTGCAGGTCACCAGCCTCACTTCTCCTCCAGATTCATCTGAATCCAGTGACCAGATATTCATCAGGCTGACCGAAGATGACCCAGGATGAGGCAATTGATGTTAAGTGACTTGCCCAAGGTCACACAGCTAGTGTGTGAAGAGTCTGAGGTGAGATTTGAACTCAGGTCCTCCTGACTCCTCCACTGGTGCTCTATCCACTGCACCACCTAGCTGCAGCAAACAGCAAAATTACATGTATACCAAAGAGTTGTTTTAAAATAAATGTCTTTATGATTTATCATAAGTAAATGTTTGATTTGTATACCTATTTTATATCCCTATAGGCCCAGGGTCACGTAAAAATTTCTCTGGCACAAAGGGGGTCACTAGAGGAAAAAATTTAAGAAGTCCTGGAACAGATGACCTCAAAGTATTCTTCCAATTCTAAGATTCTAATTTATTCTTTTCTTTAGTCAGTCTGAAGGAGTCAGCAAATTACAAAGAAAGGAGAGGCAAAGGAGGCATGAGGCCCACTGTGTGACTCAGATTACGGAAGACTCAGTGGGATAAACTCCAAAGACATACTGAGAGAAAAAAGTTATAGAGCTAACTCCCACTCCTGGTCACCCATTACAGAAGCAACTGTATATCATTATCAATGCTTTGAAGGCACGCTGAAACTTTTCCATTTCAACGTGCCCAGCGTAACAGGTAGAGCTAGGAGTTTCTATAATTCATAGCCCTCTCTCAGTGGGTCTCTACCTTTCAGAATTACTAAGCGTGGTTATGGGTAACCATTAGGAAATCAGGACAAAGGTGAAGAAGTATGACATCATCAGGACCACTGGAGTTGGAACCCAATTCAATCTTGCCTTGGAGGCTTATTGCCAGTGTGATCACAGACAGGTCACACTCTCCACTGGCCTCGGTTTCCTGTTCTATAAAATGAGGGGGATGGACTATATGGCCTTTGAGTTCCCTCCAAGCTCTAGCTCTGTGGTCCTTTGAGTACAGGTAGATAAGCTGGAGGTTAAGAGACAAAGAAGAATCAAAAGCCAGGGTACACAAAGGAGCCACAATCCAGCCAGACATGTAGGGCAGATGAGGTTACATGAATGTGACCTTCTACTCATACTTGAGTCGTTAGAAGTCTATTATGTATTTCTTTTCAAGACAAAAATTGAACTAAAGCCATGAAGTAGACTCAGCTCTGAGGTAGATAAACAACTGCCAAAGAAATACTGAGATTCTCTCCCTCCCTCCCTCCCTCTCTGTCTCTCTGTCTCTCTCTCTTTGTCTCTCTCTGTCTCTTTTTCTCTCTCTGTCTCTCTCTGTTTCTTTCTCTCTGTCTCTCTCTCACACACACACACAACCCATTAATATCCCTCTGTACTCTGCTTTTTTCCTTTTCTTTTATCCTGTTTCCCTTATCTCCCTTCTCCTTAATGATATGAAATATTTCTTATAATTATTGAAAAATGTTTGTTTTCAATATTTAGGTTATAGTCAGGTGAGTATGGTAAAATGCAATGATCACTCACTGGCTCTGGAATGAGAAGACCTGGTATCAAATTTTAGCTCAGAAGTTTGTTAGCTGTGTGACCTTAGTTAAGTTGTTTAACCAACATGGGGCCTCAGTTTCCTCAACCATAAAATGAGTGGATTGGATTCTGAGGTTCCTTTTGACTCCAGATCTATGACCCCATGAGTCTATATGGGATGGGCAGTAGTGAGAGAGGTGCAAAGTGTGGTTAATTTGAAAAATAATCCATTTTTAAAGCAGTTAGAAACACTGATATTTGCATGAATTATTTTGGAGAAGAAGCAACTTTTTGATTTTCTACTATGATTGGAGGTAAGATCTTAAAGACTAGAATTCTAAAAGACCTTGGAATTGTTTACTTTTCAAGAACTGGAGTGGACAAATGAAGAAATAATATTGTCAAGTGTTGCATTCTCTGCATAAACAGTAAGGTAAGACTTTTGATTTCAGGCTTGATCCTGGAGTCTTGATATTTCTAGGCTATTCTTTCAATTCAGTTCATAGGATCCCTGATTTACAATTTGGGATACAAGAATGTGTCCCAAGATATGTTAAAAGTCATCTATCTAAGGCCTTCATTTTGCCAATAAGAAAATTGAGTCTCAGAGAGAAAAGACTGGCCAGAGTATACACAGATGGTAAGTGGCAGATACAGGATTAGGTACCAGGTGTGTGAATCTGTGGGCAAGTCACATAATTTCTCTCTGTGTGGCCTGTCTCCTTATCTATAAAGAATGGGGTAAATAATAGCACCTCTTGGTTGTGAGGATAAAATGAAATATCATAGAGACGGTTCTTTGTTGACTCTCAGTTTGTTTGAACCTGCCTGCATTGACATCCTGGGTTCTAAAAAACAAAAACAAGACAAAACAAAAAGGAAATAATATATAAAAAGAGGTTCCAAACCTTAAAGCTTATAGCTTAAAAGCACACTAAGATTTTTGAGCTACTGTAAAAAGCTAGCTATAATATATAATAAAATATATAATATAACAATAAATATATTATAATTATAGTTATTATTATTAACACTAGCTAGCATTTACATAGTGCTTTGATGTTTGCGAAACATTCCACAAATACAATCTCATTTTATCTCCGCAACAACCCTGGGAGGTAGATACTATTGCTACAACTATTATTGTTATTGTTAGTATTATTACCCTAAAATACACTATAATAAATATTTATTAAATGCTTTCTATGTATCAGGCACTGTGCTAAGTGTTGGGGATACAAAAAGACAGTTCCTGCTTGCTTATGGTCTAATGGGAAGGAACATCAAACAAAAGGAAGTTGAAAAGGGCAGGGAGGGTAGGAAGAAAGTACCCAGCCAAGGGGCATAATGATGGAGTTGGATCCAAGGCATGCTGCTGGTAGGAAATGAAGAGTTGGCTGTGTTTCTGAGCCCTCTTTCAATGGGGGCTACAGGAGCAGTTTTTGTTCCACCCTCTAGCTCTTCAATCAGAGGATAGAGATGAGGAGTGCAGCACTAAAGGTCTAGTTGAGATTAGATAACTTGGTTTTGTTGTGAACCCAACCCAACTCTTCTTCCAGGAACGTTCAGCAACATGGGTTTAGAACCAAAGAAGGAAGATGGTGGATATTAATCAAAGTGGAGGGTTGTCAGGCTGTAAAGGGCAGAAGGAGAAGGAGGTAAGGGATCCAAGGACAGGGGAAAAAACCTGTATAATTGAACTCTTCAGTGATAGGCTGAAGACTAGGAAAATAAGGAATTGGGCTGATTTGAGAAGACTGAGAGGAACAGGAGGACTCGAGGTAATTAGGAGGGCAAAGAAGAGTTTTAGGAAAAGTTGGAAGAATAGAAGATTATCATTAGAAAGGAGAATTTCAGAGTCTGAGATCATGGAGGTGCTTATTTGTATGCGATGGTGACATCTAATGCATCCCTACTCCTATGGGTGGCTGAGGTGGAACAGAGCTACGGGTAGGTCATGAAACTTGAGAAAGTGGATGAACAGGGTGGTGGATTGGGAAAGGGGGAGAAAAGGTTAGTCAAGTCACTGAAAATCAATATATATACTGAGATCCTCAAGAATGACATTAGAGTTAAGGATAAAGAAGAATCTGTAACCTGGGGGTGACCTGGAGGCTGGTAGGTATAGCAGTGTGGATATAATCAAATGGAGCAAACTTCATTGAAAGAATAGTTGCAGAATAATGGTAGTAGAGGGAAGAGCCAGAAGTTTAAAGGGAAACAAGGAGAAGGACAATACCATTTTTCTGGCCCTGTGTAAGAGAAAGATTACAATGGAGAAAATGGCCAAAGATACAGTATCATCATCAACATAACAGTTTTCATGAGTAACAAAAGAAGCGTGTCCTTTAATAAAATCTAGAGTGAAGAGACTTCTGTTAATAATATGAGGGTGGGGTGGTAAAGGAAGTCTTAAGGACACAAATAGGTGGTAGATGGGGGAAAGACTATGGAGCCTGGGGCTGAAATGGCTAGGAATAAGATGGGAAGGAGTGTATTTTCTTCATTCGAGGCAACATCTCTTTGGGTTTTCTCCCTTGCTATGGGTTAGATTATACGAGCTTCAACCATGTAATAGCAGAGTCGTACAAATTTTGAACATAGATAAAACATGACAATTCTGATCACTTAAAATGCCACAGAAACAAAGGGAAAATCAAAGAGGCATCTCTATTAGTATTTAGAGGAGGTCAGATAAGTCTCAAGGAAAACAATACTGTGTTCACATTATTAGCAAGTTTTTAATTACAGAAGTCTCAGCAATTATGAAAATTTCAGAGATTGCTTATTGTTTTCTTTCAGACATATATCTTTTGGACAAGAAAAATGAAGCAGGGTCTTGGTTGCCTCTTCCTTTCTCCTCTCTCCCTCTGATATTCAGGGTAAGGGTGAATCTTTCAAACTGGATATTTCAGTGCTCTGTCTCTAACTCAGACTGGCTATAGATTCAAAACCATCTCTCCCTGCCATCTCAACTGATGAGGGCTGGCTGATGCATCCAAATAAAATATTATCAAATGAAATAATATTTGCAAAATTTTCAGCCCCAGTGACTGGCACATAATAGGTTCTTAACAAAGGCTTGTTCCCATCCCCTTCACTGCCATAGGCATGCCCATTCCCACATGTAGTTTTATAAGTGGTCAGATGTGCCTTTTATATTAGCAGAATTGCCTCAAAGCAAGTGAACTTGATTTAATTCATTTTCTACCAGTTGATATCACATCTAATCATGGCTGAATAAACAATATAAAAAGTGGCTGGCTCTGTTTTCCTCCTGCTTCTTTCTAATGCATTTTCTATTTCTTCCTAAAACAATAAAACAGCCCTTAAGAACCTACTTGTGACAGAGCAATCATAGCTTTGAAGCATTTGGGAAAAAAAGGCAGTCCAAAGTAGCATTATATTTTGTCAGGATTTTACCTTTAACCAAATCTGGACAATAACTTCCTCTTGTGTTAATTTATTCTGGAAAGAGCTATGTACACTCAGTGTGCTATAAATAAAGATTATAGTAACACAAACACTATGAACCTTTAGTTTTTGCTAAATTTGTAACATATCAAAAGTTTCCATGACAACAGAATAAGATGCTACAAGTATAGAATAACTTCACTGGTGGATTGAAATCTGTATACGAGTGTGCGTCTTTAAACACAAATCAATGAAATTGAGCAAAAGTAGCACAAAGAATTGCCCTTTCTACATTATAGTTTATATCGATATGGGCACCAGATTCATTCTTTCAATATTGATTTGAAATAAGTTACTGACTAAAGGTCAATGTATTGTTCTGTACTAATGACAAATATCAAAATGTATTTGTGATCTTTTCAAATGATATCATTTAAGTGTTAATATTATAGGCATATCTTACATACAGTTGTAGTCTGTGAAATATAACTTTAAAGAAAATGTTTGGTAGAATAAATCTCTAAGAGTTCCATGGATTTGCCACAGAAAATATGCACTAACTATATTCAGAATCATAATGAAGTCATTTGCTTAGTCTGAAAAAAAAAAGACATTTTTAATCACATATCTATGGAAAATAGTTGTTATTTTTGGCAATGTTGCTAAAAACACAAGGGTTTCTTGTTCCAAATTATTAAAGTTGAGGATTTACCAATTGCAATTATCACTTAATAACCATTATATGAACAAGGGAGGGAATACACAATAATCCACCTACCAAATAGAAAAATAAAATTCAAAACCTTAGTTTTTTTTTTTTTCTCAAGAACTCTGGAATATGTTTTTACCTATATGACTCTTAACTGGGTATTATTTCTTAAGAGTGAAAAGAAGAGAGATCCCAGAGTCACACTTTTGGATGAGAACCATTTGTCTGTTCTTGGGCCTGTCCTCATCAGTGACCTTCTCTAGAAATACAGTATTCCAGCTTTTCTCCACTACCTAACATACTTGTAGTAATACAGTACCCATTCTACATATTGGTAAGGTCTCATTTCCTCAGGAACACAGACAAGTCATTGCTCCATAGGCCAATCAAAATGAGCAAGATATTCATAAAGGACAATAAAACAAATAAACATAAATAATAAGTGAATTTTCACATACCAGCTTAGAAAGGGGCAGAATCCCAAAATCTTACAGGTAGAGAATCTTACTGGTTATATGATTCTGTTTGATACCTGTGAAATTACATGGTTTCTACTAGAAGAAATCATCTATTATATCTCAAAATATATTTTGAAGCAATAGCCATGAAATAAATTGATACAGATTTGAAAAGAGAAAGAGGTTTATCAGTGGCACAGATTAGGTACACAATATACAGGTGGAAATAAAGTGAGTACCTTCTTGTGCACATTTAACCCTCTTTTTCTATTCTATTATGTACATAAAAAGGCTGTTTCATTTGGCATTTGTTAATTTCTGGATAAAATTAAATTTAAAAAAATCATTACAGTAATAGCGAGAAAAGTTATCAGACTCAGATTACTAGCATCAGTGCTAACTTCAATCAGTGGAGATACATAGCATCAATAACAGGAACAAACCCTACCTCAACTTCTGCTCATTTACACTTACACTTTCTTGCATTCAGTGCTTTTTAAAAAAATATTATAAATCACAATCAGACTTTCATGGTCGATGTGGTTTTCTTATCCCTGTGGCTCCCCTGACTGTCAAACATCTATGTGGCAGCGTTGGGGAGTATTTCTTTATTGCCTCTCATGACACTCTTGGATCATTGCACCCCTACTATCACATGTCTATCAAAGCTTTTGCCCTGCAACTTTTGTTTTATAAAAGGCAGCTGACAGAGACAGCACTGACAAAATGCTAGCAGAGTTGACTTAGTTACAATGTTATTACTGCTTTTGATCAGTAAAATGGCAATATTCTTAAAGGAAGATTCAGGTGTGGTAGCTAATATATGTTGATGGTGCATTGATTGCCAAATCTGAGGAATCATCTCAAGGGTTAGTGATACAAGTGATTGCAGCTATTGTAGGCTATGGATGCTATCTGAATGATATATTTAATTTTAACAACATAAAAGGACAATCAGCTCTTTTCTCTAGCCTCTATAGCATATAAAGAAAAAGGTGAACATTGTTCCACTAAGAATTCTGAGAAAGAGAACAATACCAAACGACAAGTAGATGAGAATGAAGGACACAGGGATGTGTAGAAGGTCCTGATGATTGGAAAGTTCCATTTGCATAAGCTCTGATGAGATGCTTTGATTGTGTATGCATTGATTGGGTATATTATCAAAACAAAATGGGATCATCTGTAAAAGTGTGTGCTTTTTGGAATCAGTGGAATAAATCTAAATAAAAATGATGGAACATACGTGGTAAGATTTCTCCAAAGGATGGTTCCTTAAGAGCTGGAAGGCAGGGGGGCAAAATTTGTTTGCTTGTCAGATCAATGACAGTCTCAAGGACTTTCCTAAGTCCTACATTCACTTAATAGGCAACAAGCTTGAAAACACTCAGATGAAAGTTGTGGTGGTGGTAGTGGGAACAACTTTGGTTTGTTTTGGAAATGATAGAATCCCTCAGTGTAGAAAGGCACAAGAGATACTGTTAAAGTTCACCAGAAGAATTTTTGCTGTGTTATCTCTTAGCTCTATAGTAGCTATCAGAAGGAAATCAGATTGAAAGACTTCTCAGATTAGCCATGAAAAGGCAAAAGAGAAGGCAGGCAGACAGTTCCAAAACCCTCCAAGTGCACTGTCAAATATAAAACTGAAAGATACCAGCAGGAACAGGGACATTTGGAAAGAAAATGCCTGTAGCTACTAGGAAGTCTAAGATTTACTATATTCTACCCTACATTTATCACAATAATAAAAAAAAACCAGAATAATTGCTTTTTGTTGTTTTTAGAGCTGGAGGGACTTCGGAACTCATCTAGGCTAAATTCTTCAGATTATAAATGAAGAAACTGAATTTTTGCAGATAGTAGTATGCTCAAAATCACACAGTTAATAAGGACTAAGAAGAAAAAAGAGAAGACAACTTAAAAATAGAAAGAATTACAACATTAAATAAAACATTGAGTCACAAAATGTATACCCAAGTCATGTCTTCATAATGCCAAATATGAGTTAAAAAAGTGAGTAACTCAGTCAGAACATCAGGTCTTTGTATGAACAAAATGCCCCATAACCAACTTCAAGCCCTCCACAAGACTTGGCTAAAATGACTGAATTTAGAAGTCATTTCACATTATTTAAACACAGCCCCCAAATTTGTAGGAATATAAATAATACAAGGAATCGAGGGAATAGTGGGAACTGGAGGGAGAGGAGTGAGGATAACTGTATTCAAATATTTGAAGGATTATCACATGGAAGAGGAATCCAATTTACTCTGAAGGCTCCGGAGAGCAGAAGTAGACACTTAATAAACATTTCTTGTGTTTCTAATCTGTATGCATTCTAATCCACATATTTTATTTCATAAAAATGATTTAATGCCAGGATATACTTTAGAGGTCATCTACAAGTCCAAAAACTCCATTTTGCCCAACAGATAATAGGAGAGACATAAATGTAGATTAACTTGTGTAAGGTCACTCAGCTAGTATCAGAATCAGGTTTTCATTATGAATCTAGAATTTTTTCCATCACCCTACAACTGGAATTTATTCCTAGGACAGAAGTTTTTCCTTTGCTTTTTAATATTTTAAGTGCTGAATGAAATGTCATTGCTAAAACCAGGGTAGAGGGATGAAAAATAAAGTTGGAGACATGGTGATAGACATTTTGAGAAAAAAGAAAAATGGATACAAAGGAAATGTATTTTTTCCCAGTAAAATCATTAATTCTTTTGACCCGTTCTATTTTTAGCAACTCTGACCTTAAGCTTCTGTTCTTTTCCAGGGAACTAAACCCATGCAATTGAACCCTTTTAGGAGTAACACTAGGTGCTCAGGGAAGAACTCTTAAGTGCTATTATCACTAGAACCATCAACCACACTATAATTTGTACTATGTATACCAGTTTTGAAATGTGTCAGCAGATGGAGTGATTCATGGTTGTTTTTTTTTATTTTTCTTGACAAGAGATTTAATATTTTCTGGTAGTTAGGGTGTCAACTTTCTTGACAAGTTTTATTATATTTTATTTTCTTGTTATTTGAAAGCTAAATTGTTTGTATTGATACCAAATAAAATATATCATTTTGCAGCTTCTACTCCTTTCTATGGAATGAATAGTTTATGATTGAGGAAAGAACAAACTGTACAATCAAAAACAAAATGGGCATAACCACAGCAGGAATTTCAATGGCAAAAGTTGCTTTTTACCCAAGGGGCCAGTGTAAAATGTTGCCTTGGGGTTCAAAGGTGCAGACAGAATAGTTAGGTATGGTAGAAAACACATACAAAAACAATGTGCTTAAAGTACCCCATATTAAATTTCAAGGTAACTTTAAGAGTAGAAGTCAGTGATAGAAACCAAAACAAAGTACTACTATACCCCTGATTTAGCACCATGTTAGTACTGGAAAAGGAAATGCTGATGTCAAGCATGATGCTGCTGTCTTAAATGAAGGCATGAACGCAAGGCTTTTGGCAGGTTAATTTCTGCAGCCAAGAAATTGTACCGATGACAGTCACTTATCACACATAAAAGGGCTCTCAACAGTCACATCCTGAAGCTAGCCTACAAAGGGAGGGATGCTCAGGACAGTGGTACAGTGTTGATTTGCTTTACTGCCTGTCATCCTAATAAAGCCAGATGGTAAAATATTCTTAGCAAACAGATGATGCATTCACACTTATAGTGCCTTATGGGGCCTGGTTTTCAGCCCAGTAGACACTGGTCCCTTTTCCATGGGGGCAATTTTCATTCTTGTAATTAGTTGTGGGTACTACTAATTACTTTTCTAATTACCTGCTTGAGAATGCCAATTATCTCCTTGCCCCCTCAAAAGCATATGCAAGTGGCCAATTAGATTTTCAAGTAGGCAAGTGAAAATATAATTAGTCATTTGAGGGGGCAATTAGTTTTACCACAAATTTTGCACTCTTTGGAAGAGGGGAGGAGCCCTAACTTAGATTTTGTGTGTGTATATATATTTTTAATTTTTATTTTTACATAAAGTAAAACAAAATAAATTGAACTTAAGTTTTGCCCAGATATTCTACTAATTCTCACAGACAGGAAGAGATTTGAGCTGATGCTAGACTTTCATGGAGCTGACTAATGCCTTCCACATTTGGGGGATTTGAGTATGTGTGTGTGTGTGTGTGTGTGTGTGTGTGTGTGTGTGTGTGTGTTCCTGTATAGGTAGGGAAGAAACACAGCTATATGCCCACAGGCCAATGTCAGTGTCAGGGAAGATGGTATGTGGAGCCTACAAAGTAAGAGCAGTTGCCTAGTGAGAGAGCTTCTTCTTATACCTTGATATGGTTGTTCAGGATCCAGTTAAGTAACAAGGTGTCAAGTCTGACAAAAAGTTCTCTGTCTTCCTTATTCAGTAGCTTTTGTTTGTATACCCAGTTTCAGCCATCTGGTCCCACCTTCTAGTTTCCCATGAATTTCCTCAAGCTTGAAAGCTCCCTGACACTGCCCTCATAGATCTCCAGGTAACAGCCAACTTCTAAGTGACAACAGACACCTGGGAAGGAGTATGAGAGTTTGCAAAAGAAGGCAGTCTGAAGAAATTCAATTTTTTTTAGATGGTGACATTTGCTATTTAGGAAACTAATCACTAAGAGGATCTCAAGAACTGCTGAATCTATTCCATATTTCCAGAAAGCATGACAGTTTGGAGCTAATGGGAAAAGACAGGATATTGTACCTAGGATCAAATAATACTACCACTAATAACAAATTTATATCACACTTAAAAATGTTAAAATAGTTTTTCACACAACTCTGTGAGACAGTAGATAGTAAACTAATATTTATATATCTCTTTAAGGTTTCCAAAGATATGTGTGTTTATGTATACATGTGTTTATATGTATATATGTATGTGTATATATGTGCATGTATATATATATATACCATACACACACACACACACACACACACACACACACACACACACACATATATATATATATCTTGATTTTCACAGCAATCCTGTGAGGCTGGAACTAATATAATCCTTACTTGACAGATAAGGAAAATGAAGCTGAGAAAGTTAAGGGACTCACCCACAGTCACACAGAGGCAAGACTCAAACCCAGGACATTTTGACTTTAATGAAACTCTCTATTCACTTTTTCATGTTAGCTCTTGTAAGTTTGGGTATTATTACTCCATTGTACACATGAAAGGCTCTAAGAGGCTAAGACAGGGGCAGGGAACTTGTAGCCTAGAAACCACATGTGACTCTCTAGGTCCTCAAGTTCATCCCAAACTTCTGAAGTTTGGATTCAGCCAAAGGGTTGAATAGAGATTTGCACATAATGACACCTCTAGTGTGGATCTGAACCCATGACATCTGGTTAAGTCCAATATTCTGCCTTTAGAAATAGAAATATAACACAAGATATTTTTGGCACTAACATGATCATCTATCTTTATTTCATCAGCTTCCTCCACGAATGCTCCTGGAAGCACAAGAACTTCATTTTAAGACCCAAGAAATCACTTAATTTATGTTAAGACTGTGGTTTATCTCATGTGTTCCAAAAGGAAATGTTTTAAAATCTAAATGAAATACATGAGAAATGTATCTACTTCCTCAAAGGTTTCCCAAAACAAAAATCTAAGCAAGCTTATAAATAGACTAGTAGACTAGAATATCTAGATAAACTATCTCTAGTACAGAAGCTGGTGAGAGGAGGAATGGGACAATGGAAAAAAAGATGGGGTTTGGAGGCAGAACATGTGTTCTGTCATGCCCTGATACCTGTGTGACCTCAGGCAGATCGCTCAACATCCCTTTGCTCAGTTTACTCATCTGTGATGTGAAGGAGTTAGATCAGATTGCAGATTCTGGGATCTTTTCCTACTCTATATCTGAGAATAAGATTAAAGAAGAGTCCCATGTGCTACTGCAGTCCAACAACAGTTGCGTTTGAGGGAGTCGCCTTGCCCCTTGAAAACAAACGGAGCGTATATTATTTACGAGTATTAAATGACAAAAACCTATGTACATTCTAAGTGGAAAATAAAGAAAAACAGTTAAATAAAATGATCAGAGTAAAAATGATAACAATTATAGACATCAGATTTAGGAACCTGAAATGGTAGAAAAGATCACAGTGTAAATCTCAGTTATATGATATTGACATTATAAATCCCTATTCCTAAGAGCCTGCGAATACAATGAATTTAAAATTCTAGATTTTTTTTCTTAACGAATGACCTTCATTTACAAACAAGGTACAAGAATATTGAATACATAGAAGCTTCTGAAATCACCAGCAGCTTACATATTGATTTGACGATTGATTGATACTTAAAGTAACAAATCCCAGGTCAGGTAACCATGGAAGATTAGGTATTAAATGTCAATTTACTGAATCAGTTAAGGAACTCCTGGTATTTGCAACTTGGGAAAATCATTAAATATAAACAAAAACTAAAATTACTTTTTAATCCAAATGAACCAAAACAGTATTCAGGCTGACACTGACGTAGCAAAATTCCCACCTTCAAGTAAATATGGTATTTTAATTTTCCAAGGAAAAATCTATAATTTTAAAGGCTTAGTGTAGAGGAAAGCTACCTCCATGTGAAGAAAGAAGGCTGAATCTATACTTTAACGACTAGAATTCAAATTCTAGCTTCACCACTTAACATCTGTGTGACATTCAGCAAGTTACAAACTCTCTGAGCTTCATTTTCCTTGTAAGTAAAATGAGGAGGTTGTACTAGATGTCTCTGTGGGTCCTTTTAATCTCTAGACAACCACAACTAGTTCCTTCTTTACTGCTTTTAAAAACACCCAAAGCATTCTCACCCTTAAAACAACAGAAGAAGTAAAACTTTCACTAAATCCTTCCATTCCCCTCAAGCTCTCAGCCTATATCTTTCATCTACTTCTCAGATAAACTCCTTGAAAAGGCTGCCTCTATCTGCTACATTCACTTTTCTTTTTACTCATTCCTCAATACTTTGCGATTTGGCTTTCCATATAATCACTAAACTGGAACTAGTCTCTCTAATGTTACCAATAATCTCAACTGCCAAAGCTAATGGTCTTTTCTCGGGTCAAATCTTTCTTTCCCTATCTATTACTTGCACTTGATTTGCTGACTACCCTCTCAAATTAATATTGAAATATTATTATCAAAATACTAGAATAAAATTCTCCTTGGATCCAAGATTAAGAATTCCTCCTTTATGCTCTCTCTGTTAGCACACTTAACAACTTTCATAGGTTTAACTATCATTTTTAATCAAACAAACTTTCAGATCTACAACTTCAGTCCTATATCACCAACTGCTTATTAATTGGTCATTTCAAATTGGATGTTCCAGAGATATTCCCCTAAACCTTCTCTTCTGAAATTCTCAATTTCTCTCCAAGGTTCCCCCATCCTTCTAGTACCCCAGGTTTGCAATCTGAATTTTATCTTATACTCCTCACTCTCCTTCACCCTATATTTCCAAACAGCTCGACCTCCACAGCATCCCTTGAATTCAACCCTTCCCATTCACGTAGCTACCACCTCAGCTCAAGTTCTCATCAACCCTCACCTAGCGTATCACAAAATCTTCCTTACTGGTCTCCCTGATTCATTTCTCTCAATGACCCAAGTCCATCCCTCACACTGCTACCAAAATAATTTCCATTAAGAGCAGATCTGACCTTACTCAGTCAATTCTAATGACTTCCTTTTGCCTCTAGGATAAAATATAAATTCTTCTCTTTAGCTTTTAAAGCTCTATACAATTTAGCACCATATCTATCTTCCCAGTCCCATTAGATATTACTCCTTCTCCTGCACTCTCTATCCATCCAAAGCTGCCTTCTCTATGGTCTTCACGCAAAAATACTCTATCTTCCATCTCTGTGCCTTTGAGCTGACCATATCCCAAATCTGGAATGTACTCCTTCAATACCTCTGTTTCAGAGTCTTGCTCTTCCTTTAAGATATATTTTAGGCAACATCTTCTGCATAAAATCTTTCCTGATCTCCCAATTGCTGGTGCCATCCTTTCCAAACTACCTTGGATTTAACTATTTTACCTCTCTCTCTCTCTCTCTCTCTCTCTCTCTCTCTCTCTCTCTCTCTCTCTCTCTCTCTCTCTCTCTCTCTTTCTCTCTCCCTCTTTCTCCCTCCACCACACACACCACACACTTTCTGTATGTCTGCATTGTTAGGATTGGCCTATTCTAGGCTAGCTAGACTCTAACTAATAGAAGCAACTCCTCTTTGTTTGACCACTGATTGACTTGCCTATGTACTGGGAAATTCCTATGTACCCAATACGGGTTGAATCAGCTAAATATAATGAAGGAATGCAAGGCTCTACTGGTCATAATTATTTTAGCAAACTTCCCCAATCCACACGTGGAAGTTTAACAAACTTTCCTGATCACAATGCCCTTGGATTTACGGGGATGGGATTCAGGGGGTCACCTACTGATTGACTGACCCTAAGGTCCCCCTCCCCTTCAGTCTGTGAATCTGCCCAGCAGCAACAGTTACATATAAGGATGGAGACCCAGAGATCTGGGCTCTTGATTAGGGTATATATCTCACTGTACACCTGAGTCAACATTCATTTGTATGTACATGAGACTGCTGAGTTACAGAGCCACATGTTTTCATGCCCGTGAGCAATAAACTGCCTGATTCATGATCCTTTGCGCACTTAGGTTCTTTCTCAATACCTTACCTGTGATTTCATATAGATATCTATATATACATATAGATATGTCTATATCTATATCTCATTTTTCCCATTTCAATGTAAGCTTGTTGAGAGACGATTTTGTTTGATTCTTTGTGTTTTTGTCCCCAGTGCCTATAAACACTACCCAGCATGTAGAGAGCTTAATAATTACTTGACTGATTCATTGATTGCTAGAGAATGACCAGGGGGTGGGATATACTCAGCCCATACGTCTGATGAAAACATAAGTAAGTCAAGAACATGAGAATTCTTTAATGTTTAATTATTGATAACAGAGATACAACTTGACTGTAACTGACTACTGCAGATATATTTTAGAAAGTTTTGCCAGACTCAGAGAGGTGAAGTGACCTATCCTTTGGTCATTTGGCTTGTATGTTTCAGAGGCAAGAATTGAAACCCAGACTTTGTTGATTCTAGGTTCAGTCCTAGCTCCACTCCCTTTTTCTGCAGAGTGACCATGTGGCCAATAGGTCAAATTGTAAAACAGGATGATGGATATCTAATTATATGTAATGTTTTCCAATTTAGGGGAGAATGGGGACGAAACTTGCCCACTTCAGTCCTAGTGAGGTTCTACTTCACTCTCTCCTGGGCATTTCACTTGCAAAGAATTAGATGATCTATGACCCTAGAGAAAATTGGATTTAAGTGTTGAATCCAAGGAATCCAATAGACTTTCTTTAAATGGTTCACTTCAATTTTAAAAACTTTTTTTTATTTTTAATTAGTTTTTCTTTTTCTTTTATTTGTTTTCTTTTATTTCTAATTTATGGAATAAAACAAGCATTTCCATAACAGTATAATAAAAAAAGACAATTGCACATGAAACTGAAAATCTATTATGTACAACTTGCTATTCCTTTTAAATATATAACAAAGTTATCATTTACATTTCTTTTCCCCCTTTTTTTCCCTCCCCCACCCTCCGGATGGCTACCATTAGCACAAACAGGTAAACACACATATGTAAAATTGTCCTATAAAACTACCAGTTCTTTCTCTGGCTGCAGATAGTATCTTTCTCCAGAGGTCCTTTATTTTTAATTTATGTATTTATAATAGTAAAAATGACTTAATCACTCAATGTCATTTTAAAAATAATATTGCTGTTACTGTATATAATATTCTCTTGATTCTGCTCAGTTCATGCAAGTTTATCCATGTTTCTCTAAGATCATTGAGCTCATCATTTCTTATAGCACAGTAGTATTCTGTCACAACTATATACCACAACTTGTTCAGTTATTCCGCAATTGATGAGTACCCCTACAATTTCTAGTTCTTTGCTACCACAAAGAGAATTGCTATAAACATCCCATTCACACTCAATGTTATAATTAATATTTGTAAATTTCCTTCCATCTAATTCTTACCCACTATTTTCTTCCTCAGCCTCTCTTTTTACCCTATCCCTGTTACCCTATCTTCTCCCCTTATCTTCCTATTTATTCCTTATTTGCCTCCCTCAAGAGTCCCTCTCTTATTTTCAATTTTTAAAAATAATTTGTTTTCCTCTTCTTGCTATTTTCCACTTAAAATTTTGACTAATAGGATTAAAACAGCAGAGCCAGGGGGAAAGGGAATGGATTGGGATTTAGAGTAAAAGGAACTGGATATGAATCCCCGCTTTGCCCCTAAATACCTGAATGCCCTTGGACAAGTCACTTATAGTCATAGCTCCAGAGCTAGAAGGGACTTGGAAAGTATTAACCTGTTCATTTAACAGATGAGGGAAACTGAGACTCAAGGAGTTTAAATGACTTGCTCAAGGTCACACAGCTACTAATCATTAGAAGTAGAATTTGAACTCTTGTCCTCAGACTCCAGAGTGTGTCCTGTAAGCTTTCCACTGTAAGTTCCTCATGTATAAACATAAGAATGTTAGATGAGATGTTTATAAGGTCCCTTCCCCTTCTTATTCCTATGAAATGTAAAAAAGGCAATGACAGATGGATTCTAATCATTTTCCATGGACATAAACTGTGGTAGGATCTGACAGTTCACCATCATCTCCTCAGGGCCATAGACTTCAGGAATACAGAGCTAATTGTCTTCACTATCTTCTTTGGGGAGAAATAGAGATCTTTGATTCCCAGTTCCCACAAGATCACTAACTTCTCTTTAGACCTATAAATGCAGCTCCCAGGAGTTTGGGACTTGAGCCACAATGAGCCAAATAATTTTCATGGTTCAATAAGAAAGGCATCAACAAGAATGTTAGATTAGCTGAAAACCATCATTTCTTCAATTTTTTTTAATAACACACCAGAAGGATGTTTCGCAGTGAACTCCAGAACAGCTTTTTATGAAGATATAAATTTTTATTTATCCTGATTTTGATATTTTAAAAGGCAAAATGTTTTCCTGCCAACTATTACTATTATCTTATAGACTGCAGAGCTGAAGATCAGTGAAGTGACCCTCCTAAAAGGCAATGAAAGGGTTGGTAACAGAGTTAGGAATGCAGCAGAACCCAACTTTATATACTTGTGTTTCCTTTTCCCTTTGTGAAGATTTGCAATGTAAGACAAGCAATGATGATTAAACACCTGATGTAACTATATAAATGCTATTTTTCCCTTATCTCAACAATACAGCATACACTAGCGAATGATGATGTCCATTAATGATCAACAATTTCTATCTACAATCACATTTCTGTTTTCAACTCAAGAATGATTTATTATAGCTAGGGATTATAGTTGCCATGGGGTCTATCTTTATCATTAGAGGTCCTATGGCATAATTGGTAGAAAGACGGCCTCAGCATTAGGAAGGCCTAGATTCAAATCATGCCCTTCAAGGCCTGCCCCTGACACATGCTGGCTGTGTGACTGCACACGGTAGGTCAATCATAACTCTCTCAGGACATAAATTGTGGAAAAGTTGTTAATCTATACCGGTAGAAGAAGTTTCCATAGTTCTCTATATCTGTAAAGTTACGGGTCATATCCTACCCTCCCCGCTTCCCCAAAGGTTACTGCCACCATGGATGGAGATAGCCTGAGACTCTGTACCCAAAAGCCTTTGCAATAAGTGTTCCCCCAAATACCAGAACCACTTCCATTACAACAGTGCAGCCATTACTGAGGGGAATAATCACTGTGGAGAAGGGGCCAAGCTTCCTCATCACCAGCAACTATGACTGACCAGCTGCTATGAACAGGAAAATAGGCACATGAGCATAAGAACCCTCATAGGGGCAGTAGCCTCCAAGTCACCTATCCAGATTCCCGCTTAGCAGTCACACCCATAATCCATGATCTGTGGAGAAGGTCAATTGTTAGCCAACTGCTACTCACAGGGTAGCAAGGCCAGCCTCACTGAAGCAGTGGGCTACCCAGAGGGAGAGACAGGAGGCACCAAGTAAAACTGCTATCATCACATTGACCACTATTTTCCCTTGGACCTTCTTGGAGACAACCCAAGACCTTGAACCCAAGAGCCTTTGGACTAGAATGTTTCCAACCTAGTCCCCACAGCTATCATTCTGTAAAGCACCTGCAGTCAAAATGAAGCCTGGCAACTACTCCTGCAAATATGACAGTCACATCTACCGAAGACCCCGAAAAGAAAGTTCTTGTCACGAAAGTTCTTGGCACTGTCAAATGCTTTAACATCAGAAACTGATATTAGTTTATCAGTTAAAATGATATGAAAAAAGAAATGTTACCATCTGCATTGTCACTGAATGCTTAGAGCAATGGGGTCTTTACATATGACTTTCAATCAAAATCTTCTATGTGCATTGTTTTCGTTTCTCTTCTTTAAAACCTAAGCACCTTGGGAGCAGGGACTATCTGACTTTGCCCTTTGTATTCCCATCACTAGGGACAGAGCTTTGCACATAATAAATGCTTCCTTCATTCATCCATATGGCTATTACATTCACCATTTCCATAGATGCTCAGGAAATATGGCTAAATAGCAGAAATTCATATGAAATATTTACCATACTTAGATGCAAACATTTTCTTCTCTCTATTGTCAGAAGTGAAGGATGTATTCATTTTTTCTAGAGCATTAGCTTACATTCATAGAATATCTTTGAGCATAAAGTATTCCCAAATTTTTTGGTTACATTTATCTATCCACAGAGAAGAAAGACACCATGATGGAAATGAAGCTCAGAGGGCTAGGTGTCAGCAGACCAGAGCCTTATAATATAAATTTAATCCAGCAGAGTCACACTCTTATTACTTTGAAGAACTACAGCAGTCACACAGCAGCAAGACTGAAATTTTGAATGTCACTATAAAAACTTGAAAAACCATGGAACCAAAGATTATTAACCTTTGCCTTAAAAGTTACATACTGAAATATAATATAGTATGAGCTGGTCAATTTCTCCATTTGGTATGATCAAATATAATTTTGCTTTATTTTAGAAAAGTGTGTATTTATTATTTACATTGTTATCTCTTAGAGAACATGGCAAGGGTTAATTTAAAATCCACCTCATTCGGTTCTTGACCTTTTTAGGACACAACATTTTCAGATTAAAAGCTACTGCAGTTTTGTAAAATGTATCGATTTACCAAAATTATTATTAGCATGTCCCAATTTCATATTATTTATGCAAGAGAAAAATTCCTAAATATTCTTAATAATCTATTGAGCCATTCAGCCTCAATAAATAATAGCTCTTAATTTAAATTGAGAATTTTCTTGTAAGTGACAAGAAACTTAGAGGTTACATCTGTTCATAGAAATCTATTTCTGAAGAGGATACTATTGAAAGCACCCCTCAATTAAGGTATTGCAAGTCTAACTGAACATACAATCCCCAAGCCTGAGAGGAAATTTTGTCTTCATCCTGATGTTCTTTTGAAGGATGGGGGAAATGTTTTCAGAAAGATTTCAGAGACTTCAGTCTTCCTTGGGTGGATTTTCACCAATAAGGATGAGAAAATATAGATTGTGAATGAAATTTGTATTGCTTTTCATGTTATTTTAGAACTCTTTCCTCTCCCCTATCTCCTAAGTTAATAATTACCCTCAAAATCTTTAATATACTTTGCACAAAGAAAATAAGCCTCTTATAAGGGATTGATGATTTTTGGTGGCTCAGTGAGAAGAGTTTTTGAAGGGCATAATCGGAATGTGCATATTCATGGCACGTTCTCTTCAATTTGCACTTGAATTTCTGCTTCTTTGTGTTTATTTATTCCATTTCTCATTATCCCTTTATGAGGTATGTCCTCTGCTTTGCCACCCATCCAAATTCTACCTATGCTGATTGCTATTGTCATCAATAATAATCATAACACCTATCCTCCAAGGTCATCATGATTGCTTTCCTTCCTTTGAACTCACAGGACTTATTAAGTATCCCTAATCATGCACTACTTGTTTTGTGTGTGTGGATCAAATGAGATCAAGTTGGAAAAGCACTTAAGAAGTTTTTGGTCTCTTTCCTTTGTTATATTCTCTTTTCCCCTTTTCTTCATCTCACAGTACTCCCTTATTTTCCTCCTTTGCCCCTATCTCACATAAAGAGGTGGTCCTTCAACTTATCAAGGCAAACCTCTAGACAGATACTCTTAATCTGGTCCCCTGTAGTCTTTTTCAGCAGAGTGATCCCTCTGTCATCTCCCCTCTCTCGTTAATATTCATTCTCCTTCTCTTGGTTCTATCCCTGCTTCAAGTGAGCCCACCTATTCCTCTCAAACCTTAAAAAAAATTCAAATCCTCAATTGATCCAACCATGTCTTTTAGCTACTCCTTCCCTTCTCTGATCCTTATTATTTTGTGGTCTTATATATGTAACAGGGCTTTTCTGTGCATACCCAAATCACCTAGGCTCGAAGAAGGCATATGGGAGAAAGCAGGAATCTGCTTGGGGAAGATTTCTTTATCCTACCATGCGGGCAAGAACAGCATCTTTCTGTGGGCTATGTAGCCAGGACAAGCTATGTCATTAAAACTACCAGACTGCGACAGTGTCAGTCTGTCTTTTGGATCATGTCCAGAAGGTGAAGGTCCTATTCATTCAAAGCTTAGCACCATGCATTGAGCTGGACGTGGGAGAATGGCTCCCTTCCTTTTCTCTTTTTTGGGCCTTGTGGTCTTGAGAATGAGATTTGGGGTTTCTTTTGTTTGTTCTTTTTAGTGGTAGGCATAGGGAGTGGAGTTCCCAGATACAGAATCTGGATCCATAGGAACTATGAAGTCAGAATTCAAAAATTAATATTGTTGCCAGCACAGTAGGGAAGCCTTGTGAAGCCAAGGTACCTGAGACATAAACCCCAAGGGGTGTTAAATCTGGAACTGGGTATACTTCATCTATATAGGAAATTAATTAGGCTGTGAACCTAATCTTCCCTTCCTCATAATCTAAGGTGGTATGTGTAGCAGGGGGAATTCCCCCTAAATGTTTGGGAGAGGACACTTATGCATTTGTTTTTGCTCTACTTTAAAAATAAGTATTCTTTTGTAAATGCTGATACAACTCTTAACTGGTTAAATGGAATCAGACTGCTGAGGACTCTCCTAACATTGGGGGAACACAATTAGTCAGGGCTTAAGCCAATGGCAGAGACTAGACACCCCCAAAAAGTCCTTAGGGGTGTTCCTAGAGGAGGAGTGACATGTAACATACCTGGCCTTCAGGAAGTAGAGTCACTGCTAGATATAATTATCCAGCAGATTTACTATTACATTTCTCTTTTTCATATGTAGTAGAAAGAGGGCTTGACTTGGTGTCAGAGGATGCAGGCTCAAATTCAAAATCACTTAAACTTTTGGCCTCAGTTACTTCATCTGTCAAATAAGGGACTTGGAGAAGGTGACCTCCAAGATCCCTTAGAGCTCTGATTATATGAGCTAGAGTATAAATTCTTTGAGAGAAGGGACAGTATGTTATGTCTCACTGTCTAACATCTAACATGTTGAATGAACACTTATTGAATAATGTATTTTAAATTGGGATTTTGTATGGAATTTCATTATTATGTTGTACTGTGGCTATGGTAGGATTGAGACTTGGTGAAACTAGGTTTCAAACAAGTAAAGCAAATAATAAAGCATTAATAAATAATAATAAAGCATTAATGCAAATAATAATTACTGAACTTTCAGAATTCCTGAGAAACGTGATATTTGTTTATCACTGATTTTCCAGGTAAGAATTTCAAAGATCAAGTCTAAAATAATAACCATACTTTAAAATATTTATATACCTTAACTAGAGTAATATCAGGGTAGTGGTTCTTATGTTTATTCTGGTAGTTAAGTGTATTGGTACCTGAGCCAATTTAAAACAGCTAATAAATCTGAAATGGACAATTCCCTTATTCTTTTCCTTGTCTAGTTTCCACTTGCATTAAAATACTGATCTAATAATGTACATATACACATATCTCATAAAAACATGTATCTTAAGAGCTGTCGAAAGTACTTGAAGTCTAGTAAAAAAAATGCATGTGATGACACAAGCATACATATTCTATATGTCTAAAATAGGGTCCACCAAATTGAAATAACTGATTAGTTCTGAATTTTTGTTTTCCTTTCTCTCTCCTCCTCCTCGGACGCTTTTCTCTCTGTCTCTCTCATCTTTATCTCTCTCTCTCTCTCTCTCTCTCTCTCTCTCTCTCTCTCTCTCTCTCTCTCTCTCTCTCTCTCTCTCTCCTCCCTCTCTTTCCTTCTTTCTCTTCCTCATTCCTCCCTGTCTCCCTGGCTGTCCTCACTCAAACATACTCTTTAACACATACACACATGCTGTGATTATTTTCTGCCTTGGTGATTTTTGCCAGTAATGTCATACTTAATTGAGTCATCGCTGGCTTTCCAGATCTCTGAAAGCTTTCTTATATTTTCTTGGCAGTGCCTAAATATGTAAAGAAAAATGCATACAGTGCCCAGCCTTTCTCTCAACAGCTATACTTGATGGGAGAGGATCTTTGTTCAGTAGCTCCCAGAGCTGGGCAGGCAATTTCTAGGCCCTGTTCTAGTTCTGAAAAGCTACCACTGTTCTTATTCACCATGATTCTTAGATAATTGAAGTAATTGACCTGCTTCAGGGTTACTGCCCCAGCTGTAATGTTTGCTGGGACAGGACGTTTTCCTGTTGTGCTCATTTAGAGGCTGCAGCGGGAGGGGTTGCGGGCTGGGACTTTAATTACTTTTTCCACAAGATGGAGTGGCCCAGAGAGAAAAATCATATCATTTGCCTGGCTCAGATTACTGTACATCCTGATACCAATCTACTTTCTATCTCTATGCTCCACTCTCTACCATGTAAGCAAGTGATAAAGAGAAAATAGAGGAAGTCTGATTTAGAACATAAAAGTCATTTAGGGGAGTTTCAGAGAGATGAAATGTAATGATCAAAAAGTGAACAGCCCTTTAAAGAAACACAATCAACCTATAATATTAGCTGACATTTGTAAAAAGCTTTAAGTTTTGCTAAGCTCTTTATATATATATATATATATATATATATATATATATATATATATATATATATATATATTTCCCATTTGATTCAAATAACAAACATGTAGAATAGGTGCAATTATTATCTTTCACTTTATAGATGAGATATTAACTTAAGAACTTTAGGTGCTAAGCCCTATTTTTATAAAATCTATAGAAATGTAATTCATGTCACCCTGGAACATCTCTCCCTCTGCCACACTGACAGCATTCTCCTTCTTTACAGTGACTCTATTTTGGGGAGGGGCTCAGGGCAAGTCTACTTTCATTTCCTTTCTGGCTGTGCTTTATGGATTTCACACCTAAAGCCCAGCCCTGGAACCTCTTATCCATCTGCTTCTATAGTCTCTCAACCTAGAAAAATCCTTCCACCATGCCCCTTCCTTCTTTCATTCCTCCTGGGGTCTTCACTTTGGGAAAGGGCTCAGGTCGGTCAACCTTCATTCTCCTCTCGGTTGGGCTTTCAACTTTCTGGATTTTAGCACAATGCACCTGCCTCAGTAGTTTAATTCTCCACCTACCTTCAATTTCTTTTTGTGTGCTGTCTTCCCTTATTACAATGTAAGCTCCTTGAGGACAGGGACTTTTTGTGCTTTTATCTGCATATCTGGATGCTTATCATATTGCCTTGCCTTGACATGAAGTGGAATGTCTAAAGTGTTTGATGGTTAAAGTTTAAATTTTTAATGGTGCATTATTTCTAGAAATCATGCTCCTCGCTTATAGGAAATGAGGTGGAATATTGCTGCCATCCAAATCATAATGAGTTATAACATTCTTTAACAAAGAAAATAGAGGATGCTGAGAGAGGGAGAGAGACAGAGACAGACAGACAGACACATACGCATGCACACAGAGAAAGAGAGAGAGAGAGAGAGACACGGAGAGGGAGAGAGAGAAGGAGGGAGAGGGAGAGAGAGAGGGAGGGAGAGGGAGAGAGGGAGAGAGAGAGCACACCATGGGATAATAAAATTTGGAAACAGAAGAGATTTTGATGATTATCCACTCTCTATAGATGAGAAACAAAGTCTGATAAAATCAAGTGCTTTCTCCAAAGTCACACAGATAATAAGCGACAGAGACAGAATTTGAACTTAGGCCTTTAACTCCCAATTCAGCAGGCATTCCTTTCACCATGTTCCAAATCAAGAGGCCTCCGCTGGAGTGCTGGCTTTGCCACTTACTAGCTTTGTACCTTGGGTAAGTCACTAATGGGGATATGAAGACTTTTTTTTTAACTTCCTTCCTCAAACTATTCTTCTTGTGAGGAAAATACTGTGCAAATTATAAAGCACTATATTAAGGTGAGGCATGAAAATTAATCACAATAATACTTCTTTTATTATGAATTTTACTACTTTTTTCAGAAGCAGCATAAAAGAGTAGATAGAATGCTGGCCTTGGATGGAGAAAGATCAGGACAAGCATCTATCAGCTCGGTGTCTCGGGGCAAGGGGTTTAGTCCTTTATTTCTTGGTTACTTTAAACGAAGAGGATGGACTTGATGGCATCTAACCTCCTTTAACCTCTAAATCTATGAGACTATTCTTAATAAATAGTGAGATCAATAACAATTCATGTGAACTATAGAAGGGACTTTCTTTCCTTGCCTTTTAATCTGCACCTCATTATTCCTCTCAAAGATTCTAAAATGTTTTACATACTGCATTAATACATACACATACACATCCAAAGGTAACATCTATAGATGTTAATTCTATTTAATAACATTTATCGTGGCATCTATTTACAAAGCTGTATGTTAGGTTCTGGTGTTACAAAAGCAAAAATGAAGCCAGCTCATTTTATGTTGTATGCAGGCACACACAAACACAGATGGTAATTTGTGGAGAGGAAGAGGGAGAGGGAAGGAGGGAAGGAGGGAGGGTGGAGAGAGAGAGAGAGAGAGACAGAGAGACAGAGAGACAGAGAGAGAGACAGAGACAGAGAGAGAGAAAGAGAGACAGAGAGAGACAGAGAGAGAGAAACAGAGAGAGAGACAGAGAGACAGAGACAGAGAGAGACAGAGACAGAGACACAGACACAGAGAGACAGAGACAGACAAAGACAGAGACACAGACAGAGCTAGCATTAACAGCTGGGCGGGTCAAGAAAGCCTTCATGGAGGAGGTAGCACTGAAGTTGAGCCTTAAAATGATATATATAGGCAACTAGGTATTGCAGGGGATAGAAAGATCACTGGACCTGGGTTTGGGAAGTCCTGAGTTCAAATTCAGCCTTAGATACTAGCTGTTTGACCCTGAGCAAACCACTTAAATTCCTTAAGTTCTGTCTGCCTCAGTTTCCTAAACTATAAAAAGAGGATAATAATAAGACCTATTTCCCAGGGTCACTGTGTATATGGATAAAAAGATACTCTCTCATGCTTTCTCCCATTTGTTTTAATTCTCCTGTGCAACATGACTAATGTAAAAATGTGCTTAATGAGAATGTATATGTAGAGCCCATATAAGATTGCAGGAGGGAATGGAGATGGAGGGGGAGGAAATTTAAAACTTTTGAAAGTGACTGTTGAAAATTGAAAACAAATAAATTTGAAAAAAAATTCTCTCTCTCACACACACACACACACACATACACACACACATGCACGTAAACACGCGCGCACACACTCTGCAAATTTTAAAGTACTGTATGAATGCCAGCAATTGGCTACCTTCTGAAAGGGTCATGGTGGATGGCTTGACTGAATGTAGAGTGCCAGTAGTCTAGTTTAGCCAGAATGTAGAATTCATGGGGACTGGGAGTAGAAATTTAAACAATCCAATTCTCAAAACATAAAACTATCTTTTCCTATCCTCTTCTCCCCAGGATGAGACGCCACAACTTTTTTACTTATAAAAGTACCTCCTTGATCTGTATCATTCCTTCTTTGCTATTAGTGCCTTGATAAACTGTTCTTTAAACCATCTGGACTATACTGTCATGGACCCAACAGAATACATTTTTCCTTTGACTCCCATGATTAAGAACAGATGCTACATGCTTTTAAATTTACCTTTAGAAAATTTTATGTTATTTTCTGAGATATCCAAAAGCATGTTTTCTATCCCAATACTGGCCAGAGACCATTTTATCAAGATTTTAACATCCCACATAAGTGAAATGTGATCATTCTAGTGAAACTGTTTTGTTACCATGGCGTTACATTTCTGTATAACAGGCACATCTGGTTTCTTATCTTTTTATTTCTTGCAAATAATTTTGAGTTCCTGAAATTCAGCTAGAATGGTTGACTTTTTAATATGGTGGCTATCTAAGCACACACCTGAGAGAACCATGGATAGATAAAATTATTCTCAAAGTAATCTGAAATTCACAATTCTGCCTGTCTGAGCAAACCAATGGTTCTGTTTTAAACATTGAACGAACTTAACAGTATGAGGATAATAAGTACCCTTGACATTCAGTGGTAGGACGTTTAATAGGAAAAAAAGGGTTAAGTGTTACAAGGGCAAGAATGTAGGCAAATCTGGTCACATTCAAGCAAAGTTCAACCTTAGCAAACTAAGCTAACAATGATTGTGAAAGTCTATGAATCTTATCTTTCTCCACTATTTACATGCATCAGAAAAGACAGAAGATATCCATATAGTAATACATAAACATATACTTAAATACCTAATGCCTTGTCTGACAGGTGCTTCATTTAATTGGGGGCATGGGTCTAATTTGGAGTCAGATTTAAGAGTCTTATTTTGATCTGAATTTATTGGCTATTAAATTACATATTGCTCTTGAATTTATTTTCTTTCTCTCCAGGTGGATGTTATCTTGTTTGCATGATTATACTTGGTAAATGACTAGATCAAAATCTGATTGGCCATAGCAACTGAAAACTCCAAATGCCTACTTTCTATGTATTAGCTAGAATATATTTCAGTTCCTTCATTAATATTTAACTTCTCCATGGCTATCATCCTTCTCTTTCTAGGGTGATATTTTCCTCCCTAAATGAAATATTATTCTGAATGCTCCATAGCTGTTTCAACTCTGTAGAAATCCTTATGTTGTCTTCTCTGTTCCTATTTTTGGAGTAAATATCTTCATTTTTTGTGTTTAGTTTTGAATGTTTTATTATTTTATTTAAAGAAAGTTATAGAACCTTAAGAAGGCACTCAGCTTAGAAAGATAACTAAACACCACACATGGGCACTTAGTAGGGATTTAGTTACCTCTAAAATGGTTGATTAGATAAGGCATGTTGGGTCAAAGTAAGCTATGGAGAATACAGCATTTTAAAAAATACAAGTATATTATTCAACATTACTTTACTCAAGTATTTTTGTATCTAAAAATGAAAGAAAAAGATTAACAGGTTAAAAAAGAGACCTACCATATATTATATGGCATATAATAATTTACCATTTTATCACTAATCTACTCTATTAATGGCACTAAAAACAGAATGCATATTTGAAAAGTCAATGGCATTGAAATATATAACTATAATCCTGCCAAGCATGTATTAGACATTCAATAAATATAGACGAATGAAAGTGAATTTTTCATTAGTGGCTTCACAAGAAACACAGCTTGTCATCTTCTGAAACATAACATTAAAAACATTAAACGGTTGATTATTCATAGACTCAAAAGATGTAATTCTTGACTAATGTCTGATGACTGTTAGTCTTCATCATAAAAATGTCATTGTCTCTCTGAACTTTTGGTGGGGTATGTGTCAAAAGGAAAAGGCCGGCTTTCATGGAAAGAATGATCTTATTTACATTGGATACAGATGAGCAAAAGACTGAAAAGTCAGAAGAGTGACTTTATTCAATGGTAACTGATCCTTAACAATACAAGAAAATCAAATAGTGAAGCAGTACAGAATCTCTTTTGTCAGTGGTGAGATTTAATTATACTCCATTAATTATATTGATGTGTCAACAAAAGGTCAAGGAACAAAACTTAATGGAGGGACAAGAATAGCATGCATTTGCAGGGCTGGAACAGAGTTAAAACATATGCTAGAAATGAAATGAATAGTGGTTAATGTAGCAGTTATTTAAACTTGAAGGGAAATGTGAAACCTTTTCACTGGCAGGTGCATATTATTTCAAGATTGTGTCCCATAGTGCCTATTCCCCAGGGTCCCTGGAGGTTCATGTTCAATATAATATTAGGTTTTTGCCATTAGGCTTAGTAGTAGAAATCAAAATTGTAATATTAGTAAAAATAATACTTCAATATTTAAAGAGTTGTGATTAGATTAATTAGGGATAAGTATGAATACTCTCTTTACTCATGCAGACCATAGCCTTTCTACGTCGTTTTTAAGTATGAGCAAGTTATTGTAGTAAACCTGGAGAGGAGCTTCTACAAAGTAATTGACACAGGTCCTGAAGTGACAGATAAGTATCGAGTCTTTCCAGTTGTCTAGCCCTTCAAGGCTTTTCCTCTGTGGGCAAAGCCTTTGAGAACCCAAAGTTATTTCCACACTAAAATGAGACATTAGAGTAGAAATTTGGTGTAGGAATGACAACAGTGTTAGGAATAAAGAGGGATATTCAAAATCAAACTGTAGATTTGTGATCCTATCAATTTTTGTACTCCCTCTAGTGATGCACATAATGGCCTTAACCAGGTCCTCCCATACATAAGTATCTTCTCCATAAGCACTCCTCCTGCTCAATACTCTGGGATCTTTCTCCTCTTCTCTCAACATTGATTGGATAACAATGGCTCACATCAGCTGTACATTGGTTATCCTTTGCTATGTGACCAGTCCATCTTTCATTCTCCTTCCTTCGTAATGTATTTATTTTATGTTAACCTTTATATACTACTGTTCTCACATAATTCCTTGTCTGTAACTGTTCTTTTTAAGTGCCTTCTGAACGTGCCTCCACTTCAATGACCAGGGATTGTCATGTCCCATGATTCACCAACCTACAACATCTCATGTGGCAAAAATGATTTAAAAAAAAAGAAAACATCAATAAACACAAAAAATAAATAAAAGTTTTCCCCCACCCCTTAAAAAGGGATACTGGTGTTAAAAGTGTATGTACATAAGGGAGAAGTTTGGGGGTCATTGAGAAAAGTAAGTACTTTAAGTTTCCCTGTAGCAAGGTATAAAGTATGTGGTTAAGAAGCCCCCTACTCCCTTTGAAAACCCAGATGTTGGTGCTTCCCTCTCTGGTAACTAGGTATGTAAGACTTATGTCAGTTATTTGGAAGCATGTATGTTGATTTTGATTTCTCTGCTTGTATTCTCTCTGAAGTTCAGGGTGCTGACATTTTCCCCTGAACTAAGTGAATGATACATGTGCTAGATTAAAGTGATTGTTGAGCCCTCAAAAGTTACTTTACATTTAGAAATGCAGATCTAAGAACCTGTGATAGCAGGCCCCCCATATATGTCAGGGTGCTTGCTTTTACATTATGGCAACGAGGATGAGATCTGCATAAATGAAAAGGAAAGTATGGGGACTGGGATAATTGCCTGTTGATTCCCAGTTGTGGTGGCTATGGTTCTGTGCAGCCCCAGGAAGTGGGGATGGCCAGAGCCTAGGCTGGAGTGGATTAGCCCAGTTCTGAACTGTACTGGAGGGGTGAATGTCCTGAGATTGTACTGTATGCAGAGCCTTGGACAGGAGCAGAAAACTGTATGCCGAACCACCCAGCAGAAATGGAGAATTGCCTGTGTGCTGACTGGTGAAGTGAGAGGAATGGGGTTGGAGAGCTGCCTATGGGTAGACCCAGGCTGGCTCCTGCTGGAGGAGGAGGAACCCAGGAGCTCAGAGTTCAGCCCTGGGGCAAGATGAGGACTATGCAGCAAGGTACTGAGTGTGCTTTTTTGCAACATTCTCCTGGGACAGTTTGGGATCCAGTGGGGGAAAGTGCCTTGTACCCCGAAGGACTATATGCTGATGGCTTTGTTGCCCAGTTGCCCCTCAAGACTTGGAAGTGGGGGCTGAAGCATTGTTAAAACTAGGACTTGGCTCTTCAGAGTCTATACCTGAGAATGCCTGCAACTTCAGGGTAGGGAGGACACACCGCAGAAGACTTTGCTTAGACATTTCCACTTGGGATAGAAGAAGGAGGAGTTGGTTGCTCTCTCCTCAAAGAATGATCTTATGTTATGCATATACCTTCGTGTTTGAAGCCATTTGGCCACCTGGTAATGAGTTGCTAAGTTATATATTCTGCAAATGTGAATTACACTGTATTTACTTAAGAAATGTTAAAAGTTGCCCATGTATTGGCTGTGAAAGATATTGGTGCCTAACGTACTGGTAATGTATTTTTGCTTGTTATTAAGATAATTTTGCTTCTTAATGGGAGGATCTTCCCTACCCATTAATGGCCCTGCCCTTTTTGTTAATTTTCTAATGAGGCACTGATTCTCCAAGGTTGTAATGCCCTCTGGACATTATATATATATATATATACTCTAAGGGTGAGGTTTTACTTTGGAGCTTACTGACTGAAAGTGTTTTATTTGGCCAGAGGAGACTCTAGGAAGCCAGTAAGGAGCCCCCAACCCCCTTGAAAACTCAGATGTTGGTGCTTCTCTCTCTCGTAACTATGTATGTATTGCTTATGTCAGACATTTGGAAGCATGTCTGTTGATTATGATTTCTCTGTATTTTCTCTGAAGTTCAGGGTACTGACTTTCCCCCTTGAACTAAGTGAATGATATATATGCTTGATTAAAGTGATTGCTGGGGGCAGAGCCAAGATGGCAGAGTAGAAAGATGAACCTGTTGTAGCTCTGCCCTCATAGCCTATAAAATACCTGTGAAAAATAACTCTAAACCAATTCTGGAGCAGCAGAAGCCACAAAAAGACAGAGTGAAAGAGATGTCTAGCCCAAGACATTCTGGAAGGCCAACAAGAAAGGTCTGTCACACTGGACTCAGAGTGCAGCATAGCGCAGCCTTGGCCATGCAGTATAGCACAGACAGAACTGGAGCAGGCTTCAGAAAACAGAATCATGGGTAGCAGCTGTAGTTTCCAGAATTCTCAACTCACAAATGCCAAAGACAGCTTCAAAGTTTAGTGAGAAATCTTTCACCTGGGTGAGAAAGGAATGTGGTCTGCCCTCAGCACTGACCCCAGGGCAGCAGCAGTCACTGCTGCAGCAGCTTCCACTTTTGGAACCCTGGGCCCAAAAAGACCTTGGGGGAATTGAGCAGCAGATCTGAGTCTCAGTCCTAAGTGGCAGTCCTGGAGTGAGGAGGAACACTGGCATGGTGAAGCTAGTGGAGGCTCTGGAGAGGGAATCCTACTCGAAGTTCTAGGGCAGAAAAGAGTGCTTATTGCTCCCAGACCAGAGTTCAGGCCAGGAGAGGACTCTTCCTTAATTGTGCCACCTTGAAAGAACTGAAAACTTACATGTCCCTAGAATATACCCTCCACTTGACAAAGCACTCAAACAACTGGCTGGGAAAATGCCCAAAAAAAGGGGAAAAAATAAGTCTATAGAAGGTTAATTTCTTGTTGAAAAGGTATTTTCTTCCATCCTTTCAGATGAGGAAGAACAAAGCATATCATCAGAGGAAGACATCAAAGTCAAGGCTTCTACATCCAAAATCTCCAAAAAAAAATATATATATACAATGGTTTCAAGTCATGGAAGAGCTCAAAAAAGATTTTGAAAATCAAGTAAGAGAGGTGGAGGAAAAGTTAGGAAGAGAAATGAGAGGGATGCGAGAAAATCATGAAAAGCAAGTCAACAGCTTTCTAAAGGAGACTTAAGAAACATGTTGAACAAAATAACACCTTTAAAAATACACTAACAATGGCAAAAGAGGTTCAAAAAGACAATGAGGAGATGAATGCTTTAAAAAGCAGAATTAGCCAAATGGAAAAGGAAGTTCAAAAGTTCACTGAAGAAAATAGTTCTTTAAAAATTAGAATGGAGCAGATGGAAGCTGATGACTTTATGAGAAACCAAGAAGTTATAAAACAAAACCAAAAGAATGAAAAAATTGAAGACAATGTGAAATATCTCATTGAAAAAACCAATAACCTGGAAAATAGGTCCAGAAGAGCATTTAAAAATTATTGGTACACCTGAAAACCATGATCAAAAAAGAACCTAGACATCATCTTCCAAGAAATTATCAAGGAAAACTGCCCTGATATTCTAGACCCAGAGGGTGAAATCGAAATGGAAAGAATTCACTGATCTCCTCCTAAAAGAGATCCCAAAAGGAAAACTCCTAATAATATTGTAGCCAAATTTCAGAGTTCCCAGGTCAAGGAGAAAATATTACAAGCAGCCAGAAAGAAACAATTCAAGCATTGTGGAAATACAATCAGAATAACACGGAATTCAGCAGCTTCTACATTAAGGGATCAGAGGGCTTGGAATATGATATTCTGGAGATCAAAGGAGATTGGATTAAAACCATGAATCACCTACCCAGCAAAACTGAGTATACTTCAGGGGGAAAAAATGCAACTTAAATGAAATAGAGGACTTCCAAGCATTCTTGTTGAAAAGAACAGAGCTGAATAGAAAATTTGACTTTCAAATACAAGAATTAAGAGTAACATGAAAAGGTAAACAGGAAGGAACTCATTAAAGTTGGATTGTTAACATTCCCACGTGAAAAGATGTTATTTGTAGCTCATGAGACCTTTTTCAGTATTAGGGTAGCTAGAGGGAATATAGATATGTAGATGTGTATGGTTATGTATATATGTGTATATTATAGATGTGTAGGTATGTATATGTACATGTGTGTATGTGTGTATGTATATATATAGATATGTGTATATATATGTGTGTGTATATATATATGTGTGTGTATATGTATATATACACATAGACAGAGGGCAGAGGGTGAGTTGAATATGAGGAGAGTATACCTAAAATAATAAACTTTACTGTTGAGTGGAATGTACTGGGAGTAAGAGAAAGGGAGAGGTAGAATGTAGCAATTTGTAGGATTTGGCTCAAGGAGGGAATAACACACACTCAATTGGATATAAAAATCTATCTTATCCTGCAGAAGGCAAGGGGGAAGGAGATAGGAGAGGGAAGATAATAGAAAGGACAGCTAACTGGGAAAAGGAATAATCAGAAGCAAACACTATTGTAGGAGGATAGGCCAACGGAGAGAATGGAATAAATGAAGGGCAGGATAGGACAGAGGGAAATGTGGTTAGTCTTTTACAACATAACTATTATGGAAGTGCTTTGCATTGTTAAACACATATGAACTATATTGAACTGCTTATTTTCTTGATGAGGGTGAGGGTGGGTGTGGAAGAAGGGAGATAATATGAAACTCAAAACTTTAAGAATGAATGTTAAAAATTGAATAAAATAACATGATTGCTAACTCCTGAACCTCCCCTCCCAAATAAAGCAGGGTTACATGACTTGCCCAAGGTCACATAGTGAGAATGTCTTGAGACTGTATTTGAACTAAGGTCTTCCTGACTACAGGCTTAGAGTTCACTTTACTGAATCACATAAACTACATATGTTGGTTTAGCAATAACAACTCAAATTCAATGCTCTGCTGTTTAGAGTGTATCCCTAATGAAAGTCTTATGAAGGCTGGACAGGTATATTACCATTTTACAGATGAGTAAATTGAAGCTCTGAGAAGTCTTGTAACTTACCCGTAGTCCCATAGCTGCTAAGCAGCAGGGACATGATTTAAATCCAGGTTATGTGAGTGTAATTCTAGTTTCCTAAAATGTCACTTAATTGTCAGTTAACCTCTTTGCTTCTGGTTTAGAGAATGTTTCAGTACTTCATCCAAGAATCAGAGGAATATGTCTGGGGGCTCTAGGGCCTGACTACTCTTGGGAGAAGATTAGCAAGAGTTCTGGTGCTCTAGCTTGCTCACTTCTGAGGGCAAGGGTCTGAATATGAAAAGTGGAGACTAGAACTGAAGCTTCTCCATGGAAAAAGAGGCAGGTGGGGCAGAGAAGAGAGAGAAAAACATGACGAGAAGAAATATTTTTATCCCCAGATTAAAGTGAACATGAGCTTGACATATCTAATGAAGTTTAATTCAACAAAAATTTATTAAATAAATCTACATTTGTAAAACACCACACTAGATGAAGGACATATAGAGATGAAGTAAGCCCTAGCCCTTGCTCTCATATTCACATTAATCTGTTGGGTAGATTAGGTAGCTATGTGTATAAATGTCTATAATAAAAGGAATTGTGTGAAAAATTCAAGGAGGGCTCAAATAAAGAGCTGAGAAATTTGAGAAGGGGGAAATATCACTTCCAACTATCAGGGCTTGCAGATTCAAGCAGTTGCTTCACAATTGGGGTGACATGTGCCTCTGAGTAGAAAGGAGATACACAGGTGCTACCCCTTCAGGAAAAGACTCCCTCGTCTTCTGCTCTTGTCAGAGAGGCTGTGGGGGAAAAGGAATTATTACTATTTCATGATGATTTGCAGAAGGATCAGGAAGAAGCCTTATGGGTGGTGGATGTTATTCAACTGGTTGGACACAGGCCCAAGTGCTATAATCCTGGCCGCAATGAAGGATGCTGGATTATGAGCTTGAAAATGCCTATGAGTGAGCTTGAGACTGAATCTGGGGAACTTTGGTGGTTGGTTTTGGAACTTGACGTAAAGGAGCAGGAAGTGGTCTGGGTGGGTGGGAATGTGAGCCTCAGAACTGTGGTTCATTTGGCTTGAAAGCCTGAGGGAAATAGCCTAGAGACTGTGCATGGGAGCAGGACTACGACCTCTTTGTCAGTGGCCTGCTACATATACACACGTGCAGCATTCATCATTGCTGAATGAACTCTGATGAAAATCGGATTGTGTCTAGATAATACACAAGTATTTGAGTTCTGGCTTGGTCTTAGTTTCAGAAAAATGTCAGGAGGCGGGTGACTTAGGGCATTGGGTGACCCAACATTTGAATTTTGTGACAAATGTGAATATACAAAGAAACTTTGATTTCCCCAGTCCTGGAAGCTCCTGGTGTGTTAATTCCCTCCACTGAAATATACCACCACTTTTCTATGACTTAATTTAAATCCTAGAGAGTTGCCAGAGGCAAAATATAAAGATTAAGTAAATTGCTCAGGCTTACACAACTACCAAAGTATTGAAGGCAGGTCTTCCTCATCCCAAATATAGTACTACATCTACTATCTCATCCTGCCTTTCGATGTCATTACATAGAAATGTCAAATAATTTTTACAGCTATTTCAGAATACTTGCAAATGGAGCATATCCTAACGTATAACACCTTCTCTATATAATTATCATTATCCTAATGAAGAAAGTATTGTAATGACTGACCCAGTGCCTGGGATATATGTCGCAGATCAATAGTGAGAGAATAGGAGTAGATCTAGGTGACTGTTAATTAGTAGGCCAACTTGATGTATAGTATCCTGCCACCTTCCCTTTTAAGGGACTTCTTTTCCTTGAAGATGCTTTGCCTTTCCTTATACCCTGCTTCAAAGCCTTCCCTGAGTCTTGTGTCTTCCACAAGACCTTGACTGGAAAGCATTTCACATATGAAATCCTGTGAAGGTGGTAGTTAATAATGGCTTAAGTGTCCTCTTCATGGGAGAACTTACATTTACACCTGAATAACTAGGAGGGGAAATTTTAGAGAAAGGAAATTACCGAGACATCTCAAATAGTATGTTACTGACAGATGTCAGTATGCTTACTTCTAAGGGTTTCCCCAAGAGAATGTATTAAGAAATTAGCTTGGTAAGAACTTTTTTTTTTCTATTTCTACTGCATTTTTATGGCCAAAGGAGCAGCCCTAGCTCAACTCCCCATAGTATATCTCCTCTAATTTCCCACCCTTTCCAAGGGTTTTTTCCTGCATAAAAAGAAAACAATTTTTAGAAACTTTGTCCCCACAATTCAAATACCGGCAAAAAAAAAGAGAAAGAAATGCAAATTGGTTGTGGTCAGTTTTGTACTCAGCAGCCAAGTTTTCAACAGCATTTCTCTTTGTGTTCTTCTCCCCCACCCCCCGAATCTCTCCTCACTCAGCATTATGAACCTCAATGCAGCTGACTCACGCAGGTCTGATTTAGCCTGCAAAAATGTCAGTCAGAGCGAGCAAGATGTACTCTTTGGCCTTGAGTGCTCTGAGCTGCTATGAATCACAAGTTTAGTTTTTGCCAAATGAAAAGCAATTTCACTTGCAAAAAAAAAAAGCATGTGTGGAGGGAGAGAGTGAGGAGCAGTTTTGACTTCTAGTTCACAGGAAAAAAGAATGCTTTCTTTATTTTTCTTTGAAACCCACAAAAAAACAAGCTTATATTGACTGTATTTTCTTTACATTAAAATTTTTAAATTTCTCTTCTATCTTTATTATAGTTACAAACCATTAGCCTAATCAATAGTCATTGATTCCAAACAGGCTGTTATTACGTAACAAAGTTTATGAAGCACTATGTATGTATTATATAATTTAATCTTTACAACCACCCAACAAGATAGGTGCATGAATAAAAAAAAGCATTTCTGAAGTCCTTCCTATGTGCCAAGCACTATGTTAAGCACTGGGGATGAAATCCTAAGGTAAAGAATCCTTATATCCAAGAACTTATATTCTAATGGAAGGGAAAAACAGAAAAGGGGTAGAAAGAAGTGGTGGCCAAGGCCAGGCTCTTTGGTTTAGATAGTTACAGGTGTGGTAAATGGGGTCACAGAGGAACGTATTGATATATCTTCTCCAGGAACAAGGACAGAAATGATTAGATCTTGGTTCCTGATTTTGAAAGGGGTATGTGGGGAGAGCGGGGAGGTGGAAATGCAAAGATGAGGTCTGAGCAGGGAGATTGTTGAGTTGGTAAGAAAACTGAAGGAGGTGGTTGGAGAGGAGAGGATAAAATAAAGAGTGGAAGGTTTTCTGAAATAGTGTATGGGGAGAGACAGTCACCCATCAGGAGAGTGGGGTCCCAGGCCAGTTATTATTAGCTTCTTTTTACAGCTGCAGAAACTGAGGCTCAGATAGGTTAAGTGACTTCTCCTGAGTCCTACAGCATATAGAAGTACAGAAGATGAAATCTGAACCGAGGCCTTTCCTACTCTTGAAGTTCAGGGTGCTAGCCCCTGTAGCAAGAGCTACTTTGGTAGCAGTGAGCAACGCACTAAATGAAACTTGTAGAGTTATCCATTAGATACTGTTAGGGAGATGCCTAAATATAGTTGAGGGTAGTCATATTTTTTTTCCTCCAGCTAAATACATGGCACATTCCACAATAGCAGCATGTTACTGGGTATTAGGAGATCTGGATCCTAAAACGTTTGTTAATTTTCTTACTATCTGTAATTGGCACTTTCTCAGGTTGTCAGCTTTGTTCTGTCCCTGTGGACAGACAGGAATATCTATATGTAGCCATAGAATGCCATCCCTGGCCAAAGTATTTTTCTCTTCTTCTGAGTGCTGTCTATCTTGACTTTTAAAGTACAACTTAAGGCACTGTTCACCTGCTCAATATGTTCAGTCTACACCAGCCTTTAGCTTATTGAAGACGGCTCCTAAACACTGGTTATCTTGTGCTGCTTGCAGTCCCATTAAGCTGTCTGAAACATCTTATTTTTTTCAAGATTGTTCTTGTTATGAACAATTTTTGTAGTGTAGAGAAGTATTGTGAGGGAGCAAGCATTTCAGATAACATTTCAGATTAGGCTATTATGGTAAAATTGAGCATTCCAATCAAGCCATTGGGCTTCTAAACTGATTTACTACATCTGTGATCTTTTATGTTGGAAACTATTTGGAAGTGGAGAACAGAAAGCTGTAGCTGAATTCCTCTTCCCCCTCCCCCAATATTCTAAGTAATAAAAGCATGGAAAAAATAGCAATGTATTGTATTCATAATTTGCCCGGGACATGAAGCAAAGATCATTTGCTAGAGACGAAGAGAGAATGTGACCTTGGAAACAGCACCAGACCAGAAGCTAGGATGCAGTGAATTCAAGTCCTGTTTTCATCACTGACTTTGAGAAAGTCACCAACACTCATTTTCTCCATAGATAACCCTAATAATTTTACCTTTGCCACCAAGTCCTTGTTTCCCTTCATGGCACAACTCAGATTTAATCTTTTCAAGAGATAGTGAGGTGGCACAGAGACAATGGTATGGAATCATGAAGCCCTCAGGTCAAATCTTGCCTCAGACAACTATACTCACTGTGTGACCTTGAGCAAGTCATTTAACCTCTGCTTAACTTGGTTTGTAAGATGGAGATGATAGCATCTATTGTCCAGGGCTGTTGTGAGGATGAGGTCATATTTCTGAAATGCTTTGTAAACCTTAAAGTGTTTTATAATTATAATTATTACTGATTTTTCCATGCCTCCTTCCCTGGTATCCCCAATAGTTAATGCTTCTCTCTCCTCAACATTGTCCATATCATATTTCTTTGTGTGAACATATCGTATTCCCCTAGTGGAATTTAAGCTTCTTGTGGTTATAAATTGTTCTATTTTTGTCTTTTATATCCCCAGTATCTTGCATGGTACCTTGCATGCTCTACGTTGTAGAATATGCATTTTGAATTATGTATTTTGAATAGATGTATTTTGAATTATATCAAAGAATGCTGTAAAGGTCAATTTCATACATTATAATAGAGATTATGTTGAAGATATTATAGTACACATTTCAATAGTTCTGTAAGATTGTTCCCTCACAACTTTGTGGGGTAGGTGGAATAAATATTACTACCATTCTATAGATAAGGAAACTGAGTGCCAGAAAGATAAAGGGAAAGGGATTTAGCTACAGTCATACAAGTAGTATATTGTATACCAAAGGAGACTTATTTTTTAAAGGCTACTAGAGAAACCAATTAGAATCTAGATATGGATTTTTTGGGGGGAGGGAAATTAATTTTCCCTCCAACATATATTTTACAAATTTGGAATTTGTCTGTGTACTTATATGAGAGAAAAAGAGATACTAATGAATTACTTAAATATTAGAGAAACATTTGCTTTTGATTATATAAGTTATATAAAGTTATATTATGTATACTATATTACATTAATGGCATTACCTTAGCATATATTGGGAAATAGGGATATGTAGATATAGACCTATCTAAACCATGAAGGAATTTTTATTCCCTTAAAACTGATGAGCACTTACAAGTTTGGACATTTAACTGAAAGAAAATCCTTAATCAGTATCAAGAACATATTTCTGCAACCTTGCTTGATTTGCATTATGCTTTCCATATCTGATACTTACTGTTGGAAACAATCCATCAGAAATTGTCCATCAAGAAATTACTTACTCATCTATGATGAACAAGAAAAATTACAAAATGCTTACTATACCATAAGTTATTATTATACTTAAATTATTGGTGAGAAAAATCAAAAAAGCTGAAAATGGCTTTCTCGAAGTTTGGAAAGTTTGCCCTTTTTCAATATTAATATACTTTCTCTAAATCACAGGATATTTTTTAATGTTAAGAGTTTGTTCTATTGATTTCAAATATATAATTTTCTAAGTTTCAATTTGTGCATCTGGGAACAACAGAGATTCAATTTCTAATGTGTTAGAAAATCTGGCTCTTGATATGTCTTTCAGAGATTCAAAATTGGGAGGACCAATGTTTATATGGAAAGGGTTTAATCAGTTACCTTTTTCACTGATTCGATAAATGGCTTTTTCTTACTTTTGCCAAAGAGCTTAGAAAATGTTGAGGAAACATTGCCTCACTCCCACTGCCTTTTCCCAGTCCGTATTTTTAACTTGTTTCTTGTAATTTTTTTTTTTACAGACATAATCAACTTATTTTTGACTTACTAAATTTGTGTCATGGCATGACATTTTTATTTACCATTTTCTCTGTGTCAATTTGCTCTATATAAAATATTTCGAGCACCTGGAATGAAAATGAGCATTGAACTTAGAGTTGGAAGATATTTGCCTGAACTCTGACTCCATTCCTTCTAAGCTACGTGTATGTCCTTTGATGTTGCTGTTTGTTCTTCATTCTCAAAGAGGACCATGTCACCAGGAAGGCAATGCCATGACTTGCAAATGAATTGGATTTAAGTGAGGGAGGGCTGTGCAAAGTCACCAGCCTCACTTTCTCCTCCAGAGCCATCTGGATCCAGTGGCAAGACATAGATCAGGACAAATGATGATAGCCCCCACCTACCCAAAACCAAGAATAGAGCTTCCATTGAACCAGATGACTGCTCCATAATGTTCTGTGGTTTCCAGAAATCCATCCTTTACCAAAACAATTTCTTCATTTATAAAATGGGAATAATAGTGGCTATCCCTGGTCTTATGGAATTATTGTGAGGACACAATGATACAATATGTTTAAAGCATTTTAGGGGATCATAGACAAAGATACTAGATTTTGAGTTTTGAAGGGTCTTTGGAGATCCTTTAATCCAGCTCCCGCTCCTCATTATACAGATGGAGAAACTGGAGCCCAGAGAAGTTCAATGACTTAACCATTAGATTGTGAATTCCTAGAGGGCAAGGACTCTCTTTCACCTCTGTTTGGGTCCCTCAGGCTTAGCACAGTGCTGGCACATAGTAGATGCTTAATAAATGTTTATCAACTGACTGACTTGCCCCAGGTCACATTGGCAATAAGTAGCAGAGCCAGGATTAAACCCAATGTTCCCCCATTCTACATGTGGTATTCCTTCCACCATATCATGCTATCTTCTTCATAGAAATCAGATGTTGCAACTATTATTACCATTGTTCCTCTGGTTAATAGCTCCTGTTCCTTCTGTAAAATCAGGGTAATAATAGCACCTCCCTCTTAGCATTACAGTAAGGATCAAATGAGATAATAATTAATCAAATAATTAATTAAATAATCAAATTAAATAATTAGATAATTGATTAGATAATTAGATATTTAAATAATATAATTAAACTTTATAAACCTGAAATGCCATAGAAATGCTTGTTATTGTCACCATTACTTAGTCTTGTCACTGCTGTTATCATTCTCATGTTCGTCATTTTAAACTCTGGAGTTTTGCTGATAACTTCATAAATGGAAAGCCCTGCTGCTTTGGAAGTTGAATGGTTAAAACCCCCTGGGTTGTTAGGAAATGCCTCACTGCTCCTTTATGGGAACGAGGTACATGATTCACAGATGTTCCAAACAAACCTATACAATCTCCAGTTTTAGCGCAGGAGGAGCTGACCTCTATATATTACTTTTACAACTTTAAAACCCCAAACCCCAGTATAAATGTCCATGCTTGAAGAGCTGATTTCCTCCATTTAATTGCTTTAGATTTCTCTCCTGTCTTGCACTTGGCAACATTCCACTGGTCTGCTTTATTTCTTTACTATTATTTTTCAAGTCACTGGAAATAGAGAAGCCCTTAACTAGCACGTGACCCTCACATCCACAGGTTCTGACTCTGAGAGAAGTAACAACCGCAAAACAACAACATTCAACATATAATTTGGTTGTAAGAAGAGAAAAAAAGGATGTGCTGATTCATTTCTAGATGTAGAACTTCATAGTAAAATTAATTTATGTAATATCTTTCTACTGTGGAGGACAAAGCACTTTATGTTTTCCCATTAATTCTTGCAAGAGTGCCATGAAGAGTGCCTAAATTTAATAAAATAATATTAACAATTCTCTTAAATTAAACATTAAACAGAGTAAGGATAAACTGGAAGATAAAAATGGGCTAAACTAGCAAATGAAAACCCTCCTTGGAGGGCCTGCGGAAGTGGAGACCCTTACTGCCCTGACATAACTCATGGGCAGAACAAGTGGAGAGGGCTTTCCTCCAGCCTGGTGCTGCAGAACAGCTCATGACATAGGAACTATCACAAAATAGCATTCAAACTCGGACAGTTAAGGGGTTTGTCTTTGGATTGGGTGGTCATGATAAAAAGGGAGAGTTGTGCTCTTTTCACCTTGAAGTAAGGGGACGTGGCTAGACTTTTAAGGAGAACTCCAAGACTAGCAGTGTTCCATTTAAGTCACCAAACGTATGAAACAACCACTGCCTTTGGCATTCTTTCCTTATTAGTGATCTTAGAGCCTGGATCATGATTTCAGTAGTAGTCCAAGCCAAACTCAATTCCCTTCTTGTTCCACTCCTCCTTTAGTATGCTTTTCTGCTGGTCTCACGTCTTTTTTTATGAGAATGTAAGCTTCCTGAAGGCAGGGTCTACCTGATTTGGTTGTATTTCTACTGGGATCACTTGCTTGTGTGTTTGTCTTTTGTTCTCGCAGAGGACCGCGGCATCAAGATGATGACATTGCTTGCAGTTGACTTTGGTTTAAGTGAGGCAAAGCTGTGAAAGGTCATCACCCTCACCTTTTCCTGAGTCATCTGGGTCCAGTGGCATGATATTCATCAGGATGACTGAAGATGGCCCTGAATGCAATGGGAGACCCTGACCCTTTCAGGCTTAGGTCTTATCACGATCTTACTTTGAGTGAGATACACCCATTCAATAAATAGGCTTTACGTTACTCAAGGGATGGCCCCTTTAATCAGTTTAGGAAGCTAACTGGTACATACTCTTAATAAATGTACTGTTGATCTGCCTATCTGCCTATCTACAATGGATTTATCTATTCTGTACTATAATAACTCCACCATGTTGCCTCTATTAATCAATCATTCCACCAGTGAACAAAAATACAAAATCCAGATCTTGTCCTCAGATAGTAGCAGGATTAAACAAAATAATATCTGCTCCCTGAGTTTAAGTTGTCTATAATCTAGTAAGGGAAATAAAATAAAATCATATGAAAGAATTAGGAAAAAATAAGTACAATAAGATTTTAGAGAACAAGATTTAATGGCACTAGAGTAGCTAGAGAAGACCTCATGTAGAAGGTAGATTTTCTATTAAACCTTAAGGTATTTGGATAGATGGAGATAAGGAGAAATGGTTGATTGGATTTGGGAGTTGGGGGAGGGATGGGATTGGAAGCATGAATGAAAAGAAAATGAATTTGGGATTGGGGTGGGTGGTGGGTTAGACATAGATAGACATGTTGAGAGAAGAAAGGAGGTCTCTAAAGAAACTGTGACACTAGTTAGCTTGATTTGAAAAGAAGATTACCTGTTAAGGATTAGTGATAAATAAAACTGGAGAATGAAAGGTCTTAAAAACTAAGTAAATAAGGGTGGCCTTGGGAAAGTCATTTGAGTATGTATTCTTCAGTAGGGTAAATGACTTGGTGAAAACAGTGTTCTAGGAAGATGAGACCAACAATGATATATATGGAGAGAGAGAGAGAGAGAGAGAGAGAGAGAGAGAGAGAGAGAGAGAGAGAGAGAGAGCAGGAGAGAGTCCAGCCTGAGAGAAAAGAAGAATGTACTCACTTAAAGAAATGGGGAGAGTTAGAAAGGAAAGCCACTTTGTGAGGGAAGATGAGTTTGGTTTGGAACAGACTCAGTTTGAATATATATGTTTGGGCAGCTAAGTGGCACAGCAGAAAGAGTGCTGGGCCTGGAATCAGGAAGACCTCAATTAAAATCTGACCTCAGATACATACTAGTTGTGTAATCCTGGGCAAGTCACTTAACTCTTTTTTTTTTTTGGCCTGTTTCTTTATCTGTAAAATGGGGATAACAATAGCACCTACCTCCCCAGAAATTATTGACTGACTGATAGACCATGTTTTTTTTTTCAATATTCCATCACTTTCCCTATACCTTTCTACCTTTCCAATCTTTGAGAATTTGTGGAATTCCATGGTTTCATCACTTACCTCTATACGGATTATCCCTAAAATATCACCTCGAGTATTTACTTCTCATATTTTTCTAGGACCATATTTCCAATTGCTGTTGCTGCTGCTACTATTACTACTACCACTACCACTACTGCTACTTATAAAGCTCTTAGTATGTACCAGGCACTGTGCAAAGTATTTTACAAATAAAGAAACTGAGCCATAGAAAAGTTAAATGGCTTACCTACAGTCATACAGCAAGTTAACAGTAATGACAAGACCTGAACCAGAATCTGCTGATTGAAATTTCTACTTTCTAAAGTGTAGATCATCACCATTGTCATGCTTTTATATAACATTTTACATTTTGTGGAGTTCAGGTGTTTGTTAAAAAAAAAAGATTCAAGTGGTTGATAAAAATAGCACGATGGTTGGGATTTTTTTTTTTTTTTGGAAGGGCTAAAAACTGACCTTTTATTTGGTTTTTAAAAAATGGTTAAAAAATAATTTATTTTTACTTTTCACTATTTATTTCCATAAGATTTTGAGTTTCAATTTTTCTCCCATCTCTCCCCTCCCCCTACTTCAAGACAGTTTGCATTCTGATTATCCCTTGCCCCAATCTGTTCACCCTTCTATTACACTCCCCTCCCCTTCTCTTATCCCCTTTCCTTCTATTTTCCTGTAGGGCAAGATAGATTTTTATATCCCTTTGACTGTATATCTTATTTCCCAGTTGCATGCAAAAACAATTTTTAACATTCATTCTTAAATTTTTGAGTTCCAAATTCTATCCCTTTCTACCTCCTCATTCACCCTCATTGAGAAGATAAGTAATTTGATATAAATTATACATGTATAGTCATGCAAAACACTTCCATAAGTCATGTCATGAAATAACTATATTTCTCTCCATTCTATCTAGCCCCTATTCATTCTATCCTCTCCTTTAACCCTGTTCCTCCTCAGAAAGTTAACTTCTGATTACTTCCTCCCCCAGAAGTGCCCTCTCTTCTATCACCCTCCTTCTCTTATTCTATTCCCCTCCACTTTTCGTCAGCATTTTTGGGTCTCCTTTAGCAAGCAGTTGACTCACTTTTCATGATTTTCTTGCATCACTCTCATTTCTCTTCCCAATTTTTCCTCTACTTCTCTTACTTGATTTTTAAAATCCTTTTTGAGCTCTTCCATGGCCTGAGACCAATTCATATTTTTCTTGGAGACTTTAGATATCAGAGTTTTGACTTTGTTGTCTTCTTCTGGTTGTATGTTTTGATCTTCTTTGTCACTAAAGTAAGATTCTATAGTCTGAGCTTTTTTCTGCTGTTTGCTCATTTTCCCAGTCAATTACTTGACTTCTTAACTCTTTGTTAAGGTAGGGCTCTGCTTCCAGTGTGGAGAGTGTCCTGTCCCAGGCTTCAGGGGTTTTGTGTAGCTCTTTTCAGAGATACTTTTAGGGACCTGCAAATTTTTGGGTCTTCCAAGGTGATATGATCAAAGAAGAGGTGTTTATTCCTCTCCTGGCCTGTACTGTGGTCTGTTAGTGACCACAAGCATTCTTTTCTTTCTTGGAACTGTGAGAAGGATTCCCTATCCACCTCCACCACAAGCTCCACCACACCAGGGCTTCTTCTTGCCCCAGGACTGTGACCCAGGACTGTGACTCAGATCCAAGCACAGACAAAGCAAGGGAAGCCTCCCTCAGTGCCAGTAAAGAGATCCCTGAAATCCTTCTCTGATCAGCCTCTGAATCCTCCAATCATTTGTGGGCTGAGAACTCTAGAAGCAGCCACCATGACCTCTTTACTGGTCACTGCCCTGGGGGTAAGGCCCATACTCCTATCTCACCCAAGTCCCACTGACTTTTTCTACTGACCTCTGGCTCTTGATTTAAGAAGTCTGGAAACTGCCACAACTGCCAGTGATTCAGTCCCCTGAGTCCTGCTCTAGGTTTGCTGGTCTGTGCATTTTGTACTGTACTGCGCTCCTCTCTCAGACTGGTTCAACTGACCTTTCCTGTTGACCTTCCAGGTTATCTTGGGCTGGAAGTTTGTTTTACTCTGTCATTTTGTGGATTCTGCTGCCCTAGAATTTATTTAGATTCAATTTCACAGGTATTTGGAACGGTTTGGAGGACAACTCAATCAAGTCCCTGCTTTTACTATGCCATCTTGGCTGTGCCCCAAAAAGTACCATGGTTTTAAAAGCAAGAGAAGACATTGAGGACTGGGTTTTTGTCCTCAAAAGGAAATTTAGAATTTCTCATTTTGGATCTTAAAGCCCATGCCACTACATTGAAGCTTCTTTTAATATTAGGTGACTTTCCTATGAAAAAGTATTTCCCTTTATTTTCATTTTGGCAGTCTTCTCCTTATGTCTTCAACCATCATGCACATGGTTGACAGAGATCTTAAGAAATCTGCCAGTGTAGATTGAGGTCTATTTTGTCCTGTGACCCTTTCTCTTTCTGTAACCACACTCATTTTTCACCCAAAATCAAGGTCTTGGCTCACTAGTTTCTTCTCCATGTTTTTAACTGTGATTCTTCCCCCTTTCTGGGAGTCCACAAATTCCAGACCCACTGTAAAGGGGATGATTACAGTAAATTCCTTTAGTGCCACTTCCTCCTCCTCTCCAAAAAGAGTACATTAGCTATTTAGATATTGTAAAGGGTAATTATCATAAAGCAATATAATGGAATGCACAATATAAGATAGAATTTTATTGCAAAAGTTGAAAAAAGTAACACTTTCACAGGTTGGCTTGACCCTGAAGAAGAGATATGAGAAGACGCTTCATCTCCACCCTTGGCAGAGGTGGGTTGATGGCAGTGGTAGCAATAATATTCTCTGGGTGTGGAACATTTCATATAATATATAATATTACAAACTTTGTGATAACTATTTTTGTTGTAAAGTAAATAAATAAATGCTAAATAAATGTTAGCTATGTTAACATAAAGGATGGTTCTCCAGGAGGGGCAAAGGAAAGAATAAAGAAAAGAAGCTTGAGTGATGTATAAACAAAAGATAAAAAAGGAAATCCATTTAAAAAAGTTTCTTAGGTTGTCAAGCTTCCCAAAGTTAATTCTGGTCCTCAGCACCTATAGGATATCTGGACCCAGATTGAACTTCCTCTTCCCTAACTTCCTTCTGGCCTGTTTTGATATTGATATTCACTTAGTTCTAATTACTTTTAAATAGATTTGGTTTGCCAACAATGTCCTTTCTATAAGCAAGTCTTTTACATCTGTAGGCCCCAGCTCAGTTAATCTGTGGGATACCACATACTGATCTTGGGCAATAGCCTGGTCAAGTGCCTTTTGCCCTCCCATTCCCACCTTAGCTTGCTCAATATATCTTCCATGAGAGCTGAGTTTGTTTTTTTTTTAAAGCTACTGGTCCCTCATGCTCTTGGGGACTGATCAGACTATGTTAATGTAGCAAATCCTCTCTGGTTGGAGGAGGTTAGCTCATTTACCCTAAATGATTTGTTCAACATCAGCCAAACAGTTACTTGAGGGAGTGGACTTTATAAAGAAAACAGAAGTTTCCCTAAAATCTCTATTGTCAGAATCATAAACAGTAAAAGCTCCAAACCTTGGTAGAGTCTATTGATATTTCACAAAGGAGAAGAAATGGGATGACTAAATTTCAGCTTCATCACTCACTAGTTATGCAGTCACTGACAAATTACTATAATCTCTTCCTGAGCCTTGGTATTCCCATTTGTGAAATGGGGATAATAATCTAATAAAGCAAAAATTCTTTTTTTTTTGCTTGACTGTAAATTCAGCTCATAACACTGTCTTGCAAGTGGTAGATAATTAATAAATGACCATTGCCTACCTCCCTCACAGGGTTGTTGAAGGGAATGTCCTATGTTTAGACTTTAATGAGTAGTATCATAGAACCACACATTAGGAAGAGTTTGAAGAGACCTTGGGGGTGATAGTTTGGTTTCTTTATCGGTTTGCACATTTATTTGTTTGCTTATTTTTTACTGAGATTGAGTGTACAAGAAAATATTCCAGTCACAGCCTTAACTATTGTTATCATCCTCATCATTATCTTTGTTGTTGTCTGTTACATTCTTTTTCAGCACACACTCGTCATGCTGGTATCTATTTTGTTAGTTCATGGTTAGGATCCTGAATCTGGGATGCTAGAACTTTGTTAAAAGGAGAATTGTACTTAAAGTATATCTAATTGTCCTCCATTATTTTATTCATGAGGAATTGGAGGCTTAAAGTTAAATTTCTCAGATCATACAATGAATCAGGAACTGGGATGAGAATCCAGGTAACCAGATTTCCATTTCAGGGGTCTTTCAATTCCGCCAAATTGTCTTCTTGACATCCTCAAAGTAAGACCTTAAAAGGATAACAAACAATCTAAACTGTAAGCCCGATAAACATAATAACCAAGCTTGACTCCAAGAAGAGATAGGAGGCTGAACATCCTATCTACTTTGCAGAAGGTGGGGGACTAGGGATGCTGAGCATTACAAATACCTTTTAGGCTTGGTTAATGTATTTATTAGTTCTGCTGAGCTTTTCTTTTGATATATGAAGGAGGGGAATAAATTGGAAAATTAAGGTAATGGTTGGGTTGTGAACTAATCTAACCATTCTGGAGAGCAATTTGGAACTATGCCCAAAGGAGTACAAAACTGCATACTCTTTGATCCTGCCATACTAGATCCATATGACCAAGAGATCATATCAAAAAGGGAAAAGGACCAACAAAAACATTTAAAGCAGCTCTTTTTGTGGTGGCAAAGAATTGGAAATGGAAGGGATGCCTATCAATTGGGGAATGGCTGAGCAAGCAGTGGCTTATGAATATAATAGAATGCTATTGCACTATAAGAAATGATAAGCAGGCATATTTCAGAAAAACCTGGAAAGATTTACATGAACTGATGCTGATTGAAGTGAGCAGAACCAGGAGAGCATTGTACACAGTAATAGCAACACTGCGGAATAACCAGCTTTCATAAACTGCTCTTCTCAGCAATACAACTATCTAAGGCAATTACAAATGAGTCATGATGGAAAATGCTATCCACATCCAGAGAAAGAGTTATGGAATCTAAATTCAAATTCAGACATACTTTTTTCTTTTTTTTTTCCTGTCTTGTAGTTTTTCCCTTTTTGTTCTTATTCTTTTTTCAAAACATATCTGACATGAAAATATATGTAACATGATTGCTTGCTATCTTGGGGAGAGGGGAGGGAGAAAAATTTGGAACTCAAAATTTTACAAAAAATGAATGTTGAGAACTATCTTGACATGTAATTGGGAATAAACAGTATTATGGAAAAAAAACAGGTTGTAAACTTCTTTATAGCAGGAGACTGTCTTTTGCCTCTCTTTTTGTATTTCCATCACTTAGCACAGTGACATGGAGTAGGAGCTTAATAAATGTCTATTGATTGATAAATCTTTATTGATCAATCAGCTAAGTGTCTCTTTAGCCACATCTATACTTACCCATAGTGAAATAGGACACATCAGCAGCACTACTAAGAGAATATTATTTCTATTTTATGTGTATGTGTACATGTTTTATATCCCTGTATGAATTTTCTAGTGTTTCCTTCTTTTTGAATCATGTTACTAGACATTAATCAGCAACATCTTCTAACTTGATCCTTACTGTACCCTAAAAATCCTGCCAACAAATTCCAAAGGGCCCTGAAAGTCCTACAATTGTCTTCTCGGTGTGTTTTATGTATTGTTTAAAACCAATTTCAAGCACTTCAAGTAACACATTATTATGATAAAAGGCAAGTGTTACTAATATAAAAGGCAGCTTTTGCTGTCATTTTCAACTGTCTTTTGATAATGTGAATTGATTTTTTTTTTGAAAGAGCTCAAAGAGCAGTCTTTGAAACTCCACCTCAAAATAGGTCAGAGTCATCCCTCCACCAGCCTCCTCCCAGTTGTGTTGTACAGCATGAAAGGCTTTCTGTTTTCTCATGGTTTTGCTCCTCACGGGACCTCCTATGGATCTTTTCTCTTAACAGAAAAGAATCCATTGACTGAGCCTATCCTAAAGCTAACAGTCTGAGCTTTTTATGGGGGAAACAACAGCAAAATGAGTGTAGATATTGACCAGCTCACTGCAGTTAAAAATACAACAAACTGTGTCTTTTCAGATTGATTCCTGTATTACTAGTCATTCATATCTAATGCCTGCTTTGTCACTTGTTAACCTTCCACATGTAAGATACCTATAAAATAAGGTGGCCTCTTGAAGTCCTTGGACAACAGGAACCAGATGTAAAGTTGGAATACTTGGGTTCTACAACCTTGCCTAGGCAAGCAACTCCTCTCTCTGGGAAGGTTTCCTTATTGATAAAGTGAGGGAGGGAGTTGGAATACATGACCCGAGGAGCTAATGAATAATTATCTTCAAGTATCTTGAGGGCTTTCATAAAGAAGAAATCTAAGATTTATTGTGCTTAGCTCAAGAGGGTAGAATAAGGTACAGGGGGTGGGAACTACCAAGGGGACTGATGGAAGCAAGCAACCTCCTCATCTTAAAAATGAATGATCTTCTTTAAGAGGTAGCAGACATCCTGGCAGGCTATGCTCTCAGAAGCCTGAGCAAAGGCACCTGAGTGACCACTTGGTGGGTATACTGTAGACTAGAGTGGGAATCTTTTTCAGGTACGGGATAGGCTAGAGGATCACTGAGTTTCCTTCTAATAATTCTACAATCCTCTGATTCTATATCGCTTTGGAAGTCCCTTCCAACTAGGAATCTCTGATCCTAATGCAATCTAAAGATTAACAAGAACTTTCCTCACAACAACCTAATTTAGATAAATAGCACAAGTATGATTTCTACTTTATAGATGAAAGAATTGAGTTTGAGAAAGGGTTAAATGACTTTCCTACAAGCACCAAGCCAGAAAGTGAGAAAACTGGGACTTCAATGAAATGATTATTTATTAAGTACCTACCACATGAAGTCAATTTAAGCCAACAAGTATTTTATTCTTCTCTACCAGGAATGATTTTAAATAGGACCCAATGACCTCAGCAGCAGTTGGTCATTTCAGAAGGCAGTCAGTGAGCTGCTGCCCCAAATTCCAAGAAGGACATCAGTCTCCTTTAGATGCTAGGACAGGGCAAACTGTTAGGCACAAGTGGATGAATCTAAATGTTCAAATTTTCACTTCTCACTTGATCCAGCTATAATATAGTGACTTAAGTAACTGGAAGGGGGGCGGGAGAAGGGAATAAGCATTTATACAGTGCCGAATATGTGCTATGTATTGTAGTAAGTAATATTTATAAATATTATCTCATCTGATCCTTACAACAAACCTAGAAGATTGATGCTATTATTATCCCCATTTTGTTGTTGAAGAAACTGAGGTAAATAGAGGTAATGATTTGCCCAGAGTCATGAAGCTAATGAGTGGACTGAGGTTGGATGAGGTGAAGTCTTTCTGACTTCAGGTCCAGGGCTGTCTCTACTACAACAGCAGCTGCCTCCAGTTGTTATATAAGTTGTTTTTATGTAATAAGGACTTGAGTTGTATAGTTTGACAATTACTTGTGTGAGCCCTCTCTCCCCTACAACTAATAAACAGCTATTGAAGTCAGGAGGAAGACTCATCTTCCTGAGTTCAAATATGGCCTAAAACACTTACTAGCAGGATGATCCTGGGCAAGTCACTTAACACTGTTTTCCTCAGCTCCTCACCTGTAAAATAGACTGGAGAAGGAAATGGCAAACTACTCTGGCATCTTTGTCATGAAAACCCCAAATGGGGTCACAAGGAATCTGGCATGACTGAAATAACTAAAGAACCAAAATAACTGATAAACATTTGCAAATGTTGCTAAGAAAGGAAAACCTTGATTGATAGTTTTCATCATAGGCTTAAGTAATTGATCACTAATTAGAACTTAAATGTAATTTGTAAGCATCTTTAGTCAGAGCCATACATAAGTTTGACCCACTTGAGGACATGGTGATCACTCTGTTCCTGGGCCATGACTAGAACAGACTCCTGAATTATCCAAACTTTGAACTGTGAGCACACAAGGTTTAATCTAAAGCAGACCTAATGGACAAGAAATTGCCTGAATATACTTCGGAGGAGGCCCCATGGCCTGCACGCAGGCAAAGAAAGCATTTTGTCAGGAGCACTGGTAGGAGACAACCTTGGGAGGAAAGTTTGGGATCCGGCTGGTGGTTTCTTCCTAAAGGGTTTGATGCTTAAATTATTGAGTAGTCTGTAAAGATTGATTGCGTGTATTGATAAATGCCTCATTAGTGCACCTTCAATTCTTTTTTTTCAGCTAAAGAAAAACAATGTTTATTGAAGATCCTCCATATTGGGCAGACTCTTAAAGAATCTGAACATTGACAAGAGAGCCAGACAGAATCTGAGTTAGACTGAATCTGAGCCCACCTTCAGTTCTAATAAGCATATATAACACAGGAACACTATGTGTTCCAATAATTTTTACCTGACAATTGAGTCTTTCAAATACAAAAGACACATTCTTCTGCACATCTCTAAGTTTACCTAGGGGTATCACATGCTCCTTGTGACTTCCAAGTGCTGTGCTGCCTACTGGAGCGGGGAGTAGAAAGGGAAAAAAAAAAAGAGTCAGCTCCCAAGGAGGGAGACAACATGCAAACAATGAAGGGCAAAGTATATACAGGATAAATTGGAGATAATCATGAAGAAGGGTCGGGATAGACTTCTTAAAGAAAGTGGGATTTTAGCTGGGACTTGCAGAAAGTCAGAGAAGGCAGGACATGGACATAAGGAAGATGAATGTTCCAGGTAAGAGGGGCAGCCAATAAAAATGGTTGGAGTCTGGAGACAGAGCATCTTATGGAAGGAATAGCAAGGAAGCCAATGTTACTCAACTTTAGCATACTTAGAGGGGGGTAAGGTGTTGTTGCCTATGCTTCATTTTCCAAGAGGACCATTGATATCATGAGGTGATGTCTTCACTTGCACATGAATCGGATTTAAGAAAGGCAGAATTTCACAAAGTTGTCAGCCTCCCTCTCTCTTCCAGAGTCCACTGGTAAGACAAAAGCTAAGGTAACTGGCAATAGACTGGGATGCAACTTGGCTCTTCTATGTCTGACCAACCTCTACACACTCCACAGTGCTTGCTTCAACTGCCGTTACAGCCTTTGGAACAAATTGTTTTCATCTATCCATTCTGCTCAAGGAAGTCTTCATATGCTTGAGGTAAACATTCCCCAACTCACTGATGGGTCTGAGGCCCATTCTTCACCCCCAACCCGGTTTAGACTATCTACTGTGATGGTTTTACTAAGGTGTGGCTGCTGTTCTTTTAGAACCACAGGTAAGAGCTGAGTGACACCAAAAGTACATGTGCAGCCCTGATAAGAGCTCAGTAAGCCCTCACACCAGAGGTGCTGGCCCTCCCAAACAGGTCAGGTTATAAAGGACTTTGAACACAAAACAGGGTTTTAAATTTGGTCCTGAAGATCATAGGGACTTCTTGGTGTTTTTTGAGTGGGAAGATAGAATGACATGGGTCAGACCTGTTTTTAATGAAGATCAATTTAACAGCTGAGTGGAGGGTAGACTGGAGCAGGGAAGAGATTTGAGACAGGGAGACCAAATGTAAGACTATAGCCATCAATGGCCCAGGAAGTGTTGAGAGACTGTACCCAGGTTGGTAGGATTGTTAGAGAAGTGAGATGGGTATTTAAAAGAGATATCATAAAACTTGACAGTGCCTGGCAATAGACTGGGTATGGAAAGAGTGAAGGTGAAGAGCTGAGGGTGACACAGAAGAGGGAAGGGCTTGGGGTAAAAATAACGAGTTCGTTTTGTTCAATTTAAGATATCTAAGATGCAAGTAGTTTGAGATATCCAAAGAGGCCACTGGAGACAAGGACAGGGGACAGGGCTGAATAAGGAGATCTGGAAATCATCAGTGCAGATGTATCAGATAGCATGTTAGGTGGTAAGAACACACAAGTCTCTGCCCTCAAGAAACTGCATACTATTTGAGAGAAACAGATAAAGAAATATAAAATCTGTGCAAAATGAATGCACAATAATTTGGAGGGGGCACTAACAACAAGAAGAATTGGAAAAGTCCCTTTTCAGGCAGTGGCCTAAACTAATCTGTGAAGGGAAGTAGGGGTTCCAAGAGGCAGAAACAAGGAGCGGAGGCATGAGGGGAAGAGCTTGAACAAAGACACAGACATGAAAGACAATATTATGGATGGGGTGGACGGTAGACCAATTCATTCAGAATGTAAAATGCATGGGGGCATAATATAAAATCAGCACGCAAATATAAATAATAGCTAGATTGTGAAGGGCCAAAGGACTTCAGATTTTGTTGCTGGAGGCTATGGGAAGCCACTGAAGTTTTTTTACTGGAAAAGTGACACAGTCAGACCTGTATTTGAACCCAGATCTTCTGACTTCAAGACCAGGGTTTTTTCTATCGTAGAATGCTCCTTGTCTAAAGAATACTTTATGATTATAAGAAACCAAGGCTTATAGAATCATGGATTAAAAATAGAGGAAATTTAAAGTCATGTATTTCAATCTTTCGTTCTATAGATGAAGAAACCGAGGCCCCAAAGCAGGCAGTTTACACAAAGTATGGACTTAGCAGCAATTTAAACTGAACTGCCTACTGACCCCAAATATGGCAGACACCCTTTTATTACATCACCAACGTGCCTCTCCTCACATAGATTTACTTCACTTAAAAATGAGAGATATTATTATTATTTGAAGATTAAAATGTATGTTTTATTTAAAAACATGCATTTCATTCATGATTATTTCCAGTGAATTTAAACTGTTTAATGGTAGAGACAATATATATTCTTTAAATATCCTCAATATGGTCTATTGTCTCTCAGATGGTAAGAGCTTAATATTTGTTGAATTTAATTGACCAGAATTTCAGGGATCATAACTAATCATTTTTGCTTATCTTTCTTTCTTTAAGAATATATATTTAAATGGAGACGTTACATACATTTTTGTTACTTTCTGTTGATTTCAGTAAAGGATATAAGTTTAGATCACTTGTTAGTGTCATTTAGAATGTGAATATATTAAAATAATTTTAGGTTCTTAATTGAATCTTTCAATATAACTTACCATGGGAACAAATGAAATGTATAATTTGGTGATTTTAACAATTTAAAAAAAAACATATAATGTCATTATGGAAAAGAACTGAGAGATAGTCCAATAGATAGGGAAGGAAAGATAAAAATAAAAAGCAAATAAACACAGAGCTGTCCTTTTAAACCTAGTTTCCAACTAATATTTTCAAGAGCAAAGTATCTGGCATTGAATCATCAGTAAAAGTTCAACACTGCTTCTATTCTAAGAAAGCGGTCTGATGAATAGAGCTTGTAGGATGCATTCATTCAAAGACATGGCATCTGTAGCGAGTTAAATATGGTGAAAGGCACATTGCTTGCTTTATAATGACAAAAAGAGATTCTTATTCCTATGACTTTTTCAATTTGCATGGTATGTGACCTTTTATTTTCTTATTTCCACAATTAGATAATGCTTTATTTTCTCAAACACTCAGAGATTCTGCTACCAAAATGCCTTATGAATTCTAATGTGGTTTTTTTTTTTATTATTATACAGCAAAAACCTATGTTAATTGAAATCTAACTAATCAAAACTCTCACTCAGGAATGCACTTTCCTGTACCACATGTTAAGGAGAAAGGGGAAAATAAAAGCAAACTAAGCTCATATGAAGGATTTATAGGCAATATGCCAATCTATTGGGAACATTTCACATCTGACTCAATTGTTTCACTTTCTGAAACTGTAGCTATGGTGCTATATAAAATCATTCGATGTTTCTATGACTCCAACTATTCATTCAGAAAAAAAAGCACATTTAATTATCTTCACTCTGTTGGGTAAGGAGAAGTATGCCCTCATGGAGAGGGAGTTAGGTTCAAAGTCAGGAGGACCTGATTTCAAGTACTGCATCAGACATATGCTGGTTATTTGACTGGACAAATAATTTAACCTCCTACTGTACTACATAATTCCCTAAAACAAACAAATAAAAAAACTGCAAATGGTGATATGTTTTGGTAGAAGGGGACCCTTCACTGATAGAGGGAGTTTCTCATAACAATGAAATGAGGTCTGGCGCAAAAATCATTAGTACATTGTATTTACTAAGGCAGGAAAGTTCATTGATGTATCTTGGAAAGACTTTTAATGAAGACTGAAACAAAAAAAAGAGGGTTTTCTGGTTAAACTTTTATTTGTCATATACTTAGTTAACCAGATAATTTGTTTTTTATAGGATACAGTATTTTATGTTTCTACCTATTACAGTAGTTAATTAAGTAATTTGAAAAGGAAGACTTTCCTAAATCTCTGTGTGGATAGTTCTAATCATGGAAAACATTCCTCAGAAAATACTTCTGCAAATGAAAATTTGAAAAGATAATTCCTTCTCCCCTTTCCCCCAAGTTGTTATTATGCCTTTTGGCTAACATTAACAGTCACACTGTAAAAGTAAGTTGAAGAATCACCAGAGAGAAAATATTGATTTTATTTTTTTAGAAATAGAAACCTAAAAGTGCATTGCTAAGTGCTGTCTTTAGTATTGAGAAGAGGCGTTATTTTATTTTAAAAAAATCAAAATTCCATAAATTCTTCCCAAAGTGATAGGAAACGAGGTAACCCACATGCCATGGTGCCATAATTTCTCTCTTGGTTGATGAATCTGTTTCTCCAGCTCCCATTTTTATGTACCCTAGATGTGTTATTGCAAAAATTGGTACCTGGATAATTAAAGATGTAGTCAAATAATCTTGGCAAACCGGGGTAAACCTTTAAATAAAAGAGTAAAATTAATCAGTTGTATATATTAGTTGAATAATGCTAATGGTAGTACCATCAGTCAGCCCAAAACAGAACTGTTGACTATTTAATCACGCATTGATGTTTTGTTCAACATTCTTTTTCTATTATTTGAATATTCTCTAAATGTTCATCTGTATCAGTATTGTCTATTTCTGGAGGGCAAGACTATTGAAATTGCTATGTAAGAATAATACAGTAACAATAATTATAGCCACCAGCACAGTGCTTTCAAAAAATGTTTAATGATTTTTGATGATGACATATAAGGCTGCTTTCTCATTTCCTTTTTAAATAATATTATATCCATAAGCCTAAGTGACAGAACAAAAAAGTAGGAAAGAGGAAAAATAATCAACTGTTGTTTTTACTTATTTGGTTAGTTATGCTTATTTCTAGCCAGTGGCTGAGAGAAAGGTAGGGACATTAAAGGAAAGATGGAAATAAATTTTACAAGATTATCATTGTATAGCAGAAATCCACTCTTGTTCTAAAAAAATTACAGATCTGCTAACAAAAGGGGCTTGATAATTTATGTCATATATTTCACTTTGTTGCACACAAAAATATATTAACCAATCTATTAATTGAAAAAGTCAGTTTTTGCCTTCCAGTACTCTGAAAGCTGATCACTTTCGAAGATTCATGGCTGTATTCATTATTTAAATGAACTCCATTGTGATTGTATTTAAAATTGTCCTTGACTCTGCTACATTGCCATACGTGCCTTACTATTACACTGTGGATTTATTATTTTAACATGCATTATGTAGGCTAAAACACATTTACATTTAATAAATTAACATGCTGAATATAGTTGGAATGCTCATTACTAGGAAGTCAGGGTTCCTAAGGGAGAGGAAAGAAATTTTTATAGCTTGTGAAAGTCTAACATGATGCTGTAGAGTCGATTGGTCCCCTTAAAGGCATCTGTCTTGCTTTCTTTGATGACTGATTGAACAAATAGGAGAAAAGATAAGGCCACACCATTGGTATTATGCAGCATATTGTAGCTGAGACTATTGAAATCAGTCATAGTTCATTCCAGGCAATGGGGATGAATATACGGAGTGTTCCAAACGTCTGAGCACAGTTTTAAGCTTTAATAGCAGTAAGACTTTGGGGCATCCTTTATTTCATGAGAACTATAACTGTATGGAATTTATAAAAGCATGTTTTTGTTCCAATATAAAAATGATGATTAATTAGTGTTATGTAGGATGTATTAAAAAAAGAAGGTAGTCGTTAAGGAAATAGTGAAGAGTTCTGGAGGAAAAGAACAGTTTAAACTGATCACAAATTGAAGCTTCTAGGTAAAGTCTCTAGTCTTTGTATAAAGAAAAACCTCAATTTGCATGTGAAATGGATGATCCAAAAAGAACAAGAAGAAGCTGCGATTGCTGACAATTCAAAGGCTGAGGCAGAGAAAGCAATGCAGAATACTAACAGACTTGGAACCAAGAGGTCAGCACAGACAGTATTGTGTCTCCCCTTTTAACTTGTTCAAGACAGGCATAAAGCTGGTGGGAGCCACAATGCTTGGCTCTATTGCTGGCTGCCCTTGAGATAGGTTTCTGTTGTTAGCCATGCTCAAAGAGTAATGATCCCAAACACGGACATACACAATGCAGGTAAGTATCCTAACGAGTCTGCCGGGGATGGCTTCTAGATACCAGAGTGACAGTCCCTGCTAAGAAGACAGAAAAAAATATACCTATTAAAATGGGGGGGGGGGGGGGAGGGAGGGAGGAGGATTTGTCTTCTGAAGTAATTACTGCCTTCAATGAAGGATAGCCCTAATTATGGGCTCCTACCTAGTTGACCACAGCCATCACATCACTCTATGTCAGTAAAAATGATGCCTGTGGACTAAATTATGATGTATTAGCACAGATAGGAAACAGCTGTGACTCAAAGAATGATGCTATATTTGGGTCCCTGTTCTTGAAGCCACAATATGGGAAGGTTCTACGAAAACCATCAAGCATGTCATAATTAAAAATCATGTCAAGTGAAAGTTCACTGGGTGATATATCAGGAGATTCAGATTTTATTCCCAGTTTTGCCACTGACTAGGCATGCTTCAGTTTCCCTGTGTGTGAAACAAAACAAATCAGAACACAACATTTTCCATCTCTTGTGTCTAGGACAAAGTACAAATACCTCAGTATGGCATTTTTAAACTTTTCACAACTGGCCCCAGGCTATTTTTTGGCTCATTATAGACACACTTTTCACATACTTTCTATTAGAGCCAACCTGGTTTACTTGTTGTTCCCTGACCCTGGCAATTCATCTCCCTCTTCTATGCCCTTGCACAGGCTGTGCCTGCAACACTCTTTTCTCACCCCCATCTATTAGAATCCCTAGCTTCCATAATATGGGTAGGTAGGTGGCATAGTAGATAGGGCACCAGGCCTAGAGTCATGAAGACCTGAGTACTAATCTGACCTCAAACATTTACTAGCTGTGTGACCCTGGGCAAGTCACGTACCCCTGTTTATCCCAGTTTCCTCATCCACAAAAGATAATGAAGTGTATCTTTGCCAAGGAGACCCCAAATGGGGTCAGGAAGAGTTGGACAAAACTGAAAGGACTGGGCAATAAGAATAAAGCTCTCTTCAAGGCTCGGCTCACATGCTAGCTCCTATGGGTAGATCTTCTTGATTTCCTTAATGGTCAGTACTCTTTACTTGCTTGACATATTATGTCCATACATAATGTCCATCCAGTAGAATGAGCCCAAGGACCTTTTTTTTCTGCTTTTTTTTTTTTCATCTTTGAGTCCCTAGCACCTGAAAATTTGCTTTCCTCATAGTGATGGTTTAATAAAGTTTTGCTGGATTGGAACAATGGCAGCTTCTTTCCAATCTTTACAAAGATATGGTGGGAGTGGAGGTGAGATAAAATCATTTTAATTATTTGAAAGAAAAGTAGGAAATGAACCCAAGGACTATAGTTGTACATATACATACATGAATATATGTATGTGTATGTATGTCTATGTATGCATATGTATATATACATACACACATACATATACCTCCTCCTCATGTGTAATGTAAACTTCACCACTATCAACAGTACCAGGAAGAGAAGGGGCAGGGATAGGAATCGGAAGGGAAGCCACTGTCCGCAGTGGGCAATGCAACAGGAAAAGGCCTCAGGCTGTATTGGCTTTCCTTCCTATGGAGGATAACTCTGTTCCTTATCAAAGTGAATACTAACTCCTACTGCTCATTAAAGCTGTCATTTTCCCCCCACAGTCTCATCTGCCTTATAATTGAAATTCGTATTTTCATAGCATTATCTTAATGTTATTGCTAGCTGTGGAATGTCTTGTGAAGAGAGCCACATTAGAGTTAATTTGGCCCTGCATCTTGGGTAATGGATACTGTCTGGCTTATAATAAATGGCAGATATCCATACTTGGACTCAAAAGTGTCAAGGTTATGTTGCCAATTACTGAAGTTTGATACAGATCCTAACAGAACTGGGCATATTTTCTCAGGTCTGACTGATCACAAACTGCTTACTGTCTTTTTGTTAAACTGGTAAAAATGAATTCCCTAACAACCCGAAAAATATATTTTCAAGTCTTAATTAAAATTGTTTATGAATATCATTTAAGCTTCTCAGCTAGAGGCGTGGTATTAGTAGTGTAATGCAGATTAAGAAAATGTTCCTAAGATTATATCCAGCATGAAATTTTTAAAAAGATTCTATTTATGAGATGGATCAAATGGCTAGAATTATTAGCACGAAAATATAAATGTAACTTCTACTAAACTTAAACAATTTCTTTCACTTTAATGTCTATGAATTTGATTTTATTTTAGAGATTTGTGTACAAGGCACAGTAGAAAATAAAGTAAAAAAAACCTTAAAACTTGTTTAATTAACAAACTTTTATTTTCCTTTAGGTGTATTTCCCATTCTCTATTATAGAAGAGCTTGAAATAATAACACTTCTTGAATTTACAACCGGGACATCCATAATACTAACATTAAACTCCAACTCCACACAGACTGAACAGGACAGAGACAGATAGTATTTAACTCATGACTAGGATTTTAGGGATGGAAATTTAACAGATTGGCTAGAGTCTCCATTCCCACACTTTCTTTCCAGAAATTATTTCAGAGCTAATAAAAGATATTAAGACCCTGGAGTTGCAAATAAAACTCATTCTTCTGCCATTCTCTTCGTTATATAGTTTTTATACTAAGCCTGCACTCCAGCCATTGCCTGTATTTCCCCCTTTCCCTAGAACTGACTGTGCCTCTGGGACCCTGGTCTCTGAGAGATAAGTTTTCATCTTATCTTATCCAGATTCAGGCTACCATGTCACTTTCCAGCAATTTCAAAAACACGCCACCATTCCCACTACTCTATCTCTCCTTCACATATTATCTTAATTAAAAAGTAAGCTTCCTGAGGGCATGGATTGTACTTGCTCACTATTTTTTGTCTCTTACTCAGCCCAGTGGCTGACACATAGTATATGCTTCTTAAATGGTTTTTAAAATTAATTAATCAATTCATCCATTAATTCATTCATCCATCTACACCTAATGAAATTTTATAGAGGAACAGAAAAAATGTACATTTGAGTTTTGTCCAAATCAGAGTTGATATGTTTGCCCTACTTCACACCTTTGTATGCTTTTAAAAAAAAGAACAGGAGTCCATTATCTGACTTTTTCCCTCCTTTCATTTTAGAGTTCATCTGTACCAAGAATAATTATCTATGTGTATGTATAACCCATTTCACCCAGGCTATCTGAAGATATGCCTATCTATGAATAATTAGACAAACCCTGTCAATGTGTAGAAAATCTTTTAGCACTATTCAAATCCAAGTATAATATTAAGAAACTTCGATAAAGGGTAAAGAGTAATGCAAAGGTCAAACCTCTGAGATGAACTAATCAGAATAAAGAAAAATGATGATTAGAAGGAATAAAGATTTTGAGAATTTTCCTGATAGAATTTTAAAAACAAACTAGGTCAAAGTCCATATGGTCACTTATATGGGGAGAAAACGTTTGTGCTTTGTATCATAGCATCACAGAAATTGAGACTTGGAGGGAATATCAAGGGCCATTTAACCCAATATACACCCATAAGCCAAAAAGTAATCCCCGCTATAAATTACTTGATATACTTGACATGGTCATACAGTTTCTGCTAGATCTCATTTCTGCATATACATAAAAGAAGACAAGGAGGAGAAACAAGGAGGAAAAGAAATGTGAAGAGGCAGAAGGAATTTTACCCTATGACAAGGTGACAGAGGGGAAGAGAGAGAAGTCACAGGGATGTGCTGGCAAATATTAAAAAAATAGGCCTCTGTGGGGAGGGGATAAACTTATAGCCTTCCAGACAAGATCAGGAATGAATCGAGGATATTCATTCTTACCATTATCATTCAGTATTAAACTGGAAATGGTAGTTACAAAATTAAGATTAGAAAAAGAAATTGAAGCAATAAAAATAGGCAATGAGGAAACAAAACTAGCACTCTTCAAATTACATGATGATATACTTAGAGAACCCTAGAGAATCAACTATTAAAAAAATTTACGTGAAACAATTAAGAACTTCAGTAAATTGCAGGACAGAAAAGAATCCCACAGAAATCAACAGCATTTCAATATGCTATCAACAAAACCCAGCAAGAAGAGATGGAAAAAGAAATTCCATTTTAAATCACTACTGACAATATAAAACACTTCGACATGAACACAATGACAAAACATTTTTCACTCAAATAAAGATAGGCCTAAACAACTGAGGCAATATTAATTGCTCATGGATAGGCTGAGTCAATATAATAAAAATTAAAATCAAACTTAACCTAACTTACTTATTCAGTGGCATACCAAATGACTAAATAATTATTTTATAAAGCTGAAAAAAAACCATAAATTTCATCTAGAATAACAAAAGGTCAAGAATAGCAAGGGAATTAATGGAAAAAAAAATGTGAAAGAAGTCAATCTAGCAGTTCCAGATTTTCAAACTATATTACAAAGAGATAATCATCAAAATAATCTGGTATCAGCTGAGAAATAGAGTGAAGGATCAGTGGATTAGATTAGGTACATAATATATAGTAGTAAATGACCACAGCAAACTAGTGTTTGACAAACCCAAAGATGCTTTGGGGTACAACTCAACATTGTACAAAAAGTGCTGGGAAAACTGTGTGGCATTTTGGCAGAAATCAGGCATAGACCAACATCTCACTCCATATTCCAAATAAGGTCAAAATGGAGAAGTGATTTAGACATAATGGTGATATTATAAGTAAATTAGAGGAGCATGGAAAATTACACTTGTCAGGACTATGGATAAGGGAAGAGTTTATTATTAAACAAGAGATAGAGAAGAATGTGGAAGTAAAATAGATAATTTTGATGGCATAAAATTAAAAAAGCTTTTGAAAAACAGAACTAAGGCAGTCAAAATTAGAAAGAAAACAGGAAACAGACAAAAATACAGCAAATTCCTCTGATAAAGATCTTAATTTTCCAATATATAAGGAACTGAGCTGATGAATGGTCAAAGGATATTAAGAGGGATTTTTCAAAAGAAGAAATCAAGACAATCAATGGAAAAATGTTCTAAATCATTACTGAGTAGAGAAACGAAAACTAAGGTACCTCTAAGATACCACCTCATACCCATCAGATAGGCTAACATGACAAAAAGGAAAATGACAAATTTTAGAGGGGAATATGGAAAAAAAAAATGAGACACTAATATACTATTGGTAGAATTATGAACTAGTCCAAACATATCAGAGAACAATTTGAAACTATGCTCAAAGGATTATAAAACTGTACATACTCTTTGACTTAGCATTGCTACTACTAGATCTATATCCCAAAGAAATGAAAGAAAAGGGGAAATTATCTATTTGTACAAAAATATCTTAGTGAGTCTTTTTGTGGTGGTAAAGAATTGGAAATCAAGGCATGTCCATCAACCAGGGAATGGTTGAACAAGTTGTGGTATATACTTGTGATGGGATACTATTGTGCTATAAGAAATGACCAGCAGGATAGTTTCAGAAAAACCTGATAAGACTTATATGAACTCATGCAACCTGCAGTGAGCAGAACCAGGAGAATGTTGTACACAGTAATGCAATATTGTAAAAATGATTAATTGTGAGCCAAGACAATTCCAAAGGATGCACGTTGAAAGAATGTTTCTCCTCCAGAGAGAGAAATGATGAACTCTGAATATAAGATGAAGCATGCTTTTAAAAAAATTCTTTATTTCTGTTACATATATTGTCTATTTTCTTGCAACATTACTAATATGGGAATATGTTTTGCCTTAATTCACATATATAATCACATCAATTTATTTTCTTTCCCAAAGAGAAGTGAGGAGTGAGAGAATTTGGAACTTAAATTAAAAAAAATGTTGTCAAAAATGTTTACGTGTAGTTAGAAATTTTAATGAAATAAAAGTATATTGAAGAAATATAACATGCATCTTAAGATCACCTAAACATAGGGACTGAAGGAAAGAGAAATTATTTATAGCTGCAGAGATCATGAATGAAGTCATAAAAAGTGTCATCAGTTTTACCCTTGCTGAAGAAGAGGGACATGGGGAAATAGTAGGGGGCACATGAAGTTTACCCCCAAAATGGGAGCTGGCATAAGTGAAGGCATGGGGATGGCAGAGTCATACAAGAATAGTGGATTATTGATGGTTCTCTTTGGATGGAATTTGGAGTAAAGGAGATATGTGAGCTAATATTCCTTTGTGAAATATAAGATAAAGCTAAGGAATTCATATTTTATTCATTAAGCATAAATGAGACAGTAAAGTTTTTTAATATTGAAGAAAAATTATCTACATAATGAATTATGAAGATTGCTTGGGTATCAGTTTGTAGAATGGATTGGATAGGAGTCTAAATCAGCAATGGGAAGACGAATCAGGAAGCTACTACAATAGTCAGCATAGGTGAGAAGAGATGAAGACCTGATGATCTGCAGGATGTTCAAAGAGGAGGTAGAAAGGAGGTGGTGGTTGTAAGGAATATTAAAAGGAAACAATCTTTTTTATTGGTGCAACATGTAGGGTTAAGGAAAGGTAAGAGTCAAAGAATTTCAAAATATACATTTGGGTGACAGGATAACATTAATAGAAACAGAAAAGTTATAGAGACAGGCCAGTTTATGAGGGAAGTTCAGTTTTATGTATATTGTATGTAAGAATTCAGTTATATTTATGTTAAGGTTGAAATTCTGGTAGGACTTCTTCAGTATGTATTTAGCAATAAGGGACGGGAGCTGGAAGTCAAGTTTGGGGGTGAAGGTATAGATTTGTAACTCATCTAAAAATGATAGTAAAAGTCTTGGAGGTGAATGAAATCACTAAGGGAAAGGGTATAAAGAGAAGAAGAAAGACCCTTTAGGACATTTATGTTCAACGTGCAGGAATATTTCTCTAGGAAAATATTAAGTTATTTGCAAACATTTACCAGTCAAAAGGATTTCACCTGCTGCTTTCTTTCTAAAATTTAGCACAGACGTTCCCTGGCTTATAATTTCCACTCCCTATAATTGGACATTCTAAGATGTATTTTTGATGGCTCAGCGTTCTGCTACATTCTTAAAGCCAGTTCTTCCACTGAGGGATTAAACTTGATATGATCACAGCATATTTCTATTGGGCTGGAACAAATTACCATATTTTACATAATTATAACTTCAAATAGTGTGAGTTCAAATACTTTACAGGTTTCATTATCTGCACTAATGGGAACCTAGCCAATTAATACATATTTAAAATTGGAGAATCACAAGTTCAATTAGTTAATGCTTTTCACATGACATAGAAGTCAAATGACACAAAAAAGAAACTGCTAAATTGATGTGACATAGAAAAGAATTATAAATTGATGAACTATTCACACACAAATGATGTTCCAGCAGAACTGATTTTACATACCACCAGGTAAATAATATGATTAGTCTATGCACCATCTGAAAACCAAAAAGGAAACAGGAAAATAATCCCTGCTATATTTGGTTTCTGAGAATATAGAGGCTAAGTATTTGTTCATTATTCATTTATCAAATATTTCTTAAGTTCCAACTATGGGAAGGTTGCAATGTTAGAAACTAAGGGTGATACAAAATTAACTGACACAGCCTCTGCTTTCTTGATACTTCTAATCTAGCTTATGAGATAAGGCATGTAACAGATAAGGATACTATGTGGTTGTTTGGTTGTTTTTCAGCTGTGTTTGACTTTGTGATTCCATTTGTGGTTTTATTGACAGAGATACTGGAGTGGTTTGCCATTTCCTTCTCCAGCTCATTTTACAGAAGAGGAAACTGAGGCTGACAGGGTTAAGTGACTTGCCCAGGGTCACACACCTAGGAAGTGTCTGAGGCCAAATATGAACTCCAGAAGATGAGTCTTTCTGATGCCAGACTCAGCATTCTATCTACTGTACTTTCTAGCTCTCCCGATAAGTGTGGTGCTGATTAGAATATGAGTGTAAAGTATTATAAGATCAAGTAATGGAAGAATTATTTAGCAAGCATGTCAATATTAATTTTCATTATGTTGAAAACACTCAAACTTTGAATGAGAATCTAAAGTTGATTTATGCCAAAATATGTGTTGATAGTTAAGAAGCTACAACTGTAGGGCACAGACTCTAGCATTTTTTTTTTTGGCTGATGCAGACACAATCTGTTCACACTACTGAGTGTACCTTTCCCCAACTCAACAAATTATCTCTTTATCTAAGGAGAAAAAAAAGAGATTTAGGCCCTGTCCACCTCAAGCTGGCAACGCTCTTGGCAAAAGCTGTCATATTCTATTTATTACTTTCTAAAAATGGGATGCTCATCTTACCTTACAAAGTCATTTTGTACTTTCAAAGATGCTCTATAAACACAGCATTGTTTCAGCATAAGAATGGACATGATCTTTAGCTTATCATTGTCAATGGACAGCTAATATGGCTAAGAGTTATCAGGATATGAGCCTTTTCACGTAAATATTACTTGCTTTCTATTAAGAAGCTGGAGAAGTGATAATATCTCACATTTTCTTCACTCACTTCATTTAAACATTTTCCATTATCTAAAGTTTTCAATGCAAATAGTTTAAGATGAAACTTTTAAAAAATATAAAATTACAATAATCAAGTGGGGACAAAAAATCTAGGTGTATGTTTCTAATATATAAAACTTTACTAAAGATACATATATAATATATATAATATATATAGGCATATATCTTTAACTATGCACTCAGTGAACTCTGCAATTAATTAATGAAATGAGATATTGGCAGAATTTTACTCATTACTTCTAGTAAACCTAGGACATCTACAATGTCATTTATTCTAAAATTTAGGCACAGGAATTTTCTTGTGCTTCAAAATAATTAGATTATGCATTCCAATTCCATTAATTTAGGAATAAGCACAATACATTAATTTAATTAATACGCCGCATTCATACCACACTGATGCTGGTGAAACACCTTCCCTTAATCTAACTGAATTGGTCCAATCAAGCATTGTATTCCTTGGTGATTCTGTTCATTTTATAAATTCTACATTTCTGAGCAAGCTATTTGAAAACCATATGTGCTAAATAGTCTTAGGGAGGCATGAAAGCCACTCTGATAATTCTAAATAAGAGCCAATTAGCATTCCAGGATTCAACAGATTCAATTTGTGAATTCAGTACATATATTGTTCAGTAGGCATATTGTATTTTGTTTCAAGCTTTAAAGATAGTGTTGTTTTAAAAAAGGAGAAATCTTAATTTTCTTGAATATATATTACAATTCTGAGAGTTTTGATCATGTAGAAATTTGCTACTTTTGAAAAAAAATATACATAGTATTCCATAGTCTTTTCAGTCCAAATACAGTCCTTTTTCCATTGTATTATGCTTACCTTTTCATCTACAAAATCAAGGGTTTTAACTGAATTATTTCTAAGTATCTTTCTCACTCCAAAAGGGCTGCCATGCAAAAAATCAGCTTAGAAATTAAGTACCTAGAAATGTACTACTGGTGATCCAAAGAATTTGCAGAGTTGCAAAAAGCTGAGTGTGGCTGTGACATTAGGACCCCTTGCAACTCTATAATTTAGTATTTTCATAGTGAGCGATGTTTATAGTTTAGGGTTTGGGGCATTCAAAAATATGGATAATATAAACTTTGAAATATTTGTGACATTTATAAAATCAAGCCATGTGAAAATACAAGAGTCAGGTGTTTAAAAATAACTAAATTTACCTTAAATCTAAACACTAAACACACTAATAAATATTATTAGAGATAAAAAAGGAACTATCACAATGTTAAGATTTTTAAGAGTAATCATAAAAATTCTCTGAGATACATCAATCATTGAAGATACAAGTTCTGGGAATTAGCATAAGACAGCATGGCACATTGAAAAGAGAGTTGAATTTAGACTGAAAACACCTGGGTTTGAATCTGTTTTGCTACTTAATCCATTTGTGATCTTGGGCAAGTCATATAATTTCTCCTAGCTTCAACTCCTTACATGTAAAATGAAGACAGTCCTAGATGTCATCTACGGCCCCTTCCAGCTCTAAATCTTTGATCCTATTACCCCATGGTTTCACTAAAGCCGCTCTATCTATGGAGGAAAATGTAATACTCCTGTTGGCCCCATTTGAACTTAGAAAAACCTCAAATTAATATGATCTCCATTGTATCTATTTTGTCAAACATTTATCAATTACATTTTAATCTGACTCAAACTACACTTTAGGTCATGAGTTTGACACCGCTGGTACAGTAGACAGAAAAATGACCTTACAGCCAGGAAGACGTGGGTCCTGGCATATTATCCCTGGCAAGTAAACTTTCAGGGGCATCATACTCAAATAGAAAGGGAGTCACTAAACCAAACATAAGAAAGACTTTGCAACATGGGGATCTATTTTTTAAAATATAATATTATCTATGTTTTATTATATTTTCATTTTGTAAATTATTTCCCCATGTCACACACATATACGTATACATATATATATATATGTGTGTGTTATATACATACACACATAATCACGTGAATTTATGTATTTACTATTTCATTTGATTTTGCTTTAAGCTCCAAAATGTGCTATTGTCACCAAGTGGCCTGTGGGCCTCATGTTTAACACCTCTGCTCCAGGAAACATTTTAAGGATATGAGCTGTGGAGAAGGTAAGTATTTAATATTATTACATAATATGTATTATATATATATTATTAATAAAAATAAAACAGTAAATGCATGTTTGCAGTAAATGCATGACAAAAATAGTGTGCAAAAATAATGTGACAAAAATAGTGTTCAAAATGTGATTGGTAAATAAGTGACTATGAGGAAATATATTTGGTAATAAATATATTCTTTCTCCTATCTGTGAAAATATACTTTAAATACAATTGCAAGCAGATATTGTACTCTTACTTTGAAATAAAAATTTTTCATCCTATCTCTATTTTATTCACTTTATGATTTTTTTCAAGAAGTGCTGTCCATTGACAGCTTGATCCTTTGAAGTATTCTCTAATTCAAGTCTTTTTATTGTTTAATAAATAAAGGTTAGTTTAGACTAAAAAAGAGAAATGAAAGTATTTGGGGGTGGGGTGGGAAAGGATAAACACAGGGAAGGGGGTGGCAATCTGTAATCCTAGAACCTCCTTTTTGTCTGTGTTCTCTGAATTTAGAGCACATCCCTCTCTGATTGAATGGAGAGCAGTGAGAGGTCAGGTAGTGCAAGCACTTGTTGGGCATGAAGAAAGTCCCAAACTGTTTTGAAGTTAACTTCGAAATCACGGAACTATAATTAAAGCACTTTGGAAGAGGAAGTTTTCTTACCTGGGAACTGCCTACTGATAAAAGTACAGGGAAGCCCCTCTCCCCAACCACTGTATGATGGTATCAAGGTCCTTGGGAGGTAAACTAGTGCCTAATTGAGAACTTTTTAAGTGAAAAGGAGAAAAACAAAAAAAGGTATTTATTCTTCCTCCCATGTACATGGCATAAGCAACCAGCAGTTAGAGGGGTGGTGCTTGGAACGGACACTAAAGACTGGAAACAAATCCTTATGTTGTTTTTGATTTTCTCCCAATCAGGCAGTTAGACTCAGTCATGAACTTACTCAGTTGTCATGTAATCTTCTCATCAAAGCTGATGAAAAGACAGCCTCTTTGCCTGTCTTCTAACTCCCTGAAACTGGGGATTGTTTCCTTTTTGGTATAGATGTCCCCAGCATCCCCAGCAAAGTCTTATATACTGTAGGCTCTTAAAAATTTTGATGAATGATTGATTCTACCCAGCAAATCATTTGGGACATATGAAGGACCTCAGCTCTTTTATAATAGAAGCTTTCCCAATCCAAACAAAGCCAAGTTCATAAGCATTTATTAAGTACCTATTACATGCAAAACACTGGGCTAAATGCTGAGTATGCAAAAACCGGAAATCAAAAGTTGTTCCTACATCTAGGAAGTTTCTACTCTTCTGGGGGAGAGGTTGCACCATGTGAACAGGAAAGAATACACTGGACATTTTGAGGAAAGCATAACTAATAACCAAGTGGATCAAAAAAAAAGCTTCCATTAGGAATCTTCTGGCACATCCATTGAACTTTCAAGGAAGATTAGGATTCTAAAGTGAGGAAATAGAAAGCTTGCATAAAGACACAAAAGAAGGGGACAGAGTCTAGAATTCAAGGAAGAGCATATAGGCCCATGTTTTTAGAGCAAGGGAACGACATGGTCTGAATGATTTAGAAAGACTATTTTAGTGGCTATGTGGAGAATAGATTAAAGAGGGATGAGACTGGAAGCTGCTAGGTTTATTGTGAGACATGTGCAATAGCCTACATGGAGTTGAGAACATGAGCTAAGGATATGGCAATGACAACAGACAGAAGAGATCAGAGGTATAAGACTGTGGTGGTAGAACTGATGAAGCTTGACAACTAAATGGATTTTGTTGGGTGCAAGGAAGGGTAAGGTAAGAACTGAGGAAGCATCTGTTGTTGGGGACCTGAGTGACTAGAAGGTTGATGGTGCCTTTGACAGAAAGTGAAAAATTTGGAGGAAAAGTGGTTTGCAGGATGTTTGAAGTAGAGGGAAATGGGTTCTATTTTTAACATAGGGAATTTGAGATGCCTAAGGGACATATAGTTGGATATTCCAAAAGGTGGTACAGAACCAGAGTTGTTTTTGGAAAACCTAGTCCTTGGTTTTTAGATATTCAGTGGTACCATGTATTTCAAAAGTAGACTGCAGTTTTTAATCAATCCTGCCTCCCTTTTTAGGTCTACCCCACCTCCCAATTATTGTACTTAACCAGTAAAATTATGAGACATAGAGTGCAGTATATTCTTTTTGGTATTCTACCTCCAACATTCTGCCAACTTTTTTACTACTTGCTATACACAAACATATAAGACTACACACACACACACACACACACACACACACACACACACACACACCTCAAAACCAAACCAAACAGCAACAAAACTGAATTTGGAATCAGAAGACCTAGGCTTACACTTGGCTCTGCAAATCAAAATCCTCCGCGTCTCATTTACCCCGTCTGTAAAATGAAAGGGTGAACTAGGTAAGTCCTGAGGCAATTTCCAGATTTAAATCTATAATTCTGTGATCTTAAAAGTTAACTTGAAAACAGTTTGGGATTTTCTTCATGCCCATCAAGTACTTGCATCACCTGGCCTCTCACTGCTCTCTATCCCAGAGAGGGATGGGCTCTAAATTGAGAGAACATAGACAAAAAGGAGGTTCTAGGACTACAGATTGCCACCCCCTCACTTGTGCTTATCCTTTTTTACCACACCCCCAAACACTTTTATTTCTCATCTCTAGTCTAAGCTATACTTTTATTTAGTAAGCAATAAAAAGACTTGAATTAAAGAGTACTTCAAAGGATCAAGACGTCAATGGAAAGCACTTTTTGAAAAAAATCATAAAGAAAATAGAGATAGGATGAAAAATTTTTATTTCAAAGTACGAGTATAATATCTGCTTGTAATTGTATTTAAGGTACATTTGCACAGATAGGGGTAAGAATATATTTATTACCAAATATATTTCCTTATAGTCACTTATTTACGAATCACATTTTGCACACTATTTTTGTCATGCATTTACTGCAAACAGGTGTTTTGTTTTATTTTGTTTTTTGCAAATGAAACTTACACCTAAATAAAAAGTGCATCAGTTGACAGGCCTGCTCCTATCAGTGTTTCTTAATCCATGTTTCAATCTCAAATCATCCATCATCCTCCATCCTTTGCTCTTCTGATTTTCTGTAGTATTTCTATCTGTCCCAAGTATCATTTTCATAAACTGTCACTCCTACAGTTAGTTGATTTTTCAGTAACAAATATCTTATATACTCCCTTAGAGTGTGTTGTCCTTTGTTGCCAAAGAAGATCATGCCATCAGAGAAATAATGACATGACTTGTACTTGACTTTGTTTTGAGTGAGTGCTGTGCAGGTCACCAGCCTCACTTCTCCAGAGCCATCTGAATCCAGTGACCAGATGTTCCTCAGGATGACTGGAGATGACCCAGGATGAGGCAATTGGGGTTAAGTGACTTGCCCAAGGTCACACAGCTAGTGAGTGTCAAGTGTCTGAGGTGAGATTTGAACTCAGGTCTTCTTGGCTCCTGTGCTGGTGCTCTATCCACTACACCACCTAGCTGCCCTCAACTCACTTAGAGTATGAGCTTTTTGAAGGCAGGGCCATGTCTTCTACTTCTTGCTGCAGTCCTTTTAGTTTCAGTTCAGAGTTTCATGAGTAACAGATATATAATCAATATTTGTCTAAATAACTCCAAGGGTCAAGTTGGCATGAGTATTCATTTGATCTACAACATTATGCTAGGGTAGGGATTGTTTTATCTAGGTCATGTAAACCATACATACACACATGCATATATGTATATATATATGTGTGTGTGTTGCATATATGTATACATACGTGTATATGTGCATTTTTACAAGTGTATTTCAATATAGTTTTTTAAAATAATTCTATGGATTTTATTTTATGCATTTTAAAGCTTTATTTTTGAGAAGGGGTTCATAGGTTTTACCTGACTTTCAAAGTTATCCATGACACCCAAAAAATTCAGAATCCCTGCTCTAGTACTTGTAAAAGTCTTCATTTTTATGAACAACCAAAACAGAACATTGCAGCATTATTTCAAAAATTATAAAGGAAGGAAACCTAGAAAAAGGCAACATTACTTTAGGTAGTTGATTTAGTCATAAGAACTATTAGTTCAAGAGGATGATGGACTAGAAACAAAATGAGAGACTGAGGTTGTGGCCAATAGTGGCAGACCCCAGTGCACGCTGTTCTGGGAGCAAAGCCAATAATGCTCTTAGCACGAGAGCTGTTGGTTTCTCTCTCTGGCAAAGATATTAACAGCCTGTCTGTCACCTTGGGAGAGAGGTTTCTTATAAAAACAGCCCAGGTTGAACTGTCCTAATATACTAGGCAATTGATCTCAATGGATATCAAAATTACTGCTGTTGGGAACACCACAGAAAAGGTAGAATACAAATGAGAAGCTTTGCTGGACTATGGGTGGGGGATGCATTATTCACTGGCACCTCCTTCTGATCAGCCTCCTTCCAAACTTGAGGTATTTTACTGCAACTAAAGTTTCTAAGCGAAAGAAAAGCAACAACCACATGGAATGGGGGGTATGTGGGGGTCCAGTGTCAGTTGAGGATGGGAATGGATTCCATGATTAATCACTCAAGTATTTATTTAGTACCTGCATTATGTTACGCAAATTCCTACTCTTAACGCTTGAACTGGAAGAGACTTCAGAGTTCATTTAGACCAAACCCTTCATTTTAAAGATAAGGAAACTGAGGCGTAGAAAAGTGAAGAATCATCCAAGGTCATCCATGGAGTAAATAGCAGAGCAGGGATTCCAATTCATGTCTGATGCAAGTTTAGGGCTCTTTCCATTGTATCATGCTGTCACTAAAAAGTTTAAAATGAAAATGCTAGTAAAAAAGATTTTTAAAAAATTGTCTTTGGGGGACAGGAGGGAGGGAGAGAGGTGAGACAACATGAAACATTAACAGGACACAAGTACAGTTTCCTTTTGGTTAAAATAAAATATGCTGCAATTGCAGCTTTTAAAATTGCTCATTATATGAGTTAAATTAAATCTTCAAATAAACCCTGTTTAAACTAGGTTAGTTTCGAAAGCAAGTAAGGGTACTTTATTAGGATGGGAAAATTGTAAAAGTGACTTTTAAGATGAACTTCAAATATAAAAATAACAGAAAGCTCATGTGCTGAGTTTATTGCAGTTGAGTAAATCACTCTGATTTCTTTATGGCAATTTACGATATAGTGACAACCACTGGCATTGTCTAAGACACTAAGGCATGGCCAATAATTTTCCCATTGAAGATCCTTGCTGAAGCCTTACAAACCATCAAGGACTGTTTGAGTTCCGTCAAACCCAGTACATGAACTTTAATTGACTATTGACTAACAACATAACCACAGCATTCCAGATCTAGAAGCATTGTTCAACCTGAGGGCCTTAGTCAATTTTAATTGGTCTGAATGGAATACATCTCAAGCTCTTGAAAACTTGGAGTACATCACCCCACATGTACATGACTCTCCTATCTCACTATGGTACCATGGGTGCATGAGTAGTAGTGGGAAAAGCCATTAATAGTTACGAGGCCTTAATCCCATGAAAGGCAGTGTAGTATAATGTGGAGGGAGCTGGATTCAGAAACAGAGGAACTGCGTTCAAATCAAGGCTCTGCCCCTAACTGTCTATGTGACCTTGGGAAAATCACATACCCTTTCTGGGTCTCACTTAAATCATCTGTAAAATGAGAAGGTGAGACCCGATGATTTCAAGAGTCCTTTAATTACCTTCATGTTCTAAATATAGATTTCTAGGCCAGACTCTCTCACTAACTCTGTTGTCTTGGGCAAGTGGTTTTACTTATCTGTGCTTTTTGTTTCTTCCAAACAAAGATAATAAAATCTGATCTACCTGACTCTCAGAGTCTGATGGGCAGATCACAAGAAACGAGAAAAGTGCTTAGAAAACAATCACCTCCATGCAGATGCTCCCCAAACTCAGCTCTGACCTTGTTCTGACCCAAGCTCCAGACCCTGATTTCTAACTGCCTGTTATCTATCTTCACGTGAATTTCCTGCCAGAAATCACAAATTAAACATGTCCAAAAGTGACTTCATCATCTTTCCCACTCTCTCCATGTTCTCCCCCCAACTAAGCCTCCTGGCTTAGCTATTTCTGTTACTGGCAACAAGACCTTCTCATTCTTTTGAAACTAGCTATCTCCTTACCCCTCCTTCCATCATACCCAACGAATAATTATATCCTATCTATACTACTCTTTTCACTGTCATTGCCATATTTTACTATGCTGCTTTGAATGTAAAGTCCAAACATGGCTTGTAAAAAGTGCAGTCTATATAATAGGTGTTATTTTTCATTAGATAGATAGATACACACATATATACACATACATATATATGTGTATTACACATATGTATATATAGTATGCACATATTCTTTAACTTTAGATGTATGCTTTATATTCAGTATATTTTAAAATACATCTGGTTTCATAAAGAAAAACCCATTTTTGTTCAGTATCATAAGTGTAAAGCAAAGCATGCCCTTTGTACACAAGCAACTTGCTTGCTGAAACGAACAGAGAATTAAATTTCATATAAAGAAACAAAGGATGGCCTCAGCTTGTGAAGGATGTAAGGTGCTGACCCCTTTATAACATGAAAAATTGATAAAAATCCATGTGGCAATAAACATAGTTTTTCCTTTAAAATGTAAGCTGAGCCATAGATTATTAGGAGGACTGAATCGAACAGTTCCCTTCCGATGAATATACTGAGTGTCTGAGGTGTAATAGGGTCCTGAGACTGCAGAGTACTGTAGTCTCTCAGATCATTTGCATTTGTCTGTTTTTAGAGTTTGCGAAGTTACAACTCATGAAGTGGTAGATGACATAACTGTTTGGACAATGGCAAGATTAAATAAGCATGTCTGGTTTCATAGCTGAAAGGTAGATTTCATGACTTTGACCTTCTAAGAGAAAGATGAGTCACTGACCATGAGAAGGCTCTAATTGGAGCCATTAGTGGCAGTTAAGTAGCTAGAAGGAAAGGGTTCAGAAAGCAACAGGAACAATTAAGTCGCCACCTAGAATTAGGCGCGAAAGGCTGCTGTCCTGAGACCCCTGCTGATTGGGAGGTGTTGCTCTTTTGACAGACTGACAAAAAGGCTGGGAGCAGGCTCATTATAAGAGATCTGAGCTCTCCTGGCCCTTCAGGGCCATCTCCAGCATAAGAGATGAGGCCTCTCAGGTTTTAACAGCAGAGCAGTACTCAGGCCACTCCACAGTAACATCTTGATATTGTACATTTCATAATGCAACATAGAGGTGACCGCAAAAGGCTGAGGGACATGATTTCGAGCAGGGGAAAGGTTCTCTTGAAGAGTGCGATTACTCTGTATCTTAACAGTTTTTTCCTCAGCTTTGCCTTTTCAAAAGTAGGGTCTTTTTATGGAAAGTTCAAGAGAATGAGAGGAAACTAAGTTTCTCAAAGGTGATTATTCAGTCTTTGAATCATCTGGTTCTTTGAACTTTGTTTCCCTCTTTCTTTCTTCCCACATTCACACGTTATCTTTTAATGTACTCTGGTGACTTTGATATTAATGTTACTATCACCTCCCAAGAGAAAAGGGACGAGGTATTTGATTAGAAACTGGCAGAGCTGAGGGACAGCTCCAGCTCTGTGTCTCAGTTTCCACATCAGTAAATCTAGGAGATTGGATTCAATAATCTTTAAGGCTCCTCCTAATTCTAACATTCTATGCTAACAATAATGATATTAATTCCATATGTACACACACATGCATACATTATTAATATTATTTTGTGATTAGATAGTGCAAGTGTTGTTATTCTTAGATGCAATGGAGGTTCACATGGGTCATGTGACTTGCCCATGGCCACAGACCTGGCAAATGTCAAAATTCTGACTCCAACTTTGGATTCCCTGTGAGGGTCCTTAATACGCAAACCTCTCCACATTTCCATTAGAGGGATAACATTTCAACAGCGTGTTTTATCCTATTTATTAAACAGTCTTGGTTAAAAACAAATTTTGTTGTGAAATTATATAAATGCCCCCTCTCACAACAATTTATTTATCCATGTTGTCCCAATTTTTGTTTTCTGAGATGAAGGACAATCAGTCTAGTAGCAAACTTTCCAAATTGTTCCTGGCTTGGGGGGTTGGGCAGAGCATGTGAAGGCACAAAAGCATCAGCTTTAACATGCGATCTTTGTCAATAGAAGGCCAAATAATCAAAAGAAGAAAAACTCACATGCTCTTCAAGGAAGTGGACAGTATGATACCAATAAGGGCTGACTTAATGATTTATATTCAAAGTACCAAAAGAATGTGAGAATTAGTTGTAATTGTGCCTAAGCAATGTAGAATGTTATTTTAACTTTACTTTCATTTTTGGTATCTCTTAAAATTTCAGTTTCTAAACAAATGTCTCCCTTATCACTGTACTTTCGTAAAGAAAGGCAGTGTTACAGATAGTAAAATAGGAATTCAATAAATGAGGGATAGGAAGAATTCTAAAAGAACCAAATGCATCTGCTGTGGCAAGACCCTCAATTTTTAAGAACGATTTAACCATATCTAACATTCATAAATAAAGAGTAATATAACGCAATTAATTACAATGCATCAATATACTTTGATTAATCATTAATCACACCTTGTAAATTTCCTCTCCATTTTTGTTCCCATGCTCAGAAACCATTTCATGCATTATTACATGATGCTGATACCACACTGACTTGCATATGATGATTTCTATTTCACTGCATAGTATTTATGCATTTGCAATAAAAAATGTAATAACACAGTCATTAACCACAAATGAAAATATTCACCATATTCTATACTCCTTAAAATAATGAAACTACATAATTAAAATATGACACGTGCCCTCCTTTTCCAGAAAACTTTGTTAATTGAGATGGATGTGATCTGTTAACTAGGGGGCAATGTGTCCTCTAAGGAACAAACACATGAGGCTTGCTTCCTAGCTCTGTCGTATCTATGTCTGAAATTCCTTCAGCTCCTATCTGTCAATGAAAGGCAGCCAGGTGATCAGACTGTCACTCTAGCCTAGGCTAATAGATTCTCCAGTGGCTTTTGTTACAGCTCATGTCAAGCTATTAAAAGTCTGTGCCTTGAAAATGGCATAACATATGTAGCAGAGTCTTGTCAAGTAGAGGTAGTCAGACTCTGCTTGGTTTCAGAAGCAGATGTAGATGAGAGAAACGTATAAATATGCAAATCATTACGGTCCCCTTTCAGCACCACTGTTCCTACCTCTAATGTCCCTCGTAGAAAGTCTGTTTGCTCAGCTCCCATATCCACAGCTACGTCAACAGAAGCAAAGGGGCGGCTGGCCATCTGCTGCCGTTCTCGAAGCAGTTGCTGGAGGGAGTTAAAATAGTTTGTTTTAAAATAGATGTATTTTTACACATGCATTAAATCCAACAATAAAAGTACAGGTACTAGACATATCCATATTCATATCCATATCTTTAAAGAGGAGAGTTGTCTTTCCCATGGGCCCTGAGTTATATGTACATGAAGCATTAAAATTCGTGGTACTTACAAAGGGACTTGTTACTGAAATGCATTTTCAAAGACTAAGAGAATTTCTTCTCTTTTCTTGCTCTCCTATTTTTTTCTGGAGACTTTTTAGAGTTTATGGTAGTACATGGTATAAAAAACTGGTCTAAACCAAATTTCTATCAAAGTTTTCTGGCTTTCTCTAAAGTTCTGGTCAAACAGGGAGGGCATCCTTTCCCTGTTTGTTTGATTTTTTTTTCCCTCAGTCTAATGGAATATATCCAAAACATTTAAAAAACAATAGGTGATAGCTGCTACTAAGTGTAAACTGCTTATATGATGATGATAGCATTTTTCTGTAGTCAAAATAAATTATGCTTTATCTTACCTGAAAAAAAGATAGCAGTTTTAAAAGGTAAGAAAAAATAACCAAGTATTGTCAAACTGCCTGCTAGGAACAAGTCCTATAGTCATGCAACAGTCCCAGTTTATTGTACTTAAACCAATTGGAATTATTAATAATAGTATTTGTAACTTGAGTCATAGCCTCCTGTCCATGTTTTAAATTAGAAGGTTATGTAACTAGTGGAAATTTTGTCTCAGGTGTTTAAAAAAACAAGCATCTATCTTTTTCCTTTGGACTCTTTATAGCTCCAGCTCAAATGGAAGCCAACAAGCTTGCGAGTTCCAATCAAGAATGCGAAAGTTAATTTATATTTTTGCCTTTACCTGTAATTATAATATTCATTAAGTCGTGATAACAAAAAATTGATGGGGAAGATTAGGTATTACAAATCTTATCTCTTTCATTCCCTGCAACTAATAAAAGGATTATTAAATATTTAAAGTGGATGAGCAGTGCAATTAAATGTTCCTTCAAATGAGAAGAATATCCTATCATTGGGGAAAAGCTGACTCCTCAAACAAAGAGCCTGCTTCATTCTGAACAGAAACTTGGGGCTATCCACACATCTTAAAAAATTAACAACTGGTCTTAAAAATAATTATGAAATTTAATTTAAACTGCAAGGAAAACCAATTAAATATCTTTACATGAAAAGGCAAATTTTAACATAGAAATAACACCAACAATATACTCATTATTCTAGTCATACTTGTTTGCGTTGTTATCTATTTACATTTAAATTTCTGTGTCCTCATATGTACATATATAGTATGCATATACAGACACACTTAATACACTGTTTTTACATATGCATATATGCAACAATGTATATCATATATGACACACATATATAACCTAAATATATAACATATATGGTTCTCTATGTATAGGCTCACATGTATGTATGTGTACATATATGTATGTATATAGTGATTAGGAAGTCCTATTTGAAGTATATGTGTGTATATGTATGTGTGCATGCATGTGTATCCCAAAGAGAGACAGAAGTGGCAGAGTGTATACAGTGCTGGACCTGGAGTCAGGAAGACCTAAATTCCAATCTGGTCACAGATACTTAATAGCTATATGACCCTGGACTGGTCACAGTCTCAGCCTCCCCATCTGCAAAACAGGGATAATCATAGCACCTACCTCTCAGTTGTTAGGAGTATTAAATGAGATGATAGCAAGTGCTATAAATATTTATTTGTAAACATTTATTATTTGTATATTATCTTGAACATATTCTGACTAGTCACATAACATTTTAAAATACCCCGCATGTTTGATATACCAGTTTGTTTGGTTACACTGCAACTGTTGAGGATTTAGGTTGCTTTCAATGTTTTTTTAAACTACAAGTAATACTATTCTAATTATGTTTGCATAGCTAGTTTTCCTGCCTTTTGATAGCATTCTTAAAGTATATCTCATCATACTGGCAAAAGGGCATTTTAAGAATAATTTTCATAGTATATAACCTTTGAAAATAAACATATATATATATATATATATATATATATATATATGCAAAACACTGTGAGGTTCCATTAAGAAAACCCCTTATGAGATAATGACAGAAAAAAGAAAATGCCTTGTAACATTTTAAATTTAACCCTTTTGAAATGATGTATTTGACAATACAGTAAATATATATTGTAATTCTTTATCTACAAGGTAACTTGAGCATTTTCAATCTTTTTTTCAAAAATTAATATGGAAACATTCTGGAGGCAATAGAAATACAAAATATACTACTTATAAAATAATACTTATAAACTACTATTAGGAGACTAAAAAACAGGTTGATCAAAGTAAAAAGAAAATATGATTTAATGACTAAATATTACTCTGAATTATAAGAAAAGTCATATTAAAATATAAGTAGCAAGTTAAAAATCCAATCTAAGGAGATTTCTAAAATTAAGTATATGCTACTGATTATCTATCCTGAAATTCATACACCAAAAAATATGACCACAGTGAAAAAGATGTCCTTTTTTCCAGCTCTTCTGCAAATAGTCAACTTGGCAATATCTGTATAAAGATAGCTTTCAGGAAGCTGTAAGTTTTAATCTTGTTCCTGACACTGATTTTTCTTCTATTGCCATAGGCAAATTATTTCACTTCCTCTCAATTTTCCTCATGTTATAATTGGGAACATAATGTCTGTGTCATATTGAGGAGTAAATATTTAAAAATCACTTTGGGTAGCACTTTTAATATTAGAAACTAGTAGCAAGTGCCTAACTGATCACTGACGCTTAAACCGACTCACTTTAATACATCTACTTTACAGTCCTTAAAATTCATGATCTGACTATGAATTCTCATTCATTAATACCTACTCAATAAAACCATAACTCTAAATCCACTGCCATCAACAAAGTATAGATTTCTTTGAAACTGAATACACAACAGTGCTAGAGATAACTAATACCACTCCTTGGATATTTCTTGTTGATTAAAATGTTCACTTTTTAGAAAGACCACAATATTAAAAAAATACTTAATCCTCTCTTTCCAATATGGATGCAGCATGATATTGGGGAAAATGAATTGAATATGGGGAACTTTCTTGTGTCACTTTGGGTAAATCACTTAATCTCTCTGGGCCTCAGTTTCTTCATCTGTAAAATAAGGTTGTTGGACTGGATGAACATTAAGATTCCAATTCTAGATGTATGCTTGTCAATCAAATCAATGAAATGGTCAATAAGTATTTATTTACTCAATGTCTAACAGTGTTCCAGTTATTAGTAGAGCTATAAAAGAAAAAGACCAAGGATTACCTGACCCTTTGCTTATGAAGAGTTTACGATATAGATAGAAAGACACAAAAAGCCAAAAATAACTTGCAAAGCAATTAAAAACAAGATAATATAGAGTAGTAGGTATAATAAAAATAATAAATAAAATAATATTACTATTATGACTAAATTATTAATAAATAAATAATAAATAAATAAATGAAATAGGTAGAATAGTAAATATTAGAAGGGAAATTTTGAAACTCAACCACTAAATTTAACTGAGAACCAAAAGATGGTAATATTTTTAATATTTTATATTATATTTTTATATCAATTTTCATATTGGCAAAGAAAGTGTGCAATATTCTTACTATTACTATGAAATATCTCTTCCTCCTGATATGAATTTGCTTTATTATTATTGAATCAAAGATTTTTAAGGTTTAGAAGGCAGGCATTGAATATATGCATATATATGTGTGTGTATGTGTATGTATATATGTGTATATATATTTATATATATTCACAAACATATATATACATACACACAGCTAGGTGGTAGAGTGGATAAAGTGACAGGTTGAAATCCCACTTTAGATACTTTCTAGCTATGTGATCCTAGGCAAATCACTTAACCTCTGTTTGCCTCAGTTTACTCAATTGTAAAATGGGGATAGTAATAGAACCTGTCTCCCATGGTTGCTGTAAGGATCAAATGAGATAAAACTTGTAAAGTGCTTGGAACATAGTAGATAATGAATGCTTATTTCCTTTATAAATACAGATTATATACATATAAGATAAATTTATTTATCTTTTCCACAGGTTCTCATTAGTTGTACTTTTTCCTGACCAAATACCTGCCATCCCTACACAGTATAAACTCTGATCTGGGAATCGATTGTATTTTCAGGCATCATCTTCTTAATTAGCTATTCATTCCTTAATTTTCCTGTCTCTTCCATAGCTCCTGCCTCCAGTCAACAATACTGATAAAACCTCTTCATCACTTGAGGGGTTTTCTGGCTACATTTTTAAACTTTGAAATCCCAAGTAAAAATTTCTAGGTTATTTTTAGCATTATCAAATCTGCCTCACATAAAGTGGGTGATGGGTTATACAGATGGTACTCATTAGATTTAAAAGTCTTGGAAACATCCTAAATTTAATATTTTTGTCAGGGATTTGTGAAAAGGCAAAGATGGGTCAGTTTACTTAATTTCCATGTGAAATAAAACTTAGGAGAACTAGAGAAGAAGAGATGTTTAAGTAGGGTCACTACTCCAGGTACCACCCTTTTTAGCTCTTTCTCCAACTGGGAATAACAGAGGTCATTTCTTAAAAAAATTTCTTAAAAGTTTTTAAAAATTCAACAAATGTTATCCTTTTTAGTGATGATATACCTATGAATTTTCAGAACTATTTTGTGATGAGCTTGTAAAGGGCTTTGCTTTTACTGAGTCCCCATCATAACTAATGACATACATTTAGGAGGCAATTTAAAATTTTCACTAATAAAGATTCTGGATCCCTTCCTAGATTTCTGCTTTTGAAAAACAGAATAATAGGAAAAGCTGTTTTTTAAAGGTAAAATAGATTCATATTCTAGCAAATAGTCATACTTCTCTAACCTTGACTTCTCTTCACCCACTAGGTCTGGCTACCCTGAACCTATCAACATCAGAATGCCCATTCTCCCTTGCCTCCCTTCCCCTCCCTTACTGGTTCTGGGCCACCAACCTGAGCTGAGTGACAGGAACCCACTATAAAGAGGACAGTCTCCCCCACCTTCCATTCCCTCTGATCTCTCCTCCAGACTCAGCTGATCAGAACTTGTTCCAGTTATTTGCTCACATGGTTTGGATGGAATGGAAACCACCTACTATATTTCTCCTAATGAGGCCTTTTGAGCCACCAGTGCCTCCAGTGGTCTTCTAGGCCTTAACATCTCCCTTGCTCTGTGCCCTCAAGACCCAGGGGAGTGCCAGTTGACCTACTGGTGTAACCCAAGGCCTCATGATCCTTGCTAGAGATGTTGCTGTTGAACCAATAGGGGCTTCAGGGCCTTTTCATCTTTCCTGCAGATGAACTTTCTTTTGTATTCCCAAATTAAATCTTGAGAACAGGTGCAGCCTTGTTTTTTCTATTTATATTCCAATGCTTAGCACTGTACTTAACACATAGCAAAAGCTTTTTTATTTATTTATTCATTCATACTATTTTTTTAAGAATTAAAAATCAATTATTTTGCAATTGTCCTTTCTCTAAGAAATGAAGTTTAGCATTTTGTACATCTATAAACAATTGCCTAACAGATATATCCGCTTTTTCATTGATGCTTTATTGCCAAGTTTTCAGCAGGATGATAAAGCCAAGATAACAAATTGATCTTAACACAATAGACTTTTCATACTGCCATGAAAAAATGCAGTGTAGAAAGCACACGACAAAGAGACAAATGACTGTCATGCTCTGGCACCAAAATAGCAGTAGTGTCTGTCCATTTACAAGGCTTTCAAAATAACCCATAGAGCCACAATTTAACAAAAGTTCGCACTGCTAAGACAACTGCCAGGTGTACAGTCAGGCTGATTCAAATCAATTCGATGACGAGCAAGTTGACAGTCACAATGACATTAATTTAAATATTCTAAATTAATATATTGTATTATTCTTCAAGTTTATACAATTATATATTAGGTCCATAATCGAAAATACACCAAGTCCACAAGCTGATTTTATGATAACATTCTTATAAAACAAAACCCCCAGAAACCAATTATATTCCCTTGTCTTTCTCCTTATCTCTTCTTCTTAACCCAGCCTGTACTGTGCTTTGGTAAATTGTTTCGAAGGTTCCTGAGAATTAGGTTTCAAAATGTGATGTCTTGTCGGAGGATTTGATCAATTTGTTAAGTCAATGTAAGTGCAAGTATGTTATACATTCTTAAACATATATGGATTTTGTTCCAACGTCATGCCTTTTTGAAGCCTTTGAAAAGTGCAGTGGATAAAGTGCTGAACTTGGAGTCTGGGAGACTCATCTTTCTGAGTTCAAATCTGGCATCAGACACGTACTAGCTGTGTGACACTAGGCACTCACTTAACCCTGTTTGCCTCAATTCCCTCATCTATAAAATAAACTGGAGAAGGAAGTGGAAAAAAGCATTTCAGAATCTTTGCCATGAAAACCCCAAAAGGGGTATGAAGAGGTGGACATAAGTGAGGTGTGACTGAACCACAACAACGCCCCCCCCAAATTGTTAAGTAATCTATGTCCAATGAGGATAAAGGCAACTTAATGAGTAGTTTGATTTTAATTATTAGTTCATCTAAAATAAAAAAATGTACATCTTTCCTAGATCCTCATTAATATGCATTATACTTTCAAACTTGGGTGGATATACAGCTTATATATTATAGGGACAGCTCTGTATGTATATATTTTGAATCCACATCAGATTACATCAGCTTATACGTAGTATTCATTCAATTGTAAAGCAATTGAGACAGCTAGGTAGTTCTGTGGATAGAGTGATAGATTTGGAGTCAATGGTGACCTAAATTCAAATTTTGCCTTAAACAGTAGCTATGTGACTGTCCCAATTTGTTACACCTTTATCTGCCTCAGTTTCCCTATCTGAAAAATGGGGATAACAGAACCTACTTTTGCAGGGTTATTATGAGGATCAAATGAGATAATGAATGTAAAAAGCATTTTGTAAACCTTACAGCAGTATACTGGTGATGATGAATGGAGTTAAATGTTGTCTAACCAATGGTGAGTTCACTTTGGTATAGTCCATTATTAGCATTGGACCAGGATGATATTTTAGCCTGACTCCATAACTAACTTCCTGTGTAAAAGATGACTTGAAAGCCTCTGAATTATGCATATGCTTATAGGGAAAAGTGCTATTTATTTATCTTACTAGGCTGTAGTAAAGATTAATTACATGATTTACAGTATAAAGTCATCAGGCCACACTGATATTTATTCAAGGAATGTGAGAAAGGTACATGAATCAAAATGTGGAGTACTGGGTAGAGCACTTGGAATTAGAACCAGGAAGACGTGGGACCCATTTGTGTCTGGGATCCCCATTAAGCTCTTAGGGTCTCAGCTATTTCATCTACAAAATGGAGATAATAATTGTACCTCCACAGGATTGTGATGATGAAATGAGACACTGTATGTAAAGTGCTTTGCAAACCTTAAGGTGCTATGTAAATGTTAGCTATGTTATCTTTGTTATCCAACACCTCAGATGCTTCCTAGCTATGTGACCCTAGACAAATCAAAGCCTTAGAGCAGGTCTCTGAGACTCTTCCAGCCTCAAAGGCTGAATAACCACTTGTCCAGTATGTTGTAATGGGAATTTTTTCATGTACCTGAAGGAGATGGCTGCTGAGGTCTCTTTCAGCTTTCCAATTGTGAGATTTGGGGATAAACTGCAGAACCTGAACAGCTAGAATGAATTTCCTGAGGTAGGCTTTCCCTATATATATAATCTATCTTTACACACACGTGTGTGTTGTATGTGTGTGCATGTTTATGCATGTATGCACACATAGTCTGGAGAGAGATCAAAGGAAATGAGATGTTTTAAAGAAAACATGTAAAGGAAGAGAACGTCATAGCCTTTTTTCAGATGAACACGGCTACTTTTTATATTCTCTTTCTTTAATTGTTATTTCTCCTCATCCAGAAGGCTAGTTTTTGATTGTCCTTATCTCCATGTCAGGAGCTTCCAGAATGTTAACACACAGGAACCCTTTGCTGTACTTGCTGAGAGTCAGGGCTTGCTATGAAGCCAGACACCATTAGATTAGCCTTTCAATTAGCTAAATTGTTACACTTAACTCATTTAACTCTCACTAAACCTGGCTGTCCACTCGGAGCAGATGCAGCTGTAGCAGGAATTTTCCTCATCTTGATTCCAAACAAAATGATTTTTGTGACAATTTTTTTCTTTCCATAGAAAGGATGGTGTACATCTCTACTGCATGAAGAAAGTGTTGATTCTAACTTTTATTCTGCACTTGTCTCCTAGTTGGAATCTTTGGTTTAGTCCTCAGAGTTGTGAGGATTTACATTTAATAGACTTGGGCCATAATAAAATCTCAACAGCTTTCCTTGCTAACCTACGTTACTTTTTTTTTTTTTTTTTATTTATTTAGCTTTTTACATTCATTTTCACAAATTTTTGGGTTCCAAATTTTCTCCCCTTTTCTCCCCTCCCCCCACCCCAATATCCCAAGCAATCTAATTTTCCCTATCTCCAATCTGTCCTCTCTTCTGTCATCCCTCCCTTCCCTTGTCTCTATCTTCTCTTTTCTCCTGTAGGGCCAGATGACTTTCTATTCCTCATTAACTGTATGTCTTCTTTCCTAGTTGCAACAACAATACTAAACAATTGTTCCTAAAACTTTGAGTTCCAAATTCTCCCCATCCCTCCCTCCCCACCCATTCCCTTTGGTACGGCAGGCAATTCATTATAGGCCATATCTGTGTAGCTTTGCAAATGACCTTCCTGATAGTCGTGTTGTGTAAGACTAACTGAATTGCCATCCCTCCTAACCTGCCCCTCATTGTTTCTCTTCTGTCCTTTGATCCTGTCCCTCCCCAAGTGTTGACTTTCAATTACTCCCTCCTCCCTTTGCCCTCCCTTCCATCATCCCCCCCCCAATATCTCCTTCTCTCCCGCTTTCTTATACTGTAAGATAGGTTTTCATACCAAAATGAGTGTGCATTTCACTCCTTCGTTTAGTCAAATGTGATGAGGGTAAACTTTTGTTTGTTTGTTTGTTTGTTTGTTTTCCTCAGCTCTCCTCTTTTTCCCTCCACTAAAAACATCTCCTACTTGCCTCTTAAATGACATATAGTTACCCCCTTCCATTTCCCCCTCTTTCCTCTCACTACATTTCTCTCTCACCATTTACCTTAATTTCTTTTAAGGTATGGTCCCATCCTATTCAGTTCAATCTGTGCTCTCTGTCTCTGCATGTGAATGCATGTGTGTATGTGTGTGCATGCGTGTACATGTGTATGTGTGGTCCCACCAACCACCCAGATACTGAAAAGTTTTAAGAGTTAGAAATATTGTCCTTCCCTGTATGAATGCAAACAGTTCATTTCTGGTAAGTCCCTTAATACTTCTCCTTGCTGTTTACTTTTGCATGCTTCCTCTCATTCTTGTGTTTGAAAGTCAAATTTTCTTTTCAGCTCTGGTCTTTTCATTAAGAATGATTGAAAGTCCTCTGTTTCATTGAAAGACCATATTTTCCCTTGAAGTATTATACTCAGTTTAGCTGGGTAGGTGATTCTTGGTTTCAGTCCTAGTTCCTTTGCCTTCTGGAATATCCTATTCCACGCCCTTCGATCCCTTAATGTAGAAGCTGCTAGATCTTGGGTTATCCTGATTGTATTTCCACAGTACTGGAATTGTTTCTTTCTAGCTGCTTGCAAGATTTTTTCCTTGAGCTGGGAGTTCTGGAATTTGGCCACAATGTTCCTAGGAGTTTCTCTTTTTGGATCTCTTTCAGGTGGTGATCGATGGATTCTTTCAATACTTATTTTGCCCTCTGGTCCTAGAATGTCAGGGCAGTTTTCCTTGATAATTTCATGCAAGACGATGTCTAGGCTCTTTTTTTGATCATGGCTTTCAGGTAGTCCCATAATTTTTAAGTTGTCTCTCCTTGATCTATTTTCCAGGTCAGTTGTTTTTCCCATGAGATATTTCACATTCTCTTCCATTTTTTCGTTCTTTTGGTTTTGTTTGGTGATTTCTTGGTTTCTCATAAAGTCATTAGACTCCATCTGTTCCATTCTAATTTTGAGAGAACTATTAAATTCAGTGAGCTTTTGAGCCTCTTTTTCCATTTGGCTCATTCTGCTTTTGAATGCATTCTTCTCCTCATTGGCTTTTTGAACCTCTTTTGCCAATTGAGTGAGCCTATTTTTCAAGGTGTTAATTTCCTCAGCATTTTTTTGGGTCTCCTTTACCAAGATATTGACCTTTTTTTCATACTCTTCTTGCATCTTTGTCATTTCTCTTCCCAGTCTTTCCTCCACCTGTCTAACTTGCTTTTCAAAATCCTTTTTAAGCTCTTCCAAGGCCTGAGCCCACCCAACACCCCCCTGGGGTGTCTGGGGTACTGAGGCCCCACCCTCCACATCTTTCCCTGATGGGAAAAATACGTTCTCGTCCTCCCCATCAGATCCGAAGGTCGGGATCATTTGCATTTGTTGGAAAAAACTCTCTAAAGTCTTATTTTTCTTCCCCTTTCTAGGCATTTTCCCAGCCAGTTACTTGACTTCTGAGATTCCTTTCCACCCCCGCCTGGATCCGCCCAGCTAGTGCTTGGCCTCTGATTCAAATGCGCTTTCCCGCGGCAAGCTTTAGTTCTGGCGCAGGGGTGGGGGCAGGGCCGCCTCCTAAGCTTGGGCCCTCAGGGGCTTTCTGCAGAGACTTTCAGGAATGGAGCGGGTGGGGGCGGGGTGGGGGGCCCCCGCCTGCTGTGCTCAGCTCCCTTGGGGGTTTTATTCAGAGGCGTTCAGCAGTAGAGCAGGGTGGGGGCAGGGCCGTCTCCTCTGCTCGGCTCCCTCAGGTTGGAAAGACCTTCAGTATTGAAGATCCTACCTGCTGCTGGGGGATTCCTGAGTCCCGGGCCACTGCCGCCTCAGCCGCCGCCCACGCCTCTGCCTCCGCCGCTTCCTGTCCCCGTCTCTGCCGCCGCCACTTCCTCCTGAGGGGGCCCGAGTCACGGAGACGCTCCGCTCCCCTATCGCAGCCTTCTTTCTTACTGACCTGTAGCTTCTGTGGGCGGAGGGACTTTCCCGGCTGCCGGAGCTTCCCCCGTAGCTTTCCTCTCTGAAGTCTGCTCGGGTCAGCTTCTCTGGGGCCACGGCCAGGGGTGGGGGTGGGGTCCGCTTTCCGGGGTGCGATGGACCCCGGGGACGGCTCTCCAGGGCTCAGTGGAACGGAAATCTCTTCCCCTATGTTTATGCACCCCCTGCAGAGATTCAGAATTTATGGGAATCTCCTTTTACCTCAATTCCATGGGTTGTGGGCTCGGAGCTCGTAAATGTGCGTCCTTCTACTCCGCCATCTTGGCTCCGCCCCCCACCTACGTTACTTCTTAAGGAAGATTTCTTTTTCTTTTTAAGTGACTTTTTACTTTAAAATATTATAACACTTTCCTAAAGAACAGAGCAAACTAAAACTATCTTTGAACCGTTGTATGATCATAAACCATGAAGACATCTGGATGCTAGAATTGGTATTACAGAAAGGAAAGTCAACAGTGATGTTTGATTTATACAAAGATTAGAAGTCAAGTAAACAAGCATTTTTAAGCACCTACTATGTGCTAGGGACTGTGTAGAGATACAAAAAAAGGTTAGCCTCCCCCCCCCAAAAAAAAGTAACACAGTCCCAGCTCTCAAGAAGCTCACCATGTAATGAGGGAGAGGTAAACAATAGGTTTTAAAAAGAAGGCATTAGCAATTAAGGAGGCTTGTGAAAGGTTTCTTGCAGGAAATGGAGTTTCAGCTGAGCCAGGAAGGGAATTAGGTAAATCAGAAGAGGAAGATGAGAAGAGACAGAATTTCTGGGACATGTGACAGCCAGTGAAAATGCCCAGTCAGGCGATGGTGTTGTTTATGTGCCTAACAGCAAGGAGGCCAGTGTCACTGGATCACAGAGTACACGCAAGGGAGGAAAGTGAAAGAATACCAGAAAGTTAGGAAGGGACATCATAGGGGGCCTCTGAAGTTTGTTGATGCGGGGGTGGGGAGAAGTGATGTGCTCAGAACAGACCAGTTTGATGACTGGGAGGCGGATGGACTGAAGCGAAGGAACAGCCTGAGGCAGAGGAGATCCTCCAGAACACCGGGTGAAGAAAGGGAGAATCTGGCACAAGGGAGGTCAAAACGTAATAGAACATAGATTTTCAATATGGAATAAACCTTAACATTACTCAATAACCACTTTAAAGGCAAGAACACTGAGGCCTAAAGAAGATAAAAAACTTTTCCAAAGTCACAGGTACAAGGTGACAAAGTCAAGCAGGAACTCAGGTCACCAGACTCTTAGTACTCTTTTCTCCCCCAATACTCTGGTCGATTAATCAAAAGAACAAATATTAAATGTTTATTAATAAAATATATTAATTATTAAATTAACAATTACAAAACCAAAATAACCTTTGCTGTCAAAGAACTTAAATTGTCTCCCATAAAACAACATGCATACATGTAAATAGCATGCCTGTAAATTTACATGTAAATGCATATAAGGAAAAGGACTAGGTTTGCGATTTCAAATGTATTGATAATTTCTGAGTAAGGAAATTCCTTCTACTATTGCAGGATGGCACCTTCTGTGCAACTTAAAGCTTTAGCAAGTCTCCTAGAACACTGAGAAGTTAAATGCTTTGCCCACCATCACACAGTCAGTATTTGTCAGAGGCGAGATTTGAAGAGGGAGTGCACAGGAAAGAGCACAGGCACAGAGATCTGAGACAGAATGTCACAACTGAAAGACAGAAACCAGTCAGATTGGTCAGAGGCATAGCTATCATGGGGCTGGATATGAAAGCTTCTGTCAGCTCGGGCCACCAACAAACACAACTGACCGCAGGCAGGACACTCAGGGTTCTATTGTGCTTCTTGAACGTTGATTGTCCTCCCCGCAAACCCCCACAAGAATGAGGATCAGGGAGTCAGGATATGCCATCTTGAGGCATCATTACACTTGAGATCAGACCATGTCCTCTGCAAGACACTCAATGGCCCTCTCCCCACTCTTACTGAGCTGTTTTTGTTGCAGCTTAAAAAAAAAGTCCAAGTTATAGCTCTGACTCTGGTATTATGACAGGGGCAGATGCATTCCAAAGCTGTATGAGACTATAAAAGCAGCATTGAGTAGGATGGATAGAGAAGACTCTTTCCCAAAAGCATTTCCATGCCCCTTAGTTGAGACCAGTTCTCATGTCTCCATGCTAACAGTGGCCACTAGCAACTTTCTTCTTTAGTAAAGTACACTACTGAGTTCTGTGCATCACAGGAAAGGTGTGACCAGTAAAATTCCATTTTGTGTGTGCACGGCTTTACCAGTTCTCTCAGGTACAATTTAGGTACAGTCTTTCTGGATATTCCTTTTGGGACTAACCTATAAACTTCTTTGTAAAGTTATTCTCTATAAAATAGAATTCGAACTAAGGGAGCTGAGTTACTGAAATACTAAAAGAACTGTGATATGAAGTGTTTCCCATGGGTAGGATACTGAAAACAGCGAGCCTCTTGCGTATTTCTTCTATGATTATCTTGCTATTGAATTCAGGTCCCATATTTCTTCTCAGTGAAATGGTAGAACAAGCAATGATGAATCTAAAGAAATGGGTTCAGGTCCTGGCCCTGTCAGCACTTGTGCTGTGATCTCAATGCAAAACCTTATCTTTCTGCGATGCAGTACAAACACACGTACACATACAATATGTATACACCTATATACAAATATTATTATACATATATAGATATATCCGTATCTCTATATCTAATAAAATGCTGAGACAATGTGTTCTCCAAAATCTCTTCTCGCCTTGGTATTTTATATGATTTCATAATACTAGGAAAAGAAGTTTTTATTTACAAGAGTAAAATCTTAAGTTACAAAGTACTTAAACATTGCAAATTTTTATTTTTAAACATAAACTCACTCTTCTGAGATTTGCTGCCCATAAAGATCTCTGACAGCTAATTACATGGGCCTTAAAATAATTCACTCTAAGTAGCCACTTCTCATTCATACAAAATATTTCCCGAAAATAGTGACTGGGAAATACTGAAGAAAAAGACTGTGGACAATTTTCTAATCTCCAAATTGCCTATGTTCTTGGAATAGAATGGCATCAGATGCTTTTCAGAGCAGGAAGTGAGTGCAAGTGACAAAGGGTCTGCAGGATGGAAAGGCCGTCATTACAAAATCACAGAAGATTGAAATATAACTTACTTTTATTTCTATTTATCTTCATCTTACCCATATACATTTCCATAATAGTGTACTATAAATGTGCATGCATTTGGAAATAATTGCTTTTAAAATTGAAATGATACATTGCAAAAATATTTTGCAAAATGATTAAATTGTCATTTCAATTGCATTTTGTCGCAAATGACATATATTTACATGGATCTTAATTACAGAAACAAATGAGTACTAGAAAATGTACATGTGTAAATACATATATATTTGTGTTTCTATGTATTATATATTTAATTGTGCAGATGGCTTATGTAAATCATATTTAATTTTGTACATAAATTAAATACTGAGTTCAAATATACATAAATCATATATACATAAATAACATATACATGCATATGTATGTATGTGTGCACATACACACATACATCCTGATAGCCATTAATGTTGGTCTTGGGTGGCTGAAACAAGGTCAAAAGCTTTTATTCATCAACTGCGAAAATCTGCTCCAATGTGTCAATATTATATTTTCCCCAAGTCAATGTTGAAGAACCAGTCTCCTGCATATTCTGCCTAGCTCAGCATTTCATTCCCAAGTACCCTTTTCACCAGCCACTGCTCTGCTTTGCTTTGGCTTTCCTGGACTGCAGTTCTTATATCTTCTCTTTGCAGAAGTAAATTGACCATTTCACTTTTATTCAATGTACAACCTTGTACACAAAATATTCACTGTAACTAGTTACATTGCACATGGGGGAAAGCTGCTTATGCCATTTACATCTATAAACTAAGGGCTGAGAAAAGACTTTCAAATTTTATTCAACTTCCAGAATAAATGTAATCTTTCACAATAACTTGAAATGTGCTTTTGACCTCAAGACACACCTTCATTTGTGGAATATCATCAAAGCAAGGTGGATTGTTTCAGAAAACAACACTGCATTCATATTGAGGACCAAGCTTTGGGAAATACTGCTTTCCTGATTCTCACTTAAGGCTTCTAATTGCTCTGCCCTCACTCAATGATCAGTTTGCTCCATTAGTATGGATGAGATTTTACCTTCTTTGGGAGTAGAGCTTAAAAAAGCTACGGTATATGATTTTTATTCTATATATGTTTTTTATTCTAGCATTTTCATCAATTCATATTGCTTCAGCTGTTCTTCTTGACTGATATCTCTAGCTTCCAGAGTGTCCTAGATATGCCACTGATGTGAAATGACTACCAGATGTTTAAGATCTAGGACCTTCTTGCAGCTTCATTTACTAGATTTTGCTGTGAGAATCCAAATACATTTACTCAAAGTGATTTATTTGGGAATTGGTATACTGATTACATTTGGAAAAAATGAAGTGACTCCTAGAATAGGCTTTAGCTGTTGGAAAAAGTCTGCTGGGCCTTAAAGGTTATCTAGAATTACCTTTCGTTACTAGAAGGAACAAGTGAGATGGAAACAATTTCTGGTTCTCATAAAAACTGTATATTCCCATATACTCTGAAGAACTAGGAACTTAAATACACAAACAAAAATCTTCCCTCAATTAATCTCTCACAGGTCATAGTGCAGATATGTATATGTGTCTGGCCCATTGTTTATGCATGTGTGTGTATATACATATATAACATGTGTACATGATGCACATATTGTGATTCAATTAATCTAAATCAATAGTTTTTACTAATTTATATGCCTATTTTGCCCTCTCTAATCCTTCCTATAAACATTTATCATTTAGAAGTAAAACTAGAAAAACATTAATAGTACCACAATTAGTAGGGGATCCTTTGGCTTCTCATGGACATGAGACTATGTATATATTTATGTATAACTGGATTTCACAAACAATAGTTAATGCTCATCTATTTTAAAAAAATGAAGGGTATGTGGGAAAGCCAAAATAAAAAATAAAAGAGAAAGTTTTTTAAAAAGCTAGCAAATTAGATACTCAAACCACAAAGACTATTGTCCTTAGAGTCAAAGATAGTATCACTGTTACTGACCATAACGGTTGGACTGGTGTAATTCAAACAACTAAAGTGTCAACAATAATCAGAGAATCATCAAGAGTTTGATCTGGGAAGAATATAGATCAGCTGTTGTGTTTTATAGTTGAGGAAACAAACTGAAAGAGATGAAGGGTTTTGCCTGAAATCACCTATGCCACATCATTTATTATTATTTTTTTACTGTTTAAAATATTTATTTCAAATCTATTCCTCTTTTTAAGTAGTACTTTATTTTTCCCCAATTACATATCAAGAAAATTTTTTAGCATTCATCTTTACAAGATTTTGAGTTCCAAATTTTTCTCCCTCCTTCCCCTCCCCTCTTCTGAAAATGGTAGGCAGTTTGATACAGTTCATACATGTGCAATCATGTGAAACATATTTCCATATTCATTATAGTTGTGGAAGAAGAAACATACCAAAATAAAATCATGTGAAAAAATAAATTAAGTGAAAAAATATGCTTTGAGTTGCATTTTGAGTCCATCAGTTCTTTACCTGGATATGGATAGCCTTTTCTTTCCCAAGTCTTTTGTACTTACTTTGGAGCAATGTGTTGCTGAGAACTAAGTCCTTTATAGCAGTTCTCCAGGTTGTGGTTTCGTTTTTCATAATTCTCTTGCATCAATTTCATTTCTTTTCCACATTTTCCTTCTATCTCTCTTATGATTGTTAAGCTCCTTTCTGAGCTCTTCTGTGAGCTCTTTCTGGGCTTGAGGCCACTTCCTGATTTTCTTTAGGGTTTTGCCCATAGGTGTTTTTGACACTGCTGTCCTCTTCTGAGTTTGTTTTGGTCTTCCCATCACCTTAACAACTTTCTATGGTCAGATTCTTTTTCAGTTATTGTTTGCCACTCCTCCCTTTTCTGGTCTTTTTACTTTCTCTTAAATTTGAGTTCTACTCTTAGGATGGAAGGGGCACTGCCTCAGGCTTCTTATGCTAGTGGCTCAAGGCCCTGCCTGTTTACCTGGTGCAACATCGATGTCGCCCTGAGGTCCATGGGCCACCCTCATATCTGGGGCTGAACTGAGGAGGTGGGGTAGAAATTGGCTTGTGCTGATGGAAGGCATAGGGGTCTGGCAGCTTGCCTAGTGCTCAGCTGGTGTCCTAGTGCTGGTGTCTGGCATGTGCTGCGGTCTGGTGTGGTGTTTCTCTGTTTCCTGGTGGCTACGCTGAAGCATGTTGAGATCAGGTCTCTGAAGACTTCCTGATTGCCTGAGACCATGAGGAATTATGTAGGGGCAGGTGCTGTCTGGTGACTGGTTGCCTGTTTAGGCACCTGTAGGGTAACTCTCTACCTCTTTGCCCACAGACTGCACTGAAGTATTTGGAGGTCTGGTAGCTGGAGGTTGCCTATTTGCCAGGCCTACACTGAAGAACTGGTAATTCCCAGACCTGGAGTCTACCCATTCCCCTGGCTATCTTAAGGCACGTAAGGGGTCCTGGTATTGGAGTTTCCCTGCTCTATCACACTGGGGCTTAAGATTTCCCATTGGTTTGCTGAGGTGGGACTTGATGCTGGCTTCTTAGGATGCTTCTTGTCTTGGGCTGCGCTCCCTTTTCCCTTGAGTGAGATGGACCCTTCTTGCTGATGAATCAAGTTTCTTGGGCTAAAATATTGTTTTGTCTCTTCTTTTTGTTGGCTGCTCCAGGATTTGTTTGGGGTCTCTATTTTACAGTTATTTGGAGGGAAGTATGGGAGAGCTACAGTGGTTTATTGCTTATTCCACCACTTTAGCTCCTACAAGACTACCCATCTGCCACATCATTTAATCCCTATAGTAACCTTTTTAAGCAGGCAGGGTGGGGAGTACTCTTCCTATTTAAAAAAATGAGTTAATCACAGGTTTTGCTCAGAATTGATTCCCAGACCAGAGAACTTTCCATTACATAGTTTTGTGCTTTCAGAATGAGGAAGGTGGTTGCCATTATTTATTGAGTTGGTCTGTACTTATGATTCTGCCATTTAGAGTCAGGCTCTCGTTGAATAAAGAATAACCAGCCCCTTGGTCCCTGATTTAAGCCATGCAGACTTTTTATTCCTTGAGATCTCAAACACTATCAAGATGCCTTTCAGTGATGCTTAGACCTCTCCTTAAGGAAATCAGTACAATCATTGTAGTAACCTGATTTTAGCTCCACAAGACAGATTTCCTGAATGTCATTACCTTCTCTAACTCTGTTTAGCCAAGCAGAGCTGTTTAATAGCAAAGAATGGTTCAATGCTGGTGGACTGACTGTGTTAGTGAGCTTGTTATTGGTAATCCTGTCTTGTTGTTTATGGTTGTCTGGCTCCTAGAGGATGCTAATGAAATGGCATGGACAGAATGGACCCTGGCATGGCTCTGTAGGTTTTGGGTTTCATCTAGAGCTTGGAGCCTCATGCTGCCTGCCAGTCTTCCAAAGTCTACGCTGGCCTTATTGAATTGGTTTCATATTTTTCTATAAATCATCACAGCAATGGCCCAGTATGTTTCCTGAGTAACAATTCAAAAACAGCTTGGGGCACTTCAGCTGATGAAAGGCTGCCTGCAGGTAGAGCTCCTCTGGTACAGATGGATTGCACAGGCTTCTTTAGGCTGTTGTCAATCCACATGAAGAAAGTGACTACAAAACAGGTCCAAAGCTGTAAATGTTTTCTTGCACGTTTCCCACCCAGCTGTGCTCACCTTTAAGAACCATGCAAGGGTGGGAGTGAAGCATGGGTAAAAGGGTATGATTGTCAGCACCTCTGCTTGTCACTAATTACATCTCCCTCTTCTGGTTGCCAATGTCTGCATCCCAAACGCCTATTCAGAATTTCGGTGAGGCTTTTGGACCAAAATTTCTTTGTTTTCTTCATATAATCTAGCTTCTCTTGCTTTTAAGGTTTCTAAGTGATTCCTTGGATCACTTGCCTTAACCTCTTGGCACCACCATATTGGTCTAGCAGTGTTTTCTTTAGCAAATCCCCTGAGCGTCCTTATTGGAACCAGACATGAGAAGTGTATGCCTCACAACAACATTCTAACTTACAGAAGCTTCTGACTGATTGTCTGGAGGGCTGTCGATCATTTTTATGGCTTGTGGAGTGTCCCTGAGGCCTAGAAGGTTATTATTATAATGGCAGTTTTCAGCTCCGTTATCACAGTTAGTTGCTAGGCATAGTTGCTTATGTAACTGATTAAAACCAGAACTGTTGCTCTCATTTGTTCCAATGGCTGTCTCATTCATCTTTGCAACATGACACAAATGACCTGCCTATCAGGGAGATGTTTTCAGGTCTTGGTGAACTTTCCCACATGGGTGGAGAAATTGACTACCACCGCTACTATCACCACAGGGGAGTAGATCAAGTGTCCCCAAATGGCATTCATTAGTCTATATTATCAGAAGCACTTCATAATAAAAATTCTAGCAAAATGAGTAAAAATTTCTAGTAAAAATACTAGAAATAGTTTTGTATGCACTTTTTATATGCAGTTTTTCTAAAAGAAGACTATATTTCATGTCAAACCTCTATCTAAGGAGAAATATATAAGTATATGTAACATACTTACATATTTGTGAGAAATATATAACTATAATAAACAAGGAGAAAAATATAAGTATTATGAAATTCTAGAATGATTAACCTGAAAGCCAATAGTATAGTGGCTTGTTTGGAAGCAGTTTAATTATGTTTATAAATGTTAAACTCTCTATATTATTCAGAGTGCATTACACATAGTGATACTTTAATTGCATTGACCATTTGCTTGATTACTTTTAATTTCTACAAAATAATGATTATTTCTGTATCGTTTATGTGATAATGATTCATAAGTTTCCTTAAATTAAATTAGAACAGAAAATAATTATTAACCTGTTAATAGTTATTAATATCAACCTGTGTTTGCTTTTTGGCAACAGGAACAAGTATCTGTTAATAAATACAAATGAGTAAATGAAAAGACCAAGAGGCATTTATTAAATGTTTGTGATATGCCAGGCACTGTGTTAAGCTGTGGGGATACCAATCTCTGCTGATAGGCTGTTTACAAATTCTAATTAAGGGAGAAAATACATATTGGGAAGGAGTGGCTATGGAAAGGTGGAATCACATGGAGCTAGAGAGCAATAGATAGGCATACCCTTTCCAGAAGACAAGTTAATATTGTTTTGATTTTTATTCCTACAGAGAGAAATGGAAAGTAGGAGTGACAGGATTCTCGTGGCAATAAAGCATGATTAGGTGGCTGATATTTCACCGAACAGCACATCCTCAGAGCATAAGATGTCCTTTTTGAAGGGTCTGGTTAAAGCCATTTCAAAGCAATTGCGTGTGTGTGTGTGTGTGTGTGTGTGTGTATTCAGGGAGAGACTAACCATTGAGAGAATCAAGCAAGGGGTCTTGAAGGGATACACAGGTTTCAAAATGGCAAGGTATAGAAGGAAGGAATTCTAGGAATGAGAGAAGAACCTATGGAAAGGCATAGAGATGTGAGATGGAATCTCATGTATAGAAAACAGGAAGTACAATGGTTTTCCTAGAATGCAGGACATGTGTATGGAATATATAACCAGCCAGGAAAGATAGGCTGAAGCTAGATTGTAAAGGGCTTTAAATGACAAACAGTAGAGTTTATATTTCATCATATATGAAGTGGAAGCCACCAAAACTTATTGAGGAAGGGAGTGATATGGTCAGTCCTGCACTTTAAGAAATATAAGAAAAGGAGATGACTCTCATCAAAGGGATTTTCCTAAAGTTCATATCTGACCACATTATTCTCATACTCAATAAACTCTAGTGACTCTGTCACCTCCAAGATTAAATATAAAATCTTTTATTTGGTGTTCAAAGTCTTTCATAACCAAATCTTCATCACTTTCCCAACCCTCCTTATACCTCCCTCTGTCCCATGCATATATTCCTCAGTCCAGTGATACTCTCCTCCTTGTTCTTCCTCATTTATTCCATCTCTCCACTACAAGTATTCATCTCTCTCTTCTCGCCTACACCTCCTGGACTCCCTGGTCTCCTCCTAGTCCCAGCTGATATACTACTTTCCCACTTTCTATAGGAAGCCTTTCTCAATTCCTCTTAATTCTAGTGCCCTCCATCTGTGGATTATTTCCTATTTATCAGATTTTATATATATATATATATATGTATATATACATATATATATATAAAATGTGTGTGAATGTGTGTATGTATATATATATGTGTGTGTACACACACACATATAGACACACATGGCTTGTTTGCACATAGTTGTTTACCTGTTGTTGCCTCCATTAGATAGTGAGCTCCTTGAGCAGAGGGTCTTATTGTCCTTTTTTGTAGCCCTAGCATTTAACACAGTGCCTGGCACATAATAGGCACTTAATAAATGTTTGTTGACTGATGACATTGTCCCTATCAATATCTCTGATTGGGCTCAAACTTAGGAACTGCATTTAGCAAAGGTGATTATTGTAAGTAATCCTTGCATGTAGTTTTTGCTAGGTTTTGAGAGTCATTGCCTTTATAGAGACTAACTATACTCTCTTTCCCAAGGAGGTCAGGCTCCATGAAGTCATCTCTCCGGGGTGTGTTTAGTTTGCCCTCCCTCAGCTCCTGGCTGGGTAGGGTTAGTTACTAGTCCAGTCTTTCTGATGCCATGGCAAATGGTAGGGGAGAGGAGTGTTACTCATCATCCGTGCTCATTTTCTACCTTCTCCCACCATCACTTCCCTCTGGTACAAGGTCCATGGCTTTACCAGCTTGAAGCACTCTTCAAGCTCTCATCCCTCCTCACTTTGAATTTCCTTCTTTGATATATATAACACTTGAGACATGTTTAATTCTTTCAAACAATTCCAATTCATTTCTTATATGTTATTATCTGATTTTATCCTATGGTTTAAAAATACTCACTCTCTTAAACTGATAAAACTATCTTTACACCTAGTTTAATTCTTTAATTGATTGATTCAATAGAGAATCTAGGAATTATTCAAATCTAGCTTCTATCCTTCATTGACTGACACTGTAACTCGATAACAGAGGCATTATCACCTGTGAAAAAAAATCAGGGTACAGAGAAACTTTTTTGTTAAAAATGTTGGTTGAGAGATATGGGACATCCTTCTTTACCATATATAACTTTGTGGGAGAATTTGTCCCAAATCACTTGTGGGGAATATATTGTACTAACTTTCATTCTACACCACCTCAGTGAATACTACTTTTAAAAAAGCTCATTAATAATGGCTGGATGGTAATCAACAGGGAACATAATAGATGAGTGAATAACAAGTAGTGAATCATAAACTCCCCCAATCTCTCAGGGTTACCCATAGATCTTTGAGGGGAGAAGAAATTAGCTACCTTCTGAAGACCATGTCTGCTAATGAGGACAGGAGTTAGAAAATGGTCCCGAGCAGTGTTACGCTTTACAAAATGGGAAAAGGTCCTAGTTAACATTATGTCTAGACAAGGAATGTTGCATCAAAAGCCTAGGTCCAGGCACATCAGTTCGCTGGGTATTCATTTCAATATTTCTCTGTTTATCAGACAGAGCATGTATTCCCCTTGGTATAAACAACAAAATGGGGCAAATAGCAGGAAGGAGAAAGGCTCAGATTTTCCATCCATCCTCACAGCTCATCAAATGAAAGGATTATTCTGAACAGACACAATTCAGCAAACAACAACCAGAGTAAACCTAAAACATAGTGGACATACCTCCCCATAGTCACAGTTGGGAAAGGGCAATTAGATATGTAACCTTCTTGGAAACCAAATACCAGGTGGTTGTAATTTTCCTAAGCAAATCAAAATGAATATCAAGATGAGTGTTGAAAAGGTCATCATGTAGGTAGATTTGAGGAACAGCTATTTTATGCATATTACTGCACAGACAAGTGGGAGGCTTGTATTGTTTCAAGCTTTCGAACCTTTACTCAATCAAAAATCTTCATTATCTAACATATACATGCTTATTCCACACAGCAGAACACACTGACTCCACAAACTTATGAGTATAACTCTAAATAAGAAATAATTGTCATGCTTGTAGTAAGCAATGTACAGTGGATATAATGTCTTTGATTTCCAAGAGGTGCACGATATGACAGAGTCAGCCTTGAACAGTGAGGAATAGAAAAGCAGCTGATTACAATAGAAATGACACATTGACTCCTGCTTGTGGACCAGAAATTTATGACTGGAGGCTCTTGTTACATTAAAACTCTGATCAATCTTTCAGTGCATTTTTCCCCCTTAAGAATTAATTTACTGAAGAAAGTTTCCCCCCTATTGCTGAGAATCAATATAAAGCTTGATATTCAGTTCTTGACCATAACATGCTAGTTTCTAACTTAAGAAATTCTAAATGCTACTTAATCCAGTTATCTTTTTCACTGAGTGTCCAAGGAGTTCTGGTTGAACATTTAAATACTATATGACAATAATCAGTGTGGAAGTTCCTTAGGGAGCACTTAGGTTGTCTTAAAGGCATAAATGACCTGAGCACTAACCTTTTCCTCTTAATCAAGTTGGATAAAAAATGTCCTTCAAGAAAATGGGATTTTTTTTTCTATTAGCTAATAGAACAATTTCTAGTTCAAGGTTGAGATTTTCTAAGAATAGGTGTTCTGTAAAACATTCTTTTGTCAAGCAAGAAATCTGGTGATTAAACTTGTAAGATATCACTTTATAAGACAACTTAAAATGTTACTCCAACTATTGGTATGGTAGATTAATAGCAAACAATTTTTAAAAGACCCCAAATTATCAAGAAATGGAGAATCAGAGAATTGACAGGAACTTCTATTATACTATCTAGTTCAATTTATACCCCCAAAAGGAATTCCTATTATAACATATCCAATAAGTGGTCACATAGCTTGTGCTTAAAGAAATTCAAAGAGAGGTAACCTATTATCTCCTTAGGCAGTAGGAATTTTTACATAAGTCTGGTTGTTACCAAGTTTAAGTGTATAAGAATAATAGCATTTTATATAGTGCCTATTGTATGCCAGACCGTGTACTGTTTTGTGAATATTATCTCATTCAATCCTCACAACAACCCTCAGAATTATTATTCCCATTTTTCAAAGGAAGCATAAAAAGGTAAACATCATAGAGAAATTATAATGTACTCATAAGGTTAAACTGTTTAAATTTCTATATGGGAAGAAGATACAAGTAATTTCTAAGAATTTTATCATTATTATGGCAATTAGAAGGATTTTATCAACAGAGATTGTGGATGTGAGTTGAATATATTGTGATGAGGTAACAAAAAAGTGAGTGAAAAGAAAGGATGCCCTAGGAAAAAGGGGAAAGTGAGAGGAAGAATGGGGAAAATTATGTCAACTAAAAAAAGCTGCTGGGGGAGGCAGGCAATGTTTGAATCTCACTCTCATATAAATTTGTTCACAGAGGGATATATATACACACACATACATACATACATATATATATATATATATATATATATATATATGATATACACACATGCTTAAGTATGGAGATGTAGAGGGAGTAGGGGTTAAGAGAAAATGGGGGTGATAAAAAGGAGGGTAAATAAAGGAAGGCAGTGGTCAGAAGAAAAATAGACTTTTGAGGAGAGACAGGGTGAAAAAGCAAGAAAAAAATAAACAGAAGAAAACAAAATGAAGGGAAATACAGAGTAATTAAAACTGTGAATATGGATGGGCTGAACTCACCCATAAAACAGAAGTACATAGGAGAATGGATTAGGTACCAGAATTGAACAATATGAGATTTACAAGAAACACAATTGAAACAGAGAGACACAAAGACTTAGAATACAGGGCTAGAGCAAAATTTACTATGTTCTGGATAAAGTAAAACAGGCAGTAGTAGCTATCAAGATCTCAGACAAAGCAAAACCAAATACAGGCATCATTAAAATAGATAAGTAGGGAAACTACATTTTGCCAAAAAGGCACCCTAAACAATGAATTGATATCAATAATAATCACATGTGTATATATATATATATATATATATATATATATATATATATATATAAATATATGTGTGTGTGTGTTTGCAGACACACACACACACACACACACACACAAAACCCAAACAGCATAGCATCCATATTCTTAAAGGAAAAGTTGAATTACAAAAGGACATAGACATAGACAGTAAAACTATAGTAGTGGGGGAACCTCAAATTCTCTTTCTCTCTTAGACAAATATAATCCATAATATATATAAGAAAGAAATCAAGAAGATAAATAGAATTTTAGAAGTGTTTGATATGATAGACTTCTTGAGAAAACTAAACAGAAACAGAAAGAAGTATACATTTTTGTCAGGTGTACATGGCACCTTCACAAAAATTGTGTATTAGGACATAAAACTCTCACAAACAAAAGCAGAAAAGCAAAAATATTAAGTATATCCATTTCAGATAATAATGCAGTAAAATTATGTTCAAGGAAGATCTGTGAAAACATGGATTAAAATTTAATTAGAAATTAAATACTATAATCCTAAAAGAATGAGTAGGTCAAAGAACAAATCACAAAAACAAATAAATAATTTCATTAAGGAGGACAACAATAATGAACAACATACTTAAATTTGTTGGATGCAGCCAAAACAGTACTTAGAGGAAAATTTACATCTCTAAATACATTCATAAATAAAAGTGTGAAAGGAAAAATTAATGAATTGGGTATTTAACTGAAAAAAAAACTGGAAAAAGAACAAATTAAAAATCTTCCATTAAATGCCAAAGTGGAAATCTTGAAAACCAAGTGAGAGATTAATGAAACTGAAAATTAAATTGAACTAATAGATTAAAGTAGGGACTGATTTTATTTAAAAACAATAAAATATATAAAACATTGTTTAATTTGATTTAGAAAAGAAAACTAAATTATGAGTATCAAAAATGAAAAAGGTGAATGCACTATCAATGAAGTTGAAATTAAAGCAATTATTAGGAGTTATTTTGTGCAATTATATGCCAGTGACACTGACAATAAAAATGAAATGGATAAATGTTTACAAAAACAAAAATTGCCAAGCTTAGCAAAAGAGGAAATAAAATGCTTAAACAACCCCATCTTAGAAAGAGCTGCTGAACAAGCCATCAGTGAACTCCTTAAGAATAATCCTCAGGATCAGATGGATTTACAAGTGAATTCTACCAAACACTTACAAAGCAATTAATCCCAATGCCATATAAACTATTTGAAAAAAACAGTTAAAGAAGCAGTTATCTCAAATTCCTTTTGACACAAATATAGTTTTGATACTTAAATTAGGAAAAGCAAAATGAAAGAAAACCATAGACCAATTTTCTTAATGAATATAGATACAAACATGTTAAGTATAATACTCAGATATTATAGCAATATATCACAAAGGTCATATGCTACTACCAGGTAAGATTTATATCAGAAAATTAGGGCTGTTTTGATATTAGGAAAACTTTAAGCATAATTGATTATATTAATAACAAAACAACAAAAACCACCTAATTATCTCAACCAATTCCTATTAAAAATTCTAGAAAGAATAGGAATTAATGGAGCCTTCCTTAAAATAATAAGTAGCATCTACCTAAAACCAAGAACAAACATTATCTATAACGAGGATAAACTTGAAGCCTTCCCAAGAAGATCAAGGATGAACTAAGGATGTCATTTGCAACCACTATTATTCAATATTGTATCAGTACCACTATTATTCAATATTGTAGCAGATAAGTTACTTGTAACAATAAGGAGAAGAAAAAAAATTGAAGGACTAAAAGTAGATAGGAAACAAAACTGTCATTCTTTTCAGATGATATGATAGTAAACTTAGAGATTCCTAGAGAATCAACTAAAAACTATTTGAAACAATTAACTTCAGCAAAATTGCAGGACATGAAAGAAACCATCAAGTATCTTCAGTGTTTCTATATAAAACCACCAAAACCAGCAAAAAAAGGCAAAAAGAGAAATTCCATTTAAAGCCATTGCAGACAATATAAAATACTTGGAAGTCTACCTGTCAAGACAAACTCGGGGACTATATGAATACTATTAAAAAACATTTTTCACACATAAAGATAGATCTAAACAATTAGAGGAAATATTAATTGTTTCTGAGTAGGCTGAATCAATATAATATAAATGACAATTCTAAGTTAATCGATTTACTCAGTCCCATTCCAATCAGACTACCAAAGCATTATTGTATAGAGCTAGAAAAAATAAGGGAGAGAATTTGGAACTCAAAATTTTAAGAAAGAATTAAATTTTAAAAAATGTAATTAGATAATATGTAACAAAGTAACTGAAATACATTAAAAAGAAAGATAGAATATTACTGATAATATATAATACCCAAACAGTCTACAGAACACAAAGAAATAAAAGGAATATCCTCCCCTTGTTGGGGAGGCACAATTCAGAAAAACACAAAAAATTATATGCTATAAAAAAAATTGTCTTTCAATGCCTCATTATAGTGTGGAAGTGACCATGGAGTCTTTCATTTTTGTGCTGAGGGATGAAGAGGTAGAAAAAGGGGGCAGAAGATGCAAAAATCCATTTTTTAGGCTGCCATTAGACGTTAAATTAACTGTCAGGACTTTAGATTTGATATCCTTGTCCAATCACCAACAAGTGAAATACTAGTGGAATAGAATCACATTAGTCCTGACAGACTCACTAGAAATGAAACCAAGACGACAAATTACTACCAAATGAAAGATTGATTGACAGTTTGTCCTTAGAGAGGCAAATAATGGAGGTGGTGGAGTTGATTTTATTGTGTATCTAAAGGCAACAAGAGATATAATTCTAAGAAATATTTGGCTATCTCATACTGAAGCGCTCGTAGTAAATATTTTACAAAAAAATCATCATGGAAATTTTTTTATTTATTTTAAATGTTTATTAATTTTTAGTTTTCAACATTCATTTTCACAAAATTTTGACTTCCAAATTTTCTCCCCATCTCTCCTCTCCCCAACCCATAATGTCTTGCATTCCGATTACCCCTTTCTTTCCCTTCTATACCCTCCCTTCTATCATACCTCTCTCTTCCCTTATCCCTATCTTCTCTCTTTTCTTGTAGGACAAGATAGATTTCTATACACTATTACCTGTATTTCTTATTTCCCAGTTGTATACATAAACGTTTCTCAACATGTATTCCTAATACTTTGAACTCCAACTTCTCTCACTTCCTCCCTTCCCACCCATTCCCACTGAGAAGGGAAGCAATTCAATATAGGCTATATATGGGTAGTTTTCCAAAAGACTTCCATAATAGTCATGTTGTGTAAGACTAACTATTTTTCCCTCCATAGTATCCTGCCCCCACCATTTATTCTATTCTCTCTTTTGACCTTGTCCCTCTGCATAAGTGTTTACTTCTTATTACTCCCTTCTGCCATCTGCCCTCCCTTCTATCATCCACCTCACCCCATTTGTCCTCTTCTCCCCTACTTTCCTGTAGTGTAATATAGATTTTCATACCAAATTGAGTGAGCATGTTATTCTCTCCCTAAACTAAATATGAAGAGAGTAAGCTTCATTTTCTTCTTACTTCCTCCCTTTTCTCCTCCATTGAATAAGCCTATTCTTTCCTCTTTTATAAGAGATAATTTGCCCTATTACATTTCTCCCCTTCTCCTCCCAATATATTCCCCTCTCACCCCTTAATTTTATGTTTTTAGATATCATCCCTTCTTAATCAACTCACCCTGTGCTCTCTGTCTATATATGTATACGTGTGTGTATATTTGTGTGTAATTCCATCAACTACCCAGATACTGAGAAAAGTCTCAAGAGCTACACATACTGTCTTTCCATGTAGAAATGTAAACAGTCAACTTTAGAAAGTCCTTTATTATTTCTCTTTCCTATTTACCTTTTCATGCTTCTCTTGATTCTTGAGTTTGAAAATCAAATTTTCTTTTCAGCTCTGGTTTTTTCATCAAGAATGCTTGAAAGTGGGGGCGGAGTCAAGATGGCAGAGTAGAAAGACTCACCTATGCTAGCTCCAAACCCACAGCCCATGGATTTAATGTAAGAAGAGCTCCCCACAAGGTCTGGATCACTGCAAGGTGCGCAGAAACACAGTGGAAGAGATTTCCGTTCCAGAGAGCCCTGGAGAGTGGTCCCTAGGGGTCCGTCACGCCACGGAAAGTGGAGCCCACCCCTGCCCTGCCCCGGCCGGGTGGCCCCAGAGAAGCAGATCCGAGCAGGCTTCAGGGACGGAACCTCCGGTGGCCGGGAAGGTCCCTCTGCCCACAGATGCTACAGGTCAGTGAGAGATGTCTGGGCTGGCCGAGAGTGGAGCAGGGTGTCTCCGTGGCTCGGGCCCCCTCGGGAGGAAGCTGCGGAGGAAGAGGTGGGGGCAGGAAGTGGTGGAGGCAGAGGCGGGGTGGCGGCCCGGGACTCCCTGAGCAGGTAGGATCTTCATTACTGAAAGTCTCTGGATAAACCACCTGAAGGAGCTGAGCCTGGGAGACGGCCCTGCCCCACCTGCTCCATTACTGACGGTCTCTGCATGAAGCCCCTGAGGGAATTGAGCCTGGGAGCCGCCCCCACCACCACCCACTACATTACTGAAGATTTCTGCATAAAGCCCCTGAGGGAACTGAGCCCTGCCCCCACCCCAGCACCAGAACTAAAGCTCACATTGAATAGCAGCCTTGCCTGCTGTGGAAAGCCCACTTGAATCCCAGACCCCAAGCACTAGCTGGGCAGATCTAGGCGGGGGTGGACAGGAATCTCAGAAGTCAAGTAACTGGCTGGGAAAATGCTCAGAAAAGGGAAGAAAAATAAGACTATAGAGAGCTTCTTTGAGCAGGTGCAAATGTTTCCGCCTTTCGGTTCTGATGACGAGGAAATATTCTCACCATCAGGAAAAAAGACGTGGAGGGCAGGGCCTCTGTATCCCAGACATCCCAGGGGGATGTCGGGTGGGCTCAGGCTTTGGAAGAGCTCAAAAAGCATTTTGAAAAGCAAGTTAGACAGGTGGAGGAAAAACTGGGAAGAGAAATGAGAGAGATGCAAGAAAAGTATGAAAAAACGGGTCAATACCTTGGTAAAGGAGACCCAAAAAAATGCTGAAGAAAATAACACCTTGAAAAATAGGCTCACTCAATTGGCAAAAGAGGTTAAAAAAGCCAATGAAGAGAAGAATGCTTTCAAAAGCAGAATGAATCAAATGGAAAAAGAGGTTCAAAAGCTCACTGAAGAGAATAGTTCTCTCAAAATTAGAATGGAACAGATGGACGCTAATGACTTTCTGAGAAACCAAGAAATCACAAAACAAAACCAAAAGAATGAAAAAATGGAAGAGAATGTGAAATATCTCATTGGAAAAACAACTGACCTGGAAAATAGATCCAGGAGAGACAATTTAAAAATTATGGGATTACCTGAAAGTCATGATCAAAAGAAGAGCCTAGACATCATCTTCCATGAAATTATCGAGGAAAAACTGCCCTGACATTCTACAAGCAGAGGGCAAAATAAGTATTGAAAGAATCCATCGATCACTGCCTGAAAGAGATCCAAAAAGAGAAACTCCTAGGAACATTGTGGCCAAATTCCAGAACTCCCAGCTCAAGGAGAAAATCTTGCAAGCAGCTAGAAAGAAACAATTCCAGTATTGTGGAAATAAAATCAGGATAACTCAAGATCTAGCAGCTTCTACATTAAGGGATCGAAGGGCGTGGAATAGGATATTCCAGAAGGCAAAGGAACTAGGACTCAAACCAAGAATCACCTACCCAGCTAAACTGAGTATAATACTTCAGGGGAAAATATGGTCTTTCAATGAAACAGAGGACTTTCAAGCATTCTTGATGAAAAGACCAGAGGTGAAAAGAAAATTTGACTTTCAAACACAAGAATGAGAAGAAGCATGAAAAAGTAAACAGCAAAGAGAAGTCTTAAGGGACTTACCATAAGTGAACTGTTTGTATTCCTACATGGAAAGACAATATTTGTAACTCTTAAAACTTTTCAGTATCTGGGTAGTTGGTGGGACCACACACACACATGTACATGCATGCACACACACACATACACACATGCACACACATACAGAGACAGAGAGCACAGAGTGAACTGAATAGGATGGGACCATATCTTAAAAGAAATTAAGGTAAATGGTGAGAGGGAAAGGTAGGGGGAGGAAAGAGGGTGAAATGGAATGGGGTAAGTTATATGTCATTTAAGAGGCAAGCAGGAGACATTTTAGTGGAGGGAAAAAGAGGAGAGCTGAGAAAAAAAAACAAGAAGTTTACCCTCATCACATTTGACTAAAGGAAGGAATAAAATGCACACTCATTTTGGTATGAAAACCTATCTTACAGTATAGGAAAGTGGGGGAAAAGGAGATAAGCAAGGGGGGGATGATGGAAGGGAGGGCAATGGGAGGAGGGAGCAATTTGAAGTCAACACTCGGGGAGGGACAGGATCAAAAGACAGAATAGAAACAATGAGGGGCAGGATAGGATGGAGGGTAATTCAGTTAGTCTTACACAACACGACTATTATGGAAGTCATTTGCAAAACTACACAGATAGGGCCTATATTGAATTGCCTGCCTTCCCAAAGGGAATGGGCGGGGAGGGAGGGATGGGGAGAATTTGGAACCCAACTTTTAGGAACAACCGTTTAGTATTGTTGTTGCTATTAGGAAATAAGACATAGAGTTAATGAGGAATAGAAAGTCATCTGGCCCTACAGGAGAAAAGAGAAGATGGGGACAAGAGAAGGGAGGGATGACAGAAGAGAGGGCAGATTGGAGATAGGGAAAATTAGATTGCTTGGTGTATTGGGGTGGGGGGAACGGATAAAAGGGGAGAAAATTTGGAACCCAAAATTTTGTGAAAATGAATGTAAAAAGTTAAATAAATAATAATAACAAAAAAAGAATGCTTGAAAGTCCTCTGTATCATTGAATGACCATTTTTTTCTCCTGAAGTATTATGCTCAGTTTTGCTGGGTAGGTGATTCTTGGTTTTAATCCTAGTCCCTTTGACTTCTGGAATATCATATTCCAAGCCCTTTGATACCTTAATGTAGAAGTTGCCAGATCCTGTGTTATCCTGATTGTATTTCCACAGTGCTCAAATTGTTTCTTTCTAGCTGCTTGCAATATTTTCTCCTTGACTTGGGAACTCTGGAATTTGGCTACAATATTCCTAGAAGTTTCTCTTTTTGGATGTCTTTCAGGAGGTGATTGGTGGAATTCTTTCAATATTTATTTTATTTTCTGGTTCTAGAATATCAGGGCAGTTTTCCTTGATAATTTCATGAAAGATGATGTCTTGGCTCTTTTTTTGATCATGGCTTTCAAGTAGTCATATAATTTTTAAATTGTCTCTCCTGGATCTATTTTCTAAGAGAGTTGTTTTTCCAATGAGATATTTCACATTACCTTCCATTTTTTCATTCTTTTGGTTTTGTTTGGTAATTTCTTGGTTTCTCATAAAGTCATTAGATTCCATCTGTTCCATTCTAATTTTTAAAGAACTATTTTCTTCAGTGAGCTTTTGAACCTCCTTTTCCATTTGGCTAATTCTGCTTTTTAAAGCATTCTTCTCCTCATTGGCTTTTTGAACCTCTTTTGCCAATTGAGTTAGCTTATTTTTAAAGTTGTTGTTTTTTTCAGCACTTTTTGGGTCTCCTTTAGCAAGCTGTCGACTCACTTTTCATGCTTTTCTTGTATCACTCTCATTTCTCTTCCCCATTTTCCCTCCACCTCTCTTACATGATTTTCAAAATCCTTTTTGAGCTCTTCCATGGCCTGAGACCCTTACATATATATTTTGGAGGTTTTGCATGCAGAAACCTTGACTTGTAGGTCTTCCTCTGAAGACCTAAATTGTTTCTCCTCATCTGAAAGGATGGAAGAAAATACCTGCTCACCAAGAAAGTAACCATCTATTGTCTTATTCTTTTTCCCCTTTTTGGACATTTTCTTAGACAGTTACTTGACTTTTGAGTTCTTTGTCAGGGTAGAGCTCAGGGCTGAGATTTATATCAGCTGCTTAATTCCCCCAGGGGCTCTAGTCAGAGGGCTCCAAAAATGGTAGCTGCCACTCTAGCATAAACAGAGAGGGAAGGATGACATCTGGATTCTGAAAGCTGGAGTGTGTGGGAGTATGTAGCAGTTTCCCAGAGTCCTTCTCTGGCCAAACACTTCCAGTCAGTAAGCTTCAAAGAAATCAACAGACATGTCTTCCTCTACCTGAACATAATTCAACAGATAGGTAAGATTGTCTGGCCATAACAGAGAGGGCAGTATGGCATCTGGGTACTCAAAGCCAGGGGGCTCCTTAGTGGCTTCTCAGTGTCCTTATCTGACACTCTAACCTTCTTGCAAGACTAAGCTACCTATCATGGAAATTATTGTAGTTTATTCCTCACTATCTTGCAGAGAATGATGTGGTAGAAAATTACTATGAAAAATTCAGTTAAGGATCTCTAATTTGTCAACATATATTTTTATACTTAGAAAAGGAGGGAAGAGATGTGAGTAGCAAAAAATGCTTCAAGTATAAGGAATGAAAGTGTTCAAAGATTTATAGACTGCTTAATTGAATATTTTCTTTATGACAATAACCAGAAGGCACTAGACTAAGAAAACACTGAAAATCAGAACCAATACATGAAATTGATTCTATGTTAATAGACAGGAATTGACTAATTTCCAATGTGAGAGTCATTCCTAAATCAACTGTATAGGTAGACTTGTTTTTATAAAAGAATCACAATTAATATAAAGCTAGAAGAAAGAAAAATATGGGAAAATGATAAGGCATAAAAGGAAAACGATTCAACCTGATATATTAACAAGTTATGGATGTCACAAATAGAATATGAGTGGAAGAAAGGACAAAGATATAGGTATAATAATTTCATACAGAAGTTTGAATGTTGCAAAGCAATTGACATAATGAGGAGGCCAAAAAAGCTGAAACATTACTTTCATGAGCAAACCCCTGACTAGCCAAATGAAGTGAGATGACAGCCAAGAAGCAACAGTAGTTTACATAGATTATAATCATTTGTAAAATCTTAAAGAGAAGGATGGTTGAAGATTATAAACAGTATTGTCTCATAAAACAGAAACATATAGTGCATACAATATTTCAGCCTCTTGTTAGTAAACTTTTTAAAAGCATGTGATCTGTTAAAGCAAAATACAGGATTCTCTCAACAGTGTTCAGTGATGTGTTCCCCATGCAAACATCAAAACTACATCTAATTCTTTGAAAGATATGACAACTGACATGATCTTATTTTTATTATTATTCTCTTATGGCCATTATTATGATCATTAAAGTCAGTCAAAGCATAAAACAAGGAGGCATCTGTTTGCCAAAAACGATCACTGAAACTTACATGAATTTATGCTGGGTGAAACGAGCAGGACCAGGAGAATGTTACACGCAGTAAGAGCAACACTGTGCAATGACTAACTTTGATAGACTTAGCTCTTCTCAATGACACAATGATTCAAAACAATTCCAAAAGAGTCATGATGGAAAATGCTATCCACATCCAGACAAAGAACTTTGGAGTCTGAATGCAGATTGAAGCATACCATTTTTACTTTTTTGTGGGTTTTCCCTTTTGTTCTTTTTCCACAACACTACTAACATGGAAATATGTTTAACATGACTGCATATATATATATATATAAACTTAGAACTGGTAAAATGTCTATTTAGCCACATCAAAAGCTATATCATGCATACATATCTTAAGAGTCAAACATTTAACTACTTCTAGGCCAGTTCAGAAATACAGCGGTGAAGAACTGAACCCTTTTATGTCTGGAATTCTTGCCATGGGGTTGCCCCGGTTGCCTAATACCTCAAAGTCTGGACTTCAGCCACACTTTACTTCATTCCCCAGACTTGTCTTCAAAAGCTTCTGTGCTGCAGTGTACAACCTTTATGTTTTCTTCTCCTTTCCATTTACCAGTTCTGGAAGATGATCAAATAAATTTTATCTGGTAAGAAATGTATGATTTCCTCCCTCATGACTCCAGTAACCAACGAACGTATCCCTCCATGGATTCTACTTCCCAATGACTATAGTCTCCCTCTGTTAGTAGTGTGCTTCTTGAGGACAGGTTTTGTCATCACTTTTGTATTTGTGACTCCTTCACATAGCATTTAGTGCTTAGTAAGCACTCAAGAAATGCATTTTCAGCCATTTTTGAATTTCTGAGGAGAGAATAACAGGAATTGTTATTGCTGCTGCTTGTTATATTTTCTGTCAATCTGTACTTGGAGTTATTATATTTCTTTTGTGTAAAAAACATGAATAGCTGTTTTAAACTAATCTACCTTGTATACTTAGTGTTTTTCTACTCTCCCCTTTGGAGAGACCATAGACATGAGCCTACAATCTCAGCCTTAAGTAATGTATACCCTAAGGCTCTGGGGTAGTGGTGTAAAGAGCCTTATAGCTGTCTTTCAAGGGCAGACTTCCCTAGAGTGGAATTAGGACCACTGTTTGGATTGTATTGCCATAGAATGCCTTTTGGAGAATTATGGAGAAACAGCTTAGTGTTGAAATCTTTGGATATTTTGGTATGATGAAGCAATCTCTTTCTTGGCTACTGAACAGGAAGAAACATTCATTTACTAGATTTTAAAAATGAGTACACTCTTCTTTCCATCTGTATAGCAAGAGTCTGAAGTGTCTGGACCCAGAGAAGAGAGGGTCCCTTAGTAGAATGGGAAAGGGGTCTGGTAGCATGTGTTATTGTTATATAAATGTCTATAGATCCATGCTCTTAACAATGTGAATTCTTTCTCTAATAGTACAGATCATAGGCCATTTATACCTTCTCATGAAATTTTCTTACATATCCTCCTATAAATCCTTCATCAACCATCTCCCCAACATACGGGAAACCTGCCTCTAGGTCAGTGTTCCTTCACCTTTACAAAAAGGTACATCCTATATCCCTCTGGCAGTGCCCCTTCTCAGAATCATGACCTTAAATGCATAAAATAAAATACTTATAATTACAAAGGAAACCAAATATATTAAAATATAATTTTCAAAATATTTATAAAAAACAAAATTTATGAATCTCAGGTTAAGAACCCCTGCCTAGTAATTTATGGGAGTACTATGGCAAGCATGGAGCTGACTAGGCTGGGAGGCCCCAAGTTGAGTCTTGATCCAAGATTGTGTTAGGAGTCAATGTCCTGGTAGATGCCTCACTCCACCCATCAGCAGGAATGGGCAGCAACGGGATAGAGATAGAGATAGTATCCATGATTTCATTAACATAGGGAACTCCCAAATGATGACATTTCCATACCAATACAGGTCAACATATTCTCTGCAAGGCATAGCATTCAAGTTATCTGGAGCAATGAGAGGTTAGATGACCCACCTGGGCAGCACTGCCTGCATGTGTCAAGTGTTCCTGGTTCCACAGCTGACTCTCCATTTATTACTCCACAGGGCCTCTCATTATGAGAGGCTATTAATAAAATTTGGTCTGATGACAGTTATCTGAATTTGGAATTTTCTTAGCTTTACTTAGGCTTTTTCCAGAAAGAGAGTGCCCTGGAGTAGGAGTAGGAGGCTGTTTCCACAGTCTTGGTGAGCAGCAATGATGAGCTGAATTAAGGCAGTGCTTATGTGAATGGAAAGAAGGAATCAGATGCAAAAGATGATGTGCAGAATAAATAGCACTGCTGGGCGATTGATCAGGCATATAAGGTTAGGGAAAGTGGAAAGTCAAGTATAAAGGTTGAGATTATGAACCTGGGAGACTGGAAGCATGGTGCTTTTGCCAGAAACAGGGAAGTTTGAAAGAATGGAGGCTTTGGGGAGAGGGGCAGAGAATTAGCTCAGTTTTGAATATGATAAATTTGAGTTTTCCCTGCGATGTACAGTTTGAAATGTTCAATGGAAAATTAGTGACATGGTGCTGAATTCTGAAGATGAAGAACTGGATACATCTTGTGCTCATAATTCCTCCATATTCCCTAGCTTTTAGGGCCTCTCCCTCACTCCAACTTGAGAAGGTGTGGGGTAGACAACTTTTGGAAAGCTCCTTGCAGATCCTGTTTCAGAAGAGGGCCCAGGATAGATTTCTTTTCATTTCTCACCTGTCTTCTAGGCTTCATTCCGTTTCTGTCCCAGGTACCCTTACTCCCTTCAGTCTCCTTCCTTTTAGCTTCTTTTAGTCTTTACCCATTAGATTGGAAGTTCCTTGAGGGTGGGGATTATCTTTGCCTTTAATTTGTATCTTCAGTACTTACCCCTTTGTAGGTGCTTAATAAATGTTAATTTGACAGATTAAACAAGTCTGTGTGTCATCTGCATAGATATGATAGTCAAACCAACGAAAGCTAACGAGGTGACTAAGAAAATGTAGCCAGAGAAGGGATGAAGGACCAGGACAGAATCTAAAGGGATTAATATAAATAATGAGCCAGAAAATGAGACTGAGAAGGGGCAGGTGGACAGGTTATAACCAGGAGAGAGCAGTATCACAAAAACCCGGAGAAGAGAAAGGATCTGGGCATGGAGGGTAGTTAACAGTTGTAAATGTATCTGACAGGTTAAGGAGGATGAAGACAAACTAAATAGCTCCAGATATGGTAATTAAGAGACCACCGGTAACTTCAGAGAGAGTAGTTTCTTCTGAGTTATATGGTTGAAAGCTAGACTGCAAAGGGTTGAGAAGTAATTGAGAAGAGAGGAAGGCAGAAAATGATCATGTATTAATTGCCCACTATATGCCTGGTCCTGGTTAAGCATTTTACAGATCTCTCACCTGATTCTTATAATAACCCTGGGAAGTAAGTAAAATCCCCATTTTACACTGAGGAAACTGAGGCAGACAGAGTAAGTGCTGAGGCCAAATCTCAACTCAGTCTAACTGATATCAGGTCTAGTGTTATCTTGTAAGAAAGTTATGCTATGGATATCACATAAACCAGGGTTTAGGGACAGAGGTTGACCACAGTGGATGGAGTGCAGGGAGTTAGAATAGGACACTGCCGGGATAGTATTGAGGCAGATGAGGATTTCTACCCATGCATGTATTCATAGGATATCAGGTTCACTTAATAAATACTAAAACATACAGTAGCTTGACATACATGATATCCCATGCTGAAGAAAATGAGTCTTTCTACCACTGAATCTTATCTTTCAGGACTCATTTACAAAGTAACCGCCTTTCCATACAAATATAAGATAAGAATAAGCAAAGGTCAAAGGCCAAAGAAATGTATTTGGTTGCCAAGGAAAAGGATGGATTTTCATATATGAAGGCTTGAAATAAGCATAAAAAATTTATCAGTCCACATCAATTTTCTACCAGCCACACTCCCTGCACTGGTTAGAAGATGAATGAATTCTGCATTTGTAAGTACTTAGTCAGCATAAATTATTACATACATATTTCTCTTCAAGAGTCACAGGAAACTAAGCTAGTAGTATATGAACTCTGTTAAATTGGCCTAAAATAAAATGGCCCTATGTTTTTTCACAAGTATCTTGTATAAAATTTATAAGCTCCCATCCACTAATCCTTCCAAGTAATCTAAGCCAGCGACCTTAGCAAACATCCACAGCCAATCACAGTTTAAATGTTGCCCTTCAGCAATTCTTTTGCTAACATTTCTGCTTAAATTTACAATAACATCTATGATAATCTCCTGTAGGCTGCTGATGTCTGCAATCTAATTGGAAATGATGGAAACCATACCTTCAGAGAATAATGAATCAGATCTGGCAAGGCTTTCTCCAGTTCTAACAAATGATGATAGGAACTAGCCTTCTGAATGTATGTAAAACAGTGTACAATGTCATGGTAAACAACATGTCCTGCTCTGTTTTTTAAGGTAGGATTATATATTTTCTCCCCACAATTTTCTCCCTTCATTCCTCCCCGACTGCCAGAATATAACTGACACTGTAAGCAGTAGCTTTAATCCTGTAACTCTGTTTTCAACTTTTAAAACATGGATAAGAGGTGGGGAATGGGTAAGGGTGGGGGACAGGGAGAGCTTATCCTGACAAAGCACACCTGAAAGGATCTGACAAACTAGTGAAGATTTTACCAGAAAAGCTTTGTTATGCTTGGATTCCGAGGGCAGAGAAAGGAGTTTCAAGGAGTGAGATTACAGTTCAATGTGAGGAAAATCTTTTTAACTGGAGCTGTCTAAAAGTGGAATAGGCTATCATGATAAGCAGTGAGTTCTCCATCCCCAGACATCTTTGAGCAAGAGCCCTACAAAACATTAACTAGAGATTCTAATAATAAGGATTTTTATTTGAGTACATATTGGACCAAGTGACCCCTGAGATCCCTATGTTCAGTTGGGCTGGGTTGGATGACATCATGACATCACATCAGGTATTATTACATGAGTCATATATGAAATTTTTAAAAAATGAAGGGAAACAAAGTCATAAAGATGGAGAAAGAAAATAAGCTGGGTATGTGGCTCCCCACTTATAGTGAACTTATAGGAGAATATTTGTAAGAGTTTCACAGTATTTTGGGCAGGGTCAAACTCAGGCAGATCCCTTGCTAGTTTATTTTCTATACTGAAATGTATTGTTCATTGTTCATGGTTCATTCCACAGTGAACACCAGAAGATTTACCTGGCAATATCAGAAAAAGTCACATACTTAACTGGAATATGCATGAAGGATGCAGCAGTGGATTTGGTTGAACAAATCACAACTAGTATCATCCTGCTGTCCACTTGCCACACATCAGAGAACACCTGGTTTGTCTGCTTTGTTGTCTGGTTACCAAGTCATGATGTCAACAGCCCTCTGAGCCAAGCAAGTCTCAAGGATTGGTATCAGTGCCTTTTAAGCCTAACTTGCCTAGGGTTAGAGGTTAAGATATTGCTCCTACAACATACAGAAGGGATAAGCATGGGATGGGCAGGGATCTACATGGTTTTTAGGGGAATAGTCATATCACCGATATGACAGATCCATTGGTGGACTTTTTGTATGGATCCAAGGGTACCTTATGTTGCAAAAGACAATTTAGTGTTAAAATGGACAAAAATTGAGTATTTTGCTAATTGAATAAAATAAATTAAATAATTTGACAGTAAAATCAGTTCTGTGACGCCTCTCATAAATAATTAAAGGATGAGTTCAATAGACTGACCTACTTAAGGAAATACCTAAACATTAACAAGAATGGGAAAAACAGTATCTGAGGAGTCTTTAGTTAAATAGAAACATTATTTAAACAGCTATTATATGTTTGATTATTGATATCTGATTTAGATAAAGACAAAATTATCTCATTTACTGTACCCTTGTATTTTCACTATTTGTTAATCCCTTTAATCAGAGGTCAATAAAATAATGGATATTTGAGGCTGGTCCCAGAGGACAACCAGAATCAGAAAATATCCCTATAGGTTTTCCCATAGAAAATGCCCTAGTAAGATATAAGTAGTTCTTCTGAAGAGAAATTGCATGCCAGTCTAATGAAATGCTTAAAATGAGCATTATTTACCTACTTATGCAATCCCAATTCATTTATATCAAGACCAAGCATGTAGTGATAAAGTCTGCCACCTAGTGGCCAATGTAACACAAGTTGTAAATCTTTATCCACTTGCCAGGGCTTAGGTCTTAAAAAATACACAGCAATGCAGTACCATAGAAAAAACAAAGAAAATTCTGGTTGAAGAATGAAAATATATGAACATACAACTCTCAGACAACTTCATGGAAAGGAGAAAGGAAAATCTGAGATTAGAGTAATATAGAAGAACCTAGCCAAAACTGTCATTCTCTTGTCCTTTTATGGAATCCAGTCATATTTTGTCTTGTTAACTCATAAGCTTGACTGGTTGGCCATGTGTAAAATCCACTTGAACCTAGCAGTTTGGAATACTGAGTTCAAATATCAAGAGATTCATGTGTGAAGCACAATTTCATACTTTATACGCATATGGACAATGAATTTGCATTACAGTAGGAGCTTCTCAAGAGAAGGAACTGTTTTGTTTTTTATTTTTTTGCCTTTCTTGGTGTCCTTAGAACTTACAAGAATGTCTGGCACATTGTAGGAACTTAATAAATGCTAGCTGATTGAATAACTGATGTTGGAAAAAGTCAATAACTTCTAAAATGGCATCTTGCAAAGTAAAAAATATATAATCAACAAAATTGTGTACATTAAACGCTCCTTAAAATTTTTGCAGTTGCACAAATTAGAAAGAAGAGAAAGACTGCCCTCCCTCACCCCAATGTTGGCAAATGATTTCTCACCGTTTTGTTATCAATATATGCTCCAGAATATGAAGTATAATTCAATTTAGTTCCATAGACTGAATAGTTACTTGGGTTTGATTATGCATACCTTACTGTCAAAAAAGTGACCATCTGAAAAGTTAATCAGTTTGTTTACATCATGTTATAAAAAACATGAGCAGGAGAAAGTGGTAGAAAAAATTTCTCACCTCTCCTTACTGATTAGACTTATACAAATGGTAGGAAACTGCTATCTAGAGGTGTTTCTATTAGATTGTTTCATCTGAGGATAGACAAAGTACAATAGTTTTCACATCTAATATTGTGATTTCAAAAACTTAGAAAACCTGCTCAAAATCACTCATATTAAAACCAAAGGGAAAGCATACCTCCAAGTAAAGCACTTTTCTTGTCATCAGCTACGTAATCTGACTCAATACTGAAGGAGACTTTTATTCCCCCAAGGCTTACTAAATACATGAAGTATCCCTTATAATATGTTCTAATCCTCCATAAATGTCACGATCATCTATGATCACTTACAGGTTCTTCTTCAATGTTAAAGTATGACTAGGGGAGAGTTTCAAGAAATGATGGAGGAACTGAGGTAAGGAAGGAGGGCAAGAAAGAGATGTCACTGGTATGGGAAATTGTGCATACCATCTTTCTTTCCATCAGCAAATTTCAGGACTTACTGAGGGCACTGCTGAAGATTGGGACTAACTGGGACCAGGAGAATAAATCATACCATCACAACACAACTACAAAGAAAACAAATTTGAAAGACTTTAAAACTCTTATGAATGCAGTAATAAGCTAAAAGTCCAGAGAACTTAAGAAGAAACATATACCTATCTCCTGCCAGAAAAGAGATGAATTTAAAATGTAGAAACACACGCATTCTCAGGCATTACCAATTAGGAAATTTGTTTTGTTGGACTATGTATATTTATGATGGGGGATTTAATTTTCATTTCATTTTGTTTGTTCAATCAAGAGGGCAGTAGAAAGGATAGAGCGTAAATAAATATAAAAATAAATTTATTTCTTAAAGCAGGAAGCAAAAAAAAAAGTGTGTATGTGTGGGTGTGGGTGTGTATGCAATGGTAATTACAAAAGTTAAAGATCTTTCCCATGCATTGATGGGCCTGCTCATTATGGGAGGCTTGATTAGGGGAGGCCCACATCTTTGTGAATTTTGTAATGAGGCCCTGGTTCTCCAGGGTTGTGATGCCCACTGGCTCTCAAAATTGTACAGGTACTCTGAGGTGAGGTTTTACTTTGGGCCATAAGTGTTTGTTTGGCCAGATAAGACACTGGGCAGCTCCTAAGGACCTCCCACCACCCCGCCCAACCTCCCCACCACACACACCACACACTGCCCTTTGAAAACCCAGATGTTGGTGCTTCTTATGTATGTATGGTCAGACAGTTGAATCTGTCATTGATCTGTGATATATGTATTACTTATGGTCAGACAGTTGGAAGCCTTGTCTGTCGATTATTATTTCTTTGCATTTTCTATGAAGTTCAGGGTGCTGACTTTCCCCTGAACTAAGTGAATCATATATGTGCTTGATTTAAGTGATTATTGACCTTTCAAAAGTTGCTTTTCCTTTTAGAAAAGCAGATCAAAGAATCTATGATAGTAGATCATGCTGGATGTGTCAGAGTGCTTGCTTTTACAGTGTTGGAGTGGGGCACTGATGAGAATTCTACCAACTGGGCCAATATTCATTGTTAGTTCTGGAAAGATGAAGAATGGATACCAAGTATTGACCCAAAATGTGCTTATTCATACTTTGATTATAATGTAACATACATTATACTTAGAAAAAAAGGGAAGAATTTGGAATTCACCATTCCACTACTAACAGAACCATTTTGAGAGAGAAGGAAGGTGGAACACACAAGGTTTGAACTTTCAGTTAAGATTGCTTCATTCCAATCAAGTATTTAAGGTCCACATGCATTTTGCTCTCTGCCACAGTGATATATTATTCCAGACAGATTCTGAATCTGAATTATTTTCTTTCCCTGCCATCCTTAACTGTGACCTCTAAATTTCCTAATTTTGGCCAAGGCAATGGGTCACTACTCTCCCTTACTCTTAAAACATCAATTTCTGCTTGTTGTACCAACTTCACATTAAATCCGAGTTATTTGTTTCCAATCCAAATCTGATAGCCTGACTTAATTGTTCTTTTTGCTTGATGGTTTGGCTTAGTGTTCTTGACCCTGGATTTTAGCTTGATTCCAAGCAAACTCACCACAGAATTTTAGTAGGAAGAGCCGTCCATAAAGATATAGGTCTAATTTTCTGAGTCTTTAGAATTTGAGGATATTTAATCTCTATGCAGTACTTAGAAGACCAACCACATAACTGTACACCTTTAGAAATCTCAAAAAAACTAACCAGAAACTTACTGTTGTTAAAAAAGTTGTTGCTTTTTACAGTGTGATTTTCCATGTTTACAAATGTTACTCTGAGGTTGATTGCATGACCTCCAGTTCCTCTCAGACTGGATGTATGTGGAATCTATTTGTGGTTAACCTTTCTTTGTCCTGTTTATCTCTGATTACAGCTCTGTATCTTTGACTCATGGGGTACAAAATGCCTCTGGTCCAAATAAACCAACTGACCCATATCATCAAGTACCAGCCTCAATATTTTGTTGACATTCTGTGGAAATCCTAGTTTAACTTGTAACTCCCAGATTCAAGTTCTTATGACTGATGTCAAAACCAATAAGATATATGAACATGGTAAAGAGCTAGCTTGATTTCGAAATGCACCTTTTCCTTTCTTTTCTTGCAAAAATCACATAATCACAATTGAGTTGGAAGGTCCCTCAAAGGCCAAGAGATCCAACTCAAACCTGAAGAGGATTTAAAAATAAATAAAATCTGCTATAAATGGTCCTCTACTGGATTATATGTGTTGTGCTGGAAAATAACTCAGAAGTCATATGAGTCAGCATGCTACCAGAGAAAGAACACAAGATTTGGAATCAGAGTATCAGGATTAAAATCCCAACTTTGCCATTGATTATCTGTGTGATGTTGGATGAGTTAATTAATCTCTCTGGAACTCAGATTCCTCATATTAAAAGAGGCAAAGATGACCAATATGAATTCTTGATCTGTTAATACTTTTCTTCCTTTGTTGTGTTTGCTGTTTCTTATAGTATCTGGCAAAATCTACATATTGCATTTTTCTCCCTTGCCCTCCATTTTAATTTCAAAGTCCATTGTCATATTCAAAAGATTGCAGGCAAATGTATTTTTTACAAGCCCTCATTAGTAACACTCCTTTTCTGGCAGAGAATCTATCATTTCTATATTTTGTGCCATAACTCAGAAAAAGAAACCCTTTTCTCTAGAAGCCACCTTACTATATGTTCCCTTCATTTCTTTTCTGAAAGTCCACATTTCTTTTCTGAAACCCTTATCTTTAATTGACAGCTGTCATATAAATACTATCCCTGCACCTATAATCTTCATTTTTTTTGCCCCAAACTTTGTAATACTTTTTTGTATTCTCACATGAATCACCTGGAGGAGGTACTTTGGAGAGATCCCAGATGTTCTCTCTTTACATTCTGGATAAATACCCTAGAAAATAACTGATCTCCCAATGTTTCCAGTGTAGAATTGATACAATGGGGGGCTGAGCAAATAAGTCTAGTCCTTACTCAGCCTTATTAAGCTCAGCCTGAGGGGAGTATATCATCAAAGAACAGGTTGGGAGCCTGCTGATAATATACAAATAATACACTTATCTAAGTGGACCATTGCATATACCTCTCAAAAAAATTATTTTTTTATGGAACGTAAAGGGGGTAGAGAATTGAGAGAGGCAGAAAGGACCTACGTACCCATGGAAAGAGGGGGTCAGTACAGTTTAAGGACACATGGGGGCCAGGGATAGAGAAATAAGAGCAGGAGGAGGAACCAAAAAGCCAGGGCCAGCCTAATGGGGACCTGGCTAGAACCAAGAGGAAGAATACATAGGGGGTTGGTGACAGACATGTGGGGGTTAGACATGGACATAGACATGGTAGAGTAGGCAACACATAGGGGTAGAGGATGAGGTGGGGACCGATAAGTAGTATTCTAGTGCTATTGGACGGATGGAAGACAGACACATGGGAGTCCAGACATGGGAATGTGGGTATAGTGGGACCTCCCTGGGAACCAGAAGTCTCCAAAGAAACCCCTGTCCTGCCTGTATCCATTCTTCTGCTTTCACTTGAAGGTTTTTGGTTTTTTTTTTAAGATTTGGTTTTTTGGTAGGGGATGGGAAAGCATGGAGCACTGAGTCAAGGAGTAGGGGAGGGAGGAAGAGGAGGGGGAGGGAGGAAGAGGAGGTGGGGAGGGGGAAAGAGCATAAAGGGAAGAAAGAGAGAGAGAGAGAGAGAGAGAGAGAGAGAGAGAGAGAGAGAGAGAGAGAGAGAGAGAAAGAAAGAGAGAAAGAAAATGTACTGCTCTGTATAATAAAATTAAAATTAACATGGATATTTTGGGGAGGAAATGTGGATTTCTTTCAGAATTTTTTTCATGAAATGAAATCTGTATAATGTAAATTTACTTAAAATAAGAACTATCTGTAAAATACCTGGATAGATCTTGAAACATGTGTCAACATTCTGTAAATGATTCTCATCTAACCATGTGGTGAATGGTAGCCTCTTTCATTGACTCAACTGAAACTGTTAGCACCTTCAAAAAGTCTTAGTCAGTCTCAGCCTTTCTGTTGGTTTGGTTTTTTTTCTTTGGATGACTTCTTTCTGGTTGGCAGCACCCAATGAAAGACAATGTTGTAAGGGGAGAGGATGTAAGATTTTTCCCTATCTGAGGACAACATGTAGTCTCATGAATACAAGCATCAGTTCTTTGCTAGTCCCAGTCTTTGCTCTTACAATTTAGGTAAAGTTTTAAAAACTCAGGAGATCCATTTATCTAGGAATCTAGAATCTCAAAGAGAAATTCAACTGAAGTTTCCCAGCATGCCTCTGAGTAAGGAGGGACCTCAGGGATCTAGTACAATGGTATCTGAAATGAATATTTATTTGACACCACTGCCACATGTGGACATGAACTTGGTGGGATCTCTATTTTACAGAAACCATGTTGTCTGAGTCTTCTTTCCTCAGAGACTGAGGTGGTATAGGGTAAAGTGACCTCTAAGCTGTTGTGAGAAAATGTTTGTACTTTTGTCATTGCTATATATTTAAGGTAAATAATCCTCTGTAAAAGTTGATTGATGTTAAGTGGTTAAATTGACATGGCATGTGTTGTCACTTGAAACTAATAGTGGAAGAACTCACCAAGAAACAGAGTTTGAGCCAAAAACATTAAGAGAAAGACAACTCAACCCCTTGCAGGCATCCACAGAATCCTGGGACAGAGGATACTTTAATGACAGGTAACTGTATTTGTTATCCATTATCAATGAGTTCACTTATCCTTCCTCTGAATATTACTCTAGAACTGTTGACAACACCTGTGAATCTCCTTAATTTCTTCAAACATAAGTACTTGTTTTCTCCTTAAAGGGTCCTGTTGGACCTTTTACAGCAAGAACCTCATATTTATCATATAATTTTAAATGCTAGTGTTCCCCTTTCTTCATTTTCTGGGTCACACTTTTCTATCCCCCAATCACATGATATAGGTTAAGCTTTCCTTATTCCTCTTCATGTTCATTTGATTTTCTTTATTTCTTCTTTGAATCACTTCTTCCATTCTTAGATATATTTCATTCTTACTGATAATATAAAGAGAAAAAAAAGTATTCCTCAAACTCATTTACATTCTCCTCTATTACAGAAAACAAACTGTTTTGTGAGTATATACAAATTTCACCACTTATCACTGTCAGAAACACATACTATGCTATTTGGCAATCACTGCAGAATTCCTCTTGCTTTTCATACTTGTTACAAGTGAAATCCTTGGTCCCTGTTATTCCTATGTATATTTCTTAGCGTTAATTCTAACAAATAATTCACATTACAAAATGTCTGTCTGTTTCACTTATTCACTTCACTGGGAGTTCACTTTGCTGTATCACAATGCAATGCTAGAGATAAAGACATAGAATAGTTGATGCAATTATCTTTCTCACATTTTATTTTAGATCATGATTGTGTCAAATTTTAAATCCCAGTGAACTACATCAGCGTTCCACATGATAGGAAAAAGCTTTGTACTGAGAACACTATATGATTCTACCTCCAATCCTTCCTTAGTAGTAGATCTGAGAATTTACATTATTAGGCTCGAAAACACTCAAAAAGGACATATTCATAAAAATCATGGCAAAGAGTAGCCAACTATTTCCTTTGATTCACTTATTTTATTTTTATCTTCCAGGATTCTCTCATATTATTTAGTCAAGTATATAACAGTTTAGATGTCACAGTAAAAGTAATCTCCGTTTCTTCTATTTTAGTCTTGATGTCATTAGTTCACAATTCCCACATCTCTCTGGACTCACCCATCTGTGTTATGAGTTCTTTTTCCTGTTTCTATTTTAAAAAGAACACTATTATTCATCTATTTTGAGTATGCTTTTTAAGAATTATGTTCCAAATTTTCTCCCTCCCTATAGGCTTTCCCCTCACCCACTGAGAAAACAAGAACGATGATATCAATTACACATGTTAAATCAAGCAAAAAACCGCCATGTTGAGAAAAAAAGAGAAATAAAGAACGTGGAAAAAAATATATACTTTGATTTGGACTCAGAGTTCATCAGTTCCCTCTCTGAAGGAGCACAGAATTTTCATCATGGGTCTTTGGAATTTTCTTGGATCACTGTTTTAATCAAAGTAAGCAAGTCTTTTACAGTTGATCATCATTACATATTGCTATTACTACGTACAATGATCTCCTGCTTCTGCTCACTTCAATCTGCCTTAACAGGGTTTTACTGAAACCATCTTGCTCATTATATCTTATAGCCCAGCAGTATTACATCATAATCACATACCACAGCTTGTTCAGCCATTCTGCAATTCATGGGCATCCCCCAAATTTCTAATTCTTTGCCACCACAAAAAGAGCTACTATAAATATTTTCCTGTTCTCTTTTCTGTGATCTCTCTGTGACATAAACCTAATAGTGATATTTCTGGGTCAAAGAGTATGTACAATTTCATAGCCCTTTGGGCATGGATTCAAAATGTTAATAGTTGGACCAGTTCATAACTCCACCAACAGTGCATTAGTGTGCCAATTTTTTCACATCCCCTTCATCATGTCATTTTCCTTTTCTGTCATGTTAGTCAATCTGGTAGGTGTGAGCTAGTGCCTCAGGGTTGTTCCAATTTGCATTTCTCTAATGAATAGTGATTTGAAGCCTTTTTATGATGCTAGATAACTTTGATTTCTTTGTTTGAAAAGTACATGTCTATATTCTTTGACTCTTGGGGAATGGCTCTTATTTTTCACAAGCTTGACTCAGTTCCCTATATATTTCTGAAATGAGGTATTTATCAGAGAAACTTGCTGTAAGATTTTTAAAAAATTTGTTTTCTATGGTATTTTCAGCAAAATATGATGTTCCAGATTGTTTTAATAAGGACTATTTTTGCTTTTGTTCTGCCTGAGATCACGATCGTTACCCCTGCCTTTTTTTAATTATCAGATGAAGCATATTTTGTGTTCCAGCACCTTATTTGAACTTTGTGTATTTCAGTTTTAAGTGCGTTTCTCATAAACAGCATATTGTTGGATTCTAGTTTCTAATCCATTCTGCTATCCACTTCAGTTTTATGAGTGAGTTCATCCCATCCATATTCACTGTTATCATTATTAATTTTATATTTCTCTTCTTACTTTCTTCTGTTTATCTTTCTCTTTTTACCCTGTCCTTCCTCCAAAGTCTGCTTTGCTTCTAGTTTTCGCTCTTTTTCAATCGTTCCACTTTCTATTATTCCTTTCCCTTTCTGCTTCCCTCTTGAATGAGATAGATTTCTGTATACAACTGAATGTGTGTATATGCATTTTTCTCTTTTGAGTCAATTTAGATGAGAATTAACTGCCACCCTGCCCCCATTTCCCTTTCCACTGTAAAAGCTTCACTTAGCATCTCTCTTATGGGAAATAATTTCCCCTATTTTCTTCTCCCTTCTTCTAGTGCATTCCTTGTTGTCACCCCTTCATTCTCCCTCATTCGCCCTACTTAATTGATTCACATCTGTGTCCTCTACGTATACTCCTTTTAATTGCCCTAATAATGACAAAGTTCTTGGGAGTTACATGTATCATCATCTCATATAGGAATGTAAAAAGTGGAACCTTATTAAGTCCCTTGTGATTCCTCCTTCATGTTTACCTTTTGATACTTCTATTGAGTTTTGTGTTTGAATGTCAAATTTTCTATTCAGCTGGACCTTTTTTCCATCAGGAATGCTTGAAAGTCCTCTATGAATTATATTTAGTTTCACTATCCTCTCTCTCTTTTCATCCTGTCTCTCCACCCCGCACCATCCCTCCCTTCTCTTATCACTTTCCTCTCCTACTTTCCTGTAGAGTAAGATAGATTTCTATATCCTCCTTGAACCAATTCTGACGACAATAAGGTTCACTTTTTCCCTCTCACCTCCCCCCACCTTCCTCTCTTTTGTAAAAGTGTCATCTTCAGAGTTGGGTTCTTCATCTTCCCAGGCACTATGGTAAGTTTTCTTTTTTATTTTTATGTTCAGGTTCCGTGTTGTTTGCTCATTTGTACAGTCTACTTTTTGACTTTGAAGTTTATATTCAAACTGGGCTCCGCTCACCTGGGGTTGGGAAGGCACTGTCTCAAGCTTCAGGCTTTTTCATAGCTAGTTGTGGGGGTCTGTAAGTTTTCAGTGCTTCCAAGTTGATGTTATCCTGGGAGAGGTATGGTCACTACTGTTCAGGTCTATGCTTTGGTCTTTACCTAGTAAAGGCCCTTGCTGCTCTCTGCCCTGATACTGTGATGTCCCAGATCGCTTGTGATTGAACATAAGCTTGTCTCTCTACCCTAAAACTGTGACACAGAATTGTATATGGGCAACAGAGTTGACAAAGAGTGACCATCCCATGCTCAGTGTGTCAACTCAGGGTCCCCTGTAACCTCTTTCTGACCAGTTGTCAATTCCCTTACCTTCTCTAGGTTAAGAGCTCCTAAAACTGTTGCTGTTGTACCCCTTTTCAAGACCCCCTGCTGGTGTTGCTACCACATGACCTCTACTTCTAACCTCTTATCTTGGGCTTGAAAAATGTCTCCCCCTGTCCTTTTCTTGTCTCTGCTGCCCTAGAATTTGATTTGATGTGTCATTTTAAAGTTCATTAGAGATAAATGTTGGATTTGGCTGGGTTTACTCCAATATCTTGGCTCTGACCATTCCATGCATTAAAAATGTTTCTTAAAAAGAAAAGTATCCCAAGTTGTGCTCTGTCTTTGGGGATAATTGCTAATATAGAGCTATATTTGTTTCTCTGATTGCTTTATAGCTGAGTACACAGAATCTATAGAAGGGGTCTATAAAGAGTTAATCCCTGTCTATCACCACAATGAACTGTTCAGTATCAAAGTGACAGTATAAATCAAAGTGCTCTAGCATTCGGAGCTCCAGTTGGACTGTTGTGAAAGGTAAAAATGGGACAATTTAGAGTTCATCAATTATATCACATTAAATTAGCTTCCATCATTGGCTTGACTGGATGGCCTTCATCTATCCTAATTTACAGCAAGAAGGACAGCCAAGTACAGGATGATAACAATGACACAGTGAAAAGGAGTCCTAAAGAGAAAAAAATGCTCTGCAGGTAGGAAGGGCAACATTAAAGAAAAAAATCTCTCCTTGGAATGAATTTATAATATTTGGTTTCACATGATAATACAAGTTTTCCTCAGTATCTCTTCTGGTTCTCAGTTTATACATCAATAATATCAAGAAGTTTGACTAAAAAGAACTTATAAGGTTCTTATTTGCTCTAAAATTCTGAATTTGTGAGTCTATCTATATATGACTCAGGAAAAACATAAATTCTGTATATTAACTATGTTTTCTCATTAATTTGCAAGATAAAATTTGCAATGCGTTCCCATCCCAACCTCAAAATTCACTCTAACTTTAATGTATGTCTGATTAAAATTATTTTTATATTGTACGCAGTTTTATTTGTTTAGAAATATGTCTGCTTCTAATACTTGTAAATGATTGATGGAATTATAATTAAGAAAAAATTATGGGTAAAAAAGAGAAAAAACATAAAAAACCTAGATAAGAGAAATGATAGGCTTATAAACTTAATGTCTTTACCTGGCTCAAATTCTAGAAAGTGATTTCTTCAAAGGAATGGAATCACAAATAATAAAACATATCAGACATCTATAACTTCAGAGCTAGAAGGGGCACTAGAAATCGCCCACTCTAGGGGTGGGGAACCTGTGACCTTGAGGCCACATGTGACCCTCCAGGTCTTCAACTGTGGCCCTTTGACTGAATCCAAACTTCACTGAACAAATCTTTGTCCAATGTCCATGAAGGAGAAGTGACTGGTCCAAGACTGTATGGAAAACAAAGGCAGTTCTCTGGTTCCAAATCTAGCGCCCATTTCACTTCATTGTATTAATTCAGCCAAATAATCAATGCGTGTTGAGAAATGGCAGCGGTGTTCACTGAGAGTCAACAATTCTTTATAGGTAGCATTTCTTTGTTAAGTTTTCTAAGCTGGTGGATGAGTAGAATGCTATGGAGTATTTTTATTGTAACAAGTCATTTGCCATGTTAATAGAAATAATAATATTACCTAACATAAAGCTTTTCACAATTTGCAAAGTGCTTTATGCATGTTATTCCAGTGTGAGCTGGTGCTATTATTACCATCATTGTACACATGAGGAAATTAACCATGAGGGAGATGAAGCGACTGATTCGGGGTAACAGCTAAGTAAGTATCTGAGGGAAATTTGAACTCAGATGATTTTGACTTAATGGGAGCACTCTATCAATTACAATGTACAAATGGCTAAAAGGTACATAGCAAAAAACCTCTGTTTCCCTTGACATGAAAATATTATTTTGATCAAAATCGCAAAAAAAGTGCTGGTTGGAAAATCAATCATCAGAATTCATAGCTGATAAAAAAAGGTATATAAAGAGTATAATTAATGGATCTATGTCAGTTTGGGGGATGTATCTAGGGTCATGCCAGAGAGTTCTGTAACTGGTCTTGTTAAATTTAGCATAATTTAAATTTATTTGATTTGCTTATCTCATAAAATAGCATGTTTACATGTATATATATACATATATAAAGTGCCTTTAAAACCTTGAGGTGCTGCATAAATGCTAACCATCATTATTAATAATAATAAGTACTCCCACATAATTGAGTTATAAAAAGCACATGTCATAAATATTTATACTTTATATTATCACAGGGTTGAACTCAAGGTATAGTTTAAGATTTTCACTTTGGTTGATAGCAATGCTTCTTGGAGCTTGGTTCTAGACTACCACAGAAACTTTTTTTTTTCCATTCAAAGTAGTATTACTCAAGTTAAACTTCACAATTGTCAGCTTTGTGACAACTGCCTACATCTAAATTATGAGACCGAGATTTGGAATACTCTTACTGACTTTGGCAACTAATCAGTCACTTCACTGATGTGGAATGGAGGTAGCTCCTTTTTATTTTGTTTAAAAAAAGATACACTTTTGATTTTTAACATCGAATAACCAGGACCAAACTGAGCCTCTCAAATATTTGCACCCTTCAGGGGTAGCATGGAAATGAAGATAGTCAGTGGGGTTCCATGTGGTCTTTTGGCTACCTCTGCTCAATAACTAGGTAAAGAGACTATACACCATTATTTTGATTAATAGTTGTCAACCTCAAAAACAAACATTAACTTCAGACTGGAATTCAGCCATGTAGAATCACTCATTTCCATCTGGGCCAATTCTTCTCCAAATGTCTTCCTATTTATAGGTACCGTGGCTTCCATTTGCTACTTCACTGGTAGTGCTGAGAAATCAAAACACGTTTAGATAAGATCTAGTGCTCCCAAACTTGTCATTTATTTTCTATGAAGAGTCAAAAAGAATAGCTAGAAGTACTGTTCAGTGAATAAGAAATGGACATAGCGATATCAATTTTCCTGGACGTGAATTTTCCTTAGAAACTCCTGAGTCATACCTCTTGGCTCAGCCACGTGAATGTGCTAAGGTATTACTCTAACTATTGAGGGTTATATTTTTAGAAGGAAAAATAGGAAGTATATAGAGAGAAGAAGAGAAGAAAAGAGGCAAAAAAAGAAAAAAGAGAGAGGAGAAGGAGAAGAGAAGCGAGTAATGTGTCATTATGCTGATATCATAGAATTTTAGATTCAGAACTGGAAGGTACTTTGGGGCTCATCAAATCTAACCTTTCCTCCTCTCCATTTTGCAGATGAGAAAACTGAAGCTCAGGGAGGGTTATATAACTAGTAAGTATATATGGTGGCCCAATTCTTTTATTTAGAAATGAGGTAAGAGAAGTATAACACTTTTTGTTTGTTTTAGGAAGGAGGAGGGACATAGGCATATAATGGATATGGGAGAATAAGTTTAGCTGTCTTGCTGGGTAGAACTTTGGCCCCAGGGATAAGAAGATACCAGGGAGGTTCCATAGCCATATCCTCGGGAAAACTATTTCAGTATAATTGTCTAAGAACAATCCATGACTACATCAGGTATTTCATCAGGATTAAGTTTTTGTTTCTTAGGTAGGGAATGGTTGTAACTGAGAGCACATAATTAAGTGAATGCCATTGGAAATACTGTTCTTATTCTAGAAGTCAGACTTCTTGGGGCATGCTTTTAACTGCTTTACCTTTTGTAATCAATTTTCAATGTTCAACAGGTTTCCCACACTCCTTTGAATTCTTAAGAGGTATACTGCTGTTCTCAAGTGGGCTGGTTAGAAATGGAGACCAGTGATATTGTCAGAACTTTAGGCATACAACATTTCAGGTCTCAGACAGAGTCTGTAGAGGTAGCTAATGCCAGTCTGGATTTGAAAGAGAGCAATGAAAAACCTCACAGGATAAGAGATCACAGAATTTTAGAGTTAGAAGGGGCCTGAGTGATAATTTAGTCCAACTCACATCCAAAAAGAAAATCTCACTGTAGCAAATACTATAATGATCATTCAACCTCTATTTGAAGACTTTCAGTGAGTTGGCATCTATTCCCTCCCAAAGCAACTGACTCTACTTTTAAATAGCTCTAATTTGGGGAAGGTTTTCTGACAGAAAATGTTAAATTGCCTCTTTGTGAATTCTATCCGTTATCCTTGGTTCTTCTATCTGGGACCAAATTGAACAAGTCTAATATTGCTTTTACATTAAAGTAATGAAAATACTTAAAGTGAGCTATTATCCTCCACCCCCCCGGAGTTTCCCCTTCCATAGGCTAAAAACATTCCCAGTCACTTCAACCCATCCTCATATGATAGGATATCAAGGCCCTTGATTATTCCAGTTACTTCCTTCAGGATGCTCTCCAGGTGGCAATGAAGAAGTTATTCCTGTGCAAACAGAGGTAGAAATGCTGGACAGAGAGCCAAGGGCATCAGTGCCTTCTTGCAAGCAGGTAAAACTCTCGGTCAAAGTCATCTGATCAGTGATTGAATTGAGTCAACGTTCTTTCCATTTATTTAGAGAAATGAAATTTAGAGTAATGTAATAATCTATCAAAATCAGTGTTTTACCACTAGTAGAATACCAAAGACCTATCCTGAAATAATTGCAATTCCTTTAAATGTACATAAACAAGGAACGACTAGGTATATGGCAAATCCTTCGCACTATGCTGCAATTTCATTCTTTGGGCTAAACCTCAGAAGCTTTATTACTAATAGTATAATGAAGTGACCAAACTATTAAATGAATATGAACTTCAAAACGAATATATTCTCAAAATCAATTTTATTTGGGAATCATCTTATAATCCATTTTTAAAAATCTATCAGTGTGACTGAAATATATTTTGCTAATACCAAGATAAAGTCAAACTGGATTTATACATATAGGGTGATATCACAAGTAAATTAGGGGACCATGGAAAATACCCATCAGATCTATGGATCAAGGAAGACTTTGTGATCAAGTACGAGATAGAGAGTATTACAGAAAGTAAAACAGATCATTTTGATTACATGAAATAAAAATGGTTTTGTAGAAATAAAACTAGTATGACCAAAATTAAAAGGAAAATTGGATATTTTTGTGTGTAAATTGGCTCTAAAAAAGGTCCAGTTTTTCAAATATATAGGAAAATAAGCCAAATTTAAGACCCATTCCTCAGTTGATAAGTGGTCAAAGGATGTTAACAGGGCATTCTCAGAAGAAATCAAAGTTATCAATACTCAAATGAAAAAATGCTCCATTTCACTACTGATTAGAGAAATGGAAATTAAAACAACTCTGGGGTATCATGTCAAATGTGATAGATTGACTAAAATAGCAGAAAAGGAGAATGACGAATGCTGGAGGGAAGGTGAAAAAATTGGGACTTTAATTCACTGCTGGTGGAGTTGTGAACTTGTCCAGGCATTCTGGAGAACAGTTTGGAACCATGCCCAAAGACACATAAAACTGTGCATACCCTTTGATATAGCAATACTGACATACAGTAGGATCTATATCCCAAAAGGATAAAAGGGAAAAGGATCAATTTGCAGAAAAATATTTAGAGCAGCTCTTTTTTTGAAGGGGCAAAGAATTGGAATTTGAAGGGCTGCTAATCAATTAGGAAATCACTAATTTCTACAGAAAAGGCTGTAGTAATAGACTCATGAGTTATTATTGTGCAACAAGAAATGATGAGCAGGATGGTTTCAGAAAAACCTGACAAGATTTGCATGAACTCATATAATATGAAGTGAGGAGAACCAGGAGAAAATTGTAAACAGTAACAGCAATATGGGAATGATGATCAACTCTGGAAGATGGAGCTGCTCTGATCAAGAAATTGATCCAAGACAATTCTAAAGAACCCATGATGAAAAATGCTAGACATCCACAAAGAAAGGATGAACTCTGAATGCAGGCTGAAGCATAGTTTTTTCTTTATCTTTATTGTTTGATTTTGTTTGTGTTTTTTTCTATAACAAGGCTAAATTAGAAATATGCTTTGCATGTATGATTGAAATCAAATGTCTTACCTTCTCAAAGACAGGGTGAGGGTAGGAGGGAATTGAATTTGGGACTCAAATTTTTTTTAAAAAAAAATTAATTTTTTACATGTAATTGGCAAAATTTAACAAAAGAAATAAAACTAATTTTCAAAAAGGGACTATTTCACTATATCAGCTAAGCTGTACTGAAAACTAGCTGGGAATATGCAGTCGATAATTTCTTAGTGTCTTATAACATAAATAAATATATGTGTAATTACCTAAAATGAACATGGTGTTTTATGATTTTTCCAAATACCTCAGCTTTATTTGACTATCTTTTGTCTTTGTTCTCCCCACTGTACTTTTTTCAATAATTAGAATCTTCTTTGTTTATAACTCATAAAAATCAATACTACTACATGAATCAATTATAAACAAGATATATGACCCTAGTAGATATATATTAAATAATAGCAAACACTGTATTTTTCTTAAGACATGTATAGTGCAAATATCTTAATAATGTACCATGTAATGCAAATGAGGATCAGTAATTTTACTGGCATGATAAAGATTATAACTACCTCCACTCAGCGAGTAGAGGGTACAGTATAAATACAGTACACACAAAAGTACGCATATGAACGTGTGTGTGTGTGTGTGTGTGTGTGTGTGTGTTTTGGAGAAGGAAATGGCAAACCACTCCAGTATCTCTGCCAAGAAAACCCCAACTGTGGTCACAAAGAGTTGGACACAATTGAAATGACTGAATTATTACAACGAAATACACACACACACACACATATATATTTATAATGTCTTGCCCAAAGAAATGGCTGGATTTAAACAGATATTATTTGCCCTGCTGGTCTTGTTACTCAAAATAATTATATTATTCACCTCCTTTTGCTTAAAACATAGGTTATTGGAAATGGAAATATTCCTTTGGAGGGTAGGCATAGTAAATTCCTCTGCCATTAGCATTAGGTGATGATCCATTTCACTTATCACTCATAGAAGAGTTTTGAAACATAGGGCAGGGGCATGGTCACTTTTAAATGGGAGAGGTTTGTGATCAGAAAAGGCTCAAATCATGCCGCACTATATCCAGGATAGTGTATTTTCACTGCTAGCAAGGCAATGTGATGACACTAGCCATCTGGGGATTAATAAGGAAGTATCATCAAAACAGAAAGCTGGAGATGCTGAGAGATGAACTACTTTTTTTTCACTTAATTTATAATATTCTAGGGTTTGTCCTATTCAGATTATGGGAACTATGGGAATATAATAAATATATATTAATGACAGGAGGTGCTGGAGTTCTGGTGAGGGTAGGGGTGGAAAAAGGGAATGGGAAATAGATGACAAAAAGATGGCTGGAATTAAAATTGGTATTTTCTCCAGGTCAGGGATTAGAAGTAGGACCAGGACACTTTGAGGAGTCTTTTGCTATGACATTGTATGCTAGATTTTCAATAAGTTGTATTGTGAATTCTAGACATGCTCTATTGAAGAGACTACGCAATAGGCATTAGTGAAATATACTTCTCCTAAGTTCAACAGCATTCCTAAAACTCAGCCAACGTGTGCCTATAGAAAGTGGTGGTGCATTTAGAGCAATTAAAGTTTTGGTAGCAACTTATAGTTCAGAGTTCATTTTCACATCCACTCCTAAAGGAATGTTAAGAAAGAGGTATGTACAGTAGTTGCTTCTCAGTCATTTAAATATTCACAAGGGTATCACTACAGAATATGAAAGAAATGTTGACAAAATGCCCTAATGTAAACAAATTGGTATGTTGTCTCTACTTTAAAAGGGAAAACTACTCATTTAGGGAGGAATTTTTTTCTATAGAAATTATTCCCCAATACATGAATGCACCAAATGTTCATGATTTTATAGCATAGCTCTTTAAGAATATGGCAGTTAAAAGCTGACACTGCAATGCTGCCTATAAAGACACAAGGGAAAGTTTCATTAAAAAAGCACACATGAAAAAGCAAAAGTTATACCTTACTAACAGATCATATCTGTGACCAAAAATGCTGTTGAGCAAGAAGGTATTTCATGAACCTTATTCTAAAACCCATAGCTTAGAACAACTTAGTGTCTTCTCTGAAACAGAATCTTCAGTAGAATCTGGTTTTTCTAGATCTGCAAATAGTGGGTTAAAATGCTCTCTTCAATGTCTTCATTACATATTACTGGGCCAGGATTTTTGTTTTGTTTTGTTTTTTTTTAAGCACTTTAAATCTAATATCCACAATGGAGAAAACCCTGCTGGAGTAATCCATTCTTAAATATGACAGAGTGGTCTAAGCTATAACATTACCCTGAGAAACACTTGTTTAGGGTTTGTGGCACCTGACGGCAGCTCTTATGCTATTGAAGACATATGGCGATTTATTCTGCACATTCTTGTACTGCATTGCTCTTTGTTGATTACCTCTGAGCTCCCGGTCCATAAGGTTAGTATTTGGAGAACAGCTCTAGTTGAAGTGAAATCCTTAAAGGAATGAGGTCCCAGTGGGGGCATCAGGCTCCCACCAGCTTCTCATGTTATTAGAAAGACTGCAGCTGTTAACAGTATCAAGAAAAACAAAGGCTAAGCCAAAAATTAACCACTGCTTGGTTGATGAAAAAGATTGTTTTTCCCTTTTTCATTTCTAAAGTACCAGATGCATAAAGTACTAGATGGCATTTGATGTATTTAGTTAGAAAGAAAGAAAAATTTCTTTAAAATTTCTCAAAATAAATAAATTGATGATATAAGTAGCATTATGTGACCAATATAAAATGTGACATTTAATATTTGGCCTGCCTTTTACATAGGTCATAGCTATAGGGTCTTCGAAAAGGATTAGTATCTCTGGTGTGAGGACTTGCCAAAAACTTTTTTGGGGCCACCTCTCACCCAATTCTCTTCTGTGGTTTCAAGAAGTTATAACAAGCACCGTGGCCACACCCCAGTAAAACTGTCTTGGTAGACAGGCTAAACCAGGTTAAGGTTAATGAATAGGCCAGCCCTTCAGGGGGATGTCTATCCCAAGCATGGAAAGACTTTACTGGGTAGAATGGGTAGATTAGAGCAATTTGTTCCAATGGTCATGAAGAAAGTTGAAGCATGTATTGGGGAGTGCTTAGACTGAAATTAAAGACATGTAACATCATCTAGTAAAGGGATAGTTTTTGGTTCATGCCAATATATAAACATAAAAGAGGAGGTATGAGAAGGGGAAATGGATTTTTTTAACAATAGAGATAGGGAACTAAAGCACACAGAAAAGTTTGTGGATAATAATAATACTTAGCAATTGAGCTTTAAGATTTGCATAATGTGATTTCTCATGATCTTCATAACAACCTTAAAAGATAGGAGCTATTATTGCCTCCATTTTACAGACGGGGAAACTGAGGTTGAGAGAACTAAAGAGATTCAAGGTCACAGAGCTAGTATCTGAGGCACAATTTGAAATCAAGGCTCCTTAATCCTAAGTCAAAAATTCCATCTGAGCATCCCTTAGCTGTCTCAGATAAAGACAGGAACTAAGGAGGAGTAGGACTGATGTGCATAGGAATAAGAACGAGAGAAGTAGCAGGGAAGATATTTTCATTTTGGCACCTGGTGGTCCTGGGACTAGGCAAGCAAAAAGCATACTGTGTGGTAGAGTGAAAAGCATGCCGGCCCTGGGGTTAGAAAACCTGGTTCAAAGTAAGCCTGTGATGCTTTCTACCTGTGTACACCTGGGTTATTGCACTTCCTTGGGCCTCAGAGGAAGTGGCCTAGGTGGCCTCAGGGGGCTATATCAGTGATCCTGTTGTGTGTGTGTCAGTTGAAATATGCGACCAGATATGAAATTTATAGAATAAATAAGACCCAAGGCTCTAAACAGAATTATAGTGCTGTGGTACCTTCAATGATCACAACCCCTAGGTGGCTTCCTCAAGTTTCATTACAGCTAAGAGGGCCCGGTGGTAAATGACATGAGAGGGCCCCTTCAAAATGGAGTAAATCTTAACAAATCTCATCTCTCAGATAAATTCTGCAGATGGACAAAGAGGTATTCAGTGCCTTATAAATAAATCTTTTGACGAAAGTTGTTCAATCCTTGTGATAACTATTGTTCATCCTTCATTTTCAAAGACAGTCTAGGAGATCATGGGATGATGTCTTGGTTCATGAGTGAATTGGGTTTAAATGAGGCAGAGTTACATAATTGTCACCTCACTCTCTTTCCTGAATTACTGAGGACCAGTAGCAGGACAAAAGTCAGAATGACTGGCAACGGCCTGGGATTCAGTGGATGGCCTTGGTGTCTTCAATGTGTGGGAAATCTGTGACCTTGAGGCCACATGCGACTCTCTAGGGTCCTCAAGTGCATCCCTTTGATTGAATCCAAACTTCATGGAACAAATTCCCTTAATAAGAGGATTTGGTCTGTGAAACTTGGTCACAACCAAAAGGCATGTCTTCAAAGCTGACCATGCCTTTGCTCATACTCAGTTCTTCTGATCAGAAGGAGTGCTGCCATACTCTTTGATCTCCACTCGACCTTTGTTCTGTGGCTATACTTCAACATCCTCTTGTGTTTCAAAGTTTTTGCACCAATTCTTGCTGCTCCATCCATCAATGTCTAAGAAACTCTCACACTTTCTATGATTTCTGTGGTAGCACAGCTTTTCACTAGGCTTCTATTGCTATACTCTCCTGTAGATGAGCTTTCTAACATCCTCTGAACTCAGTAAAGTTCCTGAAGTCCTATCATCCCCATCTCCATTATCGCTCAGTCACCTGCTAAAATACTCTCACCTACAGACCTCACAGTCACCCCAAACTCTTTCCCTCTAAGGTTCAGAACTTGGAAGTTCCTCTCTCTGATCATATCCTCTGATGTTTCTACATCTTCTACCAACTATTCCAATATCTACTTTTCACCCTCATTATGATCTTTGATCTTTCAAGCACTCACTGTTCCTCTAGTTTAATAGTTCTCTTACAAGTATGGTGCAAGGATCTGTGAAGTCCCCAAGACTGTTTTAGGAGGTCAATGAGGTCAAAATTATTTTCATAATATTACTGAATTTATAATAATCATAATAATGTGTCTGTAATAATTCACTGGGGCAACCAGGTGGCACAATGGATAGAGTGCTGGGCCTGGAGTCAGGAAGACTCCTTTTCCTGAGTTTAAATCTGCTCTTGGACACTTACGAGTTGTGTGACTCTGGTCAAGTCACTTAACCCTGTTTGCCTTAGTTTTCTCAACTGTAAAATGAGCTGGAGAAGGAAATGGCAAACCAACCCAGGATCTTTGCCAAGAAAACCCAAAATGGGGTCATGAAGAGTCAGACACAACTGAAAAACGACTGAACAACAAGAGCAATAGTGCCTAGTGAACAAAAGCTCTTTGAGGTTCTTCAGTAATTTTTAAGAATCTAAAGGGATTCTGGGACAAAATTAAATTGAGAATTACTGCTCTATTCCAATAACCTAATTCTGCTTTCGCTTCCATTCACGGTTTTTACTAAAATAGACAGTCACTGAAAATGGCTTTATTCTCAATTTTATCAGTTGTTTCAGATATCTGGCATACAGTTAACCAGCCTCATATCGAGTAGCCAGGCGCTCCATTCCCATTTCATAACCCATCTGCAGTTTAAACTTGTGAGCAGTCATCATCCCCCCACCCTCATTCTTTCAAGTCTTTTCCTTGGCAGAGAAAACAAATGGTTCCAAGTAACTTTGCCTTCTCTTCATCATCCATTATCATTGTTCCATCCGCAGCATGCATTAGCCTTATACATCATTTGTTTACTTGCCAAATACAATGAAAAACTAAGATAATTTCTCAATTATCATCCATCCTGGCCTGTGTGCTGAATTTAGTACTACTGAACAATCTTTCTCTCTTTCTCTCCCTCCATCTCTCCCTCTCCCTCTCCCTTTCCCTCCCCCTCTCTTTCTCTCTGTCTCTCTCTCTCCCTCTCTTTCTCTCTCTCTCTCTCTCCCTCTCTCTCCCTCCATCTCTCCCTCTCCCTCCATCTCTCCCTCTCCCTCCATCTCTCCCTCTCCCTTTCCCTCTCCCTCTATCTCTCCCTCCATCTCTCCTTCTCCCTTTCCCTCCCCCTCTCTTTCTCTCTCTCTCCCTCTCCCTCTCCCTCTATCTCTCCCTCCATCTCTCCCTCTCCCTCTGTCTCTCCCTCCATCTCTCCCTCTCCCTTTCCCTCTCCCTCTCTCTCTCTCTCTCTCTCTCTCTCTCTCTCTATGTCTCTCTCTCTCCCTCTATCTCTCCCTCCATCTCTCCCTCTCCCTCTCCCTCTCCCTCCATCTTTCCCTCTCCCTCTCTTTCTCTCTCTCTCCCTTTCTTTGCCTTTCATGACACAGCTCTCTTCACTCTCTCAGTCTGCCCATTCCATGGCTTCCTTCTTTGATTCCTCTTTTTTCTCCTAAAACCTAAGTGTAAGTGAAGATTCATAACTATAGTTACAACTGGGGAGTGATTGGGTTTTTACCTCTGCAGATCCTTTTCCCAAAGAAAGATAAGCCATACAGGGATGGCAATTATATGAGAACAAGTGCTAAAGGACTCTCAGTAAGGACAGACCGTTTACCTTTTATGTATGTAAAATACATGTCTAGGATTGTTATTAGTAATGGGATAGTTTGAAAGAAAGATTGGGTAGACCTAGTTATGATGAGATTCTAAAAAGTAAACATTAAGTAAAAGGTAAAAAGAGTAATTATACAAATGAGTATGAGAGGAAGACCCAGAGGAATTGGATGGGGAGGAGGGCAGGTAGCTGGGTTAAAGAAGGAACAATACATATACCTCTAGAAAGTAGAGACGTCTTCTTAATTTTGAAAGAAACAAAAGGCTTATGGGCAAATAAAAGAGGACAGGTAGGGGGGAGAGGATAAGGGAGGGATTTTTGGAGGGAACATTCCTCACATCAGATCTGGGTTAAAGAGCGAACAATATATATATTTAGAAAGTAATAAAAGTCTTCTATATTTATAAAGAAATAAGAAAGTGAGGGAATAGGATAAGGGGGAAATAGAAGGATGTCTTCATTAATGGGAATGGGAGGATAAGGGAGAGATCTTTGGGGGGGTTAGTTTAAGTAATAGGAGCACAAGGTAGCAGGTAGAGGTAAAGTAGAGGAGTCAGGGGGGATAGGAAGCAAGAGATACAAGCAAACATAAAATAAAGATCAGGAGTAGAATTTATTAGAGAAAAAGAGCAGGGATAGTAACGATCTCAGACAAAGTCAAAGCTAAAATAGATTTAATCAAAAGAGAAAAATAGGGAAACTACACTAAATGTGAGCCATATTAATCAATATTGTTTTAGACTATTTAAAATAATTAGACAGTATAAGGTTGGAAGATTGATGTGGTGTAGAAAATGATGAGAAAAATATCGAAAGACTTGGACTTATCAAGGAAGAAGCCTCAGAGAAACAGAGGACAAATAAGGACAGTATGGTCTTATATAGATACATATGAATGTCTATATATGCATATGATAAAGAAAAGTGCATAGCAGAGAACAAAAGAAAACTTATAAGGAAACAGAAAAGATGTACAGCTCTGAACACAATGTACAGTATTTATTATATAGACTTTCTTGAAATGGAAATTCATTGTTATATATTTTGAATGCTCTCTTACGTTCTACCGTGCATATGGCAATATTTTTCCTCCTCTGTATTTGAATTTTGATATTTAACTTTATAACACATTTCTTTTTCTTTTCTTATTGTGTATTTAAGTTTTACTATTTAAGTTTAAAATAAATTCATTTAAAAATACCTCATAAAAGAGTATATCTAGTAATCATAATGACCCTAATTCAGGGAAATTGATTTTGCTATTTGGAGTACAATAACATTTTTTTTATTCAAGTGCCAAATGTCTTGCCTTAACCCATTCAGACTTGAGAGCTCCATTTTATTTGCCAAACACTAAGGCATCTATGATTCAAAATTATCCAACCACTATCCACAAGAACGACATTTTCCTTTAAGAAAACAAAACGAATATTATTCACGATAAAGAAAATTCTATGCTTTTTTAAAAATCAGTTGTCCAATTATTGTTTTTCTCCCTGTGATTTCTTATAACAGACAGAGTAATTATAAACACTGCACGGTGCTAATTTCCTCAAACTTCTGGAAACAAACTGCATGTTGTAGTTCAACGCATTCTTTCTCAGCCAAAAAGTGAGGGCAGAATTAATTCTTCTTGATGTTTGCATTTATTTTATTTTATTTTTGTCCAGAGAGTCACACATGCCTCCTTTATTATGCAGTTAGTACACACAAAGGTTTTGTTTCAGAAAAATAATGAAATGCTAATGAAGAAAAATGGCACACATTTAAACACAATGTAGAATACCAAAGGCCTCAAAAGCCTGGTCTTAATCAAAATTTAAAAAAAAATAAGAGGATGTGTTAGCAAAGACGTCTTCCAAGACCGATTTTTAAAAAATTAGTGTTTTTTAATAGCAGTAAGAACCCTGGTCTAACAAATGATTGTGGTAAAAACCACCCTCTAATAAGCTTTTTATTTGTCTGTCAAAAACATCTCTAACCTCAAGGTATTCTGTACTACATGGGAAGAGGTTTCTACTTGAATTTGTACACTCTAGTAAGCTATTTAATATATGTTGAGAAGCAATGTGGTCGAGTCGATAGAGGACTATTTCTGAGGATCCAGGTGATCTATTGACTATCATGTAAAAAAAAAACAACCCAATTCTGGAATCAATATGGCCCCCTCAGTACTTATTCTTTATTTAGATTCTGAGTCTGCTTCCCTGAATTTTTGTGTTGTTGAAGTCAGAAGGACCTGGTTTTGAGTCGTATGTAATACTGGGCAAATCATGTAACTGCTTCGTTAAGTAGGCATCTCTCTGATGTTGTAAAACACAGAAAAATTCCCAATATGTATTGGTGGAGTGAATGTCCACATTAAGAGTTCCTCACCCTGACAAAATTACAAATATGGGTCAAAAATAATAATAATATAATAATAACAGCAATAAAAATGATAACGCAAGTGGGTGATGTACTCTTCTTCTACTATGGATGAGTCAGAGTCATTCAGATCATTCCAATGCTGATGGAAACTGCCATACCAGGAAACCTAGCCTATACCCCTTTTACAAAGCAGTCAGGGAGTGGAATGGACACTGACCATAAAAGAACATACCTAGAGGAATAACGATAATGATTTGATGTTTTCACCAATGTAAAACAGCTCAATAAAATATTCAAGTAGAATACTCAAATAGAAATAAGAGTCATGAAACCATATATAAAGAGTTCTGTGATCTGCCAATTAACTTAGAACACCACATTAGCATTGTGTATGTTTGACAGTTTTCAGAGAAAGAAATCAAAGCTTTCTATTGTCATAAAAATAAGCTAAGTCACTATTGATTACAGAAATACAAGCCACCTATCAGATTGGCAAATATAACAAAATGGAAATAACAAGTACTGGAGGAGATGTGGAAAAATAGGGATAGACTAGCATATTGTTAGTGGAGTTGTGAACTGATCTAACCTTTTTGGAAAGCAATTTGGAACTATGCTGAAAGGGATATAATACTGCATACCCTTTGACCTACCAAATACCACTACTGGGTCTGTGCCTCAAAAGAGATGAAAGAAAATGGAGACGGACCTATATATGCAAAAATATTTATAGCAGATCTTTTAGTGGTGGTAAAGAACTAGAAATGGAGGGGATGCTATTAATTGAGGAATGTCCAAGCAAGTTGTGGTTTACAATTGTGATGGAATATTAATGTGCTAGAAGAAATGACGAACAGGATGCTTTCAGAAAAACCTGGGAAGACTTACACGAACTCATGCAAAGTAAAATGAATAGAAACAGAACACTGTATATGTTATAGTAACACTGTAAAATGATAGTTATTCTCAACAATATAATGATCCAAAACAGTTTTGAAGGACCTATGATGAAAAATGTCATCTATTCCAGAGAAAGAGAAAGAACAGATGGTGGATAAATACAAATTGCAGAATACTTTTACATTTTTTCTTTACTTTTCTTGTTTTCTGATCTGTGTTTTCTTTTGCAACATGGCTATTATGGAAATATTCACTTGACTATGTATAATCTATATCAAATTGTTTGCTTTCTAAAGGAGGAGGAAGTGGAAGGAGGGAAAGAAGTTAGAACTCAAAATTTTTAAAAATGAATGTTAAAATTTTTTGTTTTTAGAAAAAAAATAAAAATTATGTATATTCTCATCTTTCTATTTGGTTTGTTAACTACTTGCCAATTACATTATAATCTGGTTTAGGCCAAAGTAGGGAGTGTTGCTGGTACATGTTTGAAACCTCATCATCAAAAGATGATGAAAGCCTAGGACACCTGATAGAGCTGTACAAAGTGTTAAAAAATATTTAAGAATTAGAATGACAAGAACCAGATTTCAATTATATTTTTTGGTGAACCTGTAATTTTCTGAAATTGAGTAAAGATGGATATGAGATAATTTCTAATCTATAGTTTATGTTCCTTTCATGTATCACATTGTGATAAAAGAGAAGGCATATCTTAGAAAACCTGAACAGTCCAATTGCACTTATGAAACAAAGATGTTTTTTGAAACAGAATGACAAAGCTAGAAGCAATCACTGCTATTTTGATTAAGGAATGGTACCCTTTTTTATTTTATAATATAATAATCCTGGTTAAGGAGAATTATTTCATCCTTATCTCTTCCTACTGCCTCAAACCCACACCTCCCACTGTCTAATCAAATGCTGTCTTATTGATTTTATCATTTCCACAATATTTCTCAAATCTGTTCCCTTCTCTCCACTCATACCATAACTACCATAGTGCAAACCCTCACTGCACATCATCTGTACTGTCCAGTAGCTTCCTAATGAGTGATCCTAATTATAGGCTCTCTCCTTTCTGAATCTATCTTCCACAAAGCTGTCAAATATATTTCTAAGGCTCAAGTGAGACCATGTCATTTCCCTCTTTATGAAGCCTTGGTGATTCTCTATTATCTCTAAGATCAACAACGAATGTCTCTGGCATTTCACAATCTGGTTTCCATCTATCTTTCTAGCTTTATGTCACATTAGTCCCAGTTGTGCATTCTACTTTCCAGTCAAACTAGACTATTTGCTATCCATGTACAGTCCATCTCTTGTTTACACACATTTGCAGAAGATATTCAGCACACCTGGAATGAACTCCTTCTTCACCTCCAGCTCTATTCATGGTTTAGTTCAAGTATGATTTATAACTCAAGGTCTTACCTCATTCAAACAGTTGTTAGATCACCCTTGAAATGACTATTTACTTTGTCAGTATTCTCTATGTGCATGTGTTTTGCCTTTTTCTCCCTGTAGCCCCCATCCAGTAGAACTTAAGAGCCTTCAGGTTGGGGACTATTTTTATTTGTTATTTTCATCCCTAGTGTGTAGTTCAGGAGTATCTGGCACATAGTAGTGCTTGGAGAAATTTTTGGAGAATTACTATTTGGAGAATTACTCCAAATACTTGGAGAATTGGAAACAACTATAGAAAAACATCATGTAAGTTCCTAATTTTAAAACTTCAGAAATGTTCACTTGAATGAAACAATTCTAGAATCACTGGGGAAGCAAAAATAATTCCTACCATGCTTCACATTCTGAATTTTGACACACCCTTGAAAGGCATTGATTTTCTTGGAGTCTGAATAAATAATTTATTTGGAAAGGATTTTGAAGCATATCAATATTTTGTATACTATAATGAACATAAAAATATTTCTAATTTATGGGAAGCTTGAAATAAAAAAAAACACAACATTCATAGCTGGTAGAAGTCTCTTATATATACCACTACAATACATGAGCATCAACTTTTTTCCCCCTTGTTAGATTCTAGAGCATTGTAACCTTAATTTCACCCTTTATCTGATGGAGAAAGCAACTGCCCTGAATACTACACTCATGCTACTTCCTGGAGAATTCCCCTGACATTCTGATAATATGCTATATATCTAGATTACCATCTAGCATTCTGTTTTGATAAGGAGGGGAAGGGAGTGCTTTTAAAGGTATCATTTCAAAAACATTTATCATACTAACAAGGATGTGTGTGGGGTAATTAATTTCCAATGCTTAATTATGCATGTGCCTTAGCTAAGTATTTTTTCCTTTATTTGGTATGATTCAGAAAAATATAATACTACAAACTCTTCTTTAGTTACAGGTTCTCTGAGATTCATTTAAATCACATATTTATTTTTGTTTGCTTTTGTTATTCTTATCCTTTAGTAATTTCTAGATATGAGGACATCTAGAGGTAGGAGATACATATCAGAAGACAGGGAAATCCATTTCTCTTTCACATGCCAATTTTTCCTCCACTGGGCAAGAAGAAAGAACTCAGTTGTCAGAGTGGAGAGAGGCTAGACTGTCACATTTCTTTTTCCCCTGTGATTTTCAGGCAGCTCCAGGGGGAAAATATATTCTCCTGGGGTGGGTGTGAGGGGAGAGAAAGTTTACATGTACATAAGTACTCTAATAGCAATTTAAATGGAAAGATCTTTCCCATTCATTAATAAATGACTTGCTTAAATCACCTGGAAGCCTAGTTCACATGCGGTAGGAGGAGCTGTTGAATTCGAAGGGTGGAGCAGAACCAAGAGGAAGTGAGTGAGTGAGGTCCAGGCAGAGAAGAGAGGACACAGGACTGTAGGAACAGCAAGCCTCCTTAGTGTTTACTTGTGGGAAGTCCCCAGCAAGGCAGGAGGCTTGGGAATGCATTTGTCCCCAGCAGAGCTAATGTGTATTGACTTCTTGGCTGCTATGCTGGATTTGGCTGTCTGGTTCTGGGTTTTGGTTTTCTGGTGTCTGAAAAAATGTTTTTCTTCTGCCTTCTATATGGAGATTCTTTTATACTTTGCAATTGAGAACTATGCTAGCATATTCATGGTTGTCCTCAGTGCTGTGAATATTGCTTGGGCCATACAAGTACCTAAGTGCAAGGAAGAAAGAAAACAAAGACAACCCTGCCTGACAATATTAGGTATCAGCAGAACCTTCATAAAGAAGGGAAGAGGCACCTAAGCTGAACCTAAAGAGAAGACATGCATTCTGGGAAGCAGAAATAACGACAAGTGCTCATATTCCATTCCTGAAGATTAAACTGGTTGGTGTGAATATATGGAGGTAGTTTGATCAGAAAAATAAAATGGAGAGACCATGTCCTGAGAAAGATAGAGAGGGAAGAAATGAAAATCAGGGAGACTTATTAAGATTCTATTCTGGTAGGTCAGGTGTGAGGTAATAAGGTATACCTTAGACCATTAACTGTGTGAGGGGAGAGAAAGGAATGGATGGAAGAAGAAGTTGGGATGGTACAATTAACAGGACTGAAATTATTTATAAAGGTTGAGGGAGAGTAGAGTCAAGGATGACTGCAATGTCACACACCTAGGTGGCTGTGAGGCTGGTGGCACCCTCAACAGAAAAGAGAAAGTTTAGGGAAGAGAGATGTTTAAGAGGACAAAGTGACAAAAACTTTTTTAGACATATTGCTTTTGAAAAGCTAAAGAGAAATTTAGGAGGTCTTATTCACCAGGCAGTCAATGATATATGACTGGGATTCAGAAGACTGAAGATAAATATAGATTTGATGATTTTGTTTTTGCCTAAATTAAAATCCCTAAAGCACACATTTGTCACACCTCTCTCTCCCATTCAATAAACTCTGGTAACTCCCAAGATATATAGGCTCAAAATATAAAACTCTCTGTTTGACATTCAAAGCCTTTTGCAATCTGGCCCCCTCCTCCCTTTCCAGTCATTTTACATCACATTGCCTTTCAAGTATTTTGTAATTCAGCAATACCGAAAGGTTTTCTGGCTGTTCCTCAGAAAAGACACTCTACCTTCAGGCAGCATTTTCACTGGTTAGTTCCCAAGCCTGGAATATTCTCCCTCTTCATTGCTTCCTCACAGTTTCCCTAGCTTCCTTCAAGTTCAAATTAAAATTTCATATTCCAAGAGAAGTCTTTCCTGATCTCCCTTAATACTAATAATACTAATATTAATAATGCTTTCTCTCTGTTGAATATCTCCATTTTATCACGTGCACAAATGCATATGTATGTGTGTCTGTGTGTATCCTGATAGCTTCAAATCCAATGCATCCAGAGAGAAATGAGGGTCCAGGACAGCACTGGGGTCATTCATGCTAAGGGGGTAGCTCATATAGGATGAACCATCGAAAGAGATTAAGAAGAAATGATCAATCATACAAGAGGGATACCAGCTGAGAGAACTATCAGAGAAAGCAAGGGAAGAGGAAGTGTCCAGGGGAGGAGGAGGAGTCAAAAAGTATCAAGAGCTAAAAATAAGGAAAAGAGGAGTAAGCAGAGAAATTCTCTTCATTAGTACTAGTGCATTCTTCACAAAAATTACCTTGTAGACACTTGAACTTATGAGAGCCAAGATGGCAGAGTGATATGTAAATGCTCTTCCCCTCCCCTTGTTGACCTTGAAAAACCCAGAAACTATTTCCCCAGGAAAAATGCTGTAATAATGGTATCAAATGAAGGGGTAAACAGTCTTTTAGCCCAGGAGGGTAGGAAAATCACAAAGGTGGGGGGGGTGCCTCTCATTGCAGCTGAAGGGTACCAGCACAGGATCAGAACTCTCTCAGACAGCCCCACCTCAGCAAACTGGGAGGAGATCCTGAACCCTGGAGGGGTTGAGCTTGTAAGCATCAACATCAGGACCTCAGGCATGCCTCAGCACAGCCAGGGGAATCAGAAAGACACTAGTGCAAGTGGGGTTCTCCAACCACCAGGCCTGCTTGTGCTCTAGCTCAAGAGAGAACTTCTGCAGCTAGACCACTCCTCCCTAACACCTCACACAGTGAGCTCCAGGGTAACTCTGGGGAAAGCCAGAAAGACTTCACCTGGATTGGCATACCAGCCACCTCAGCACCAAGTAAGCTGCAGCATTCTAGCTCCTAGTTGAAAGAACCAGTCTCAAGAACCATGGGACAGAGCCTTCTGTGCCCCAGAAGCAGATATCCACTTTAAGAAACAGGAAAAAGGCAATCATTATGAGCAGGAAGCAAACCAAAAAAGAAAAGAACATAGACTCTTACTATGGGGACATAGACCAAATCATGAATACAAAGAGGTCAGTATTGAGACTGTACTCCCATCTGAAACGTCAGAAAGGAATATGAACTGGTCTCAAGCACAAAGAGCATTCTTGAAAGAGCTCAAGAAGGATTTTAAAAGCCAAATTAGAGAGTTAGAAGAAAAACTGGGCAATGGTTTTAAAAATACAAAAAAAAAAGAATCACTGAAGAGGACAGCTCCTTAAAAAGGAAAATTGCACAAAAAGAAAAGGAAGTACAACACCTAACTGGAGAAAATAATTCCTTAAAAGGAACAATTGGGCAAATGGAAAAGGAGATGCAAAAGTTACCTGAAGAAAACGATCTATTAAAAAATAGAATTAGACAAATAAAAGCTAATGACTGTATGAGATATCAAGAATCAGTCAAAGAGAATCAAAAGAATGAAAAAAATAAAAGAAAATGTAAAATATCACACTGGAAAAACAACTGACCTAGAAAATAGATCCAGGAGAGAAGATCTAAGAATTGCTGGTCTACCAGAAAGTCATGATGAAAAAAAGACCCTGACCAATATCTTACAAGAAATCATCCAGGAAAATTGCCCAGAAGTCCTATATCCACAGGGCAAAATAGTCATCAAAAGAATCCACTGTTCAACTTCCTGAAAGGGATCATAAACTAAAAACACCAAGGAATATTGTTGCCAAATTCCAGAACTATCAAATGAAGGAGAAATTACTGCAGGCAGTCAGAAAGAAACAATGCAAATATTGAGGAGCTACAGTCAGGATCACACAGGACCTTGCGGCTTCCACGTTGAAAGATCTGATGGAGTGGAATATGATATCCCAAAGGAGCTGGGACTACAACCAAGAATCAGTTACCCAGCAAAATTGAGCATTATATTTCAGGCAAGGAGATGTACATTCAAAGAAATAAGGGATTTCCAGACCTTCCTGATGAAAAGGTCAAACCTCAATAGAAAATTTGATCTTCAAATAAAAGCCTGAAGAGAGGCATAAAAATGCAAACTGTTTACATCCCTTTAAGGGAAGATGATATTTGTTAATCTTGACTACTGTATATTTCTTGCATTTAAAAGGGATATACATAGATACAGGGAGTGAGTATAAATTAAAAGATGTGATGATAAAAATGTGTTTTAAGGGTGCAAAGAGATTGTAATGGAAGATGAGAAAAGGAGCAGGCAGAAAAAAGGTAAATTACAGAAAGAGGTACAAAAACATATTACAGTAGAAGGAAAGAGGGGAGGGAGATGAGCACTGTTTGAGATTTACTCTCATCTGATTTGGTTCAAGGAGGGAACAATAAATTCAGTTAAGTATAGAAATCTAACTAGTTCTATAGGCAAAAGGAGGGGAAAAGGGAAGAGGGGAGAGGTGAGGCTAAAAGGGAAGGAAGAAGTAGTAAGGTAAAGAGGGAATAAAAGGGAGGGGTCCTGACAGAAGGAAAGGAAGATGTAGGGAGGCAGTGGTCAAAACTTGAAACTGTACTGTGAAGGGGAAGGGAGAAGGAAGAACTAAAAGCATAAAAAGGGGGAAAGAGAATAGAAAGATACATATGATAATCATAACTGTGAATGGTATGAATGCTCCCATAAAATGGAGATGGATAGCAGAATGGATTTAAAACCATAATCCAACAATATCTTGTTTACAAGAAACACATCTGAAACATGGGAATATATGTATGGTAAAAGTAAAAGGTTGGAGAACAATATATTATGCTTCAGCTGATGTAAAAAAAGCAGGGGTAGCAAACCTAATCTCAGACAAAGCAAAAGCAAAAACAGATCTAATCAAAAGAGATAAGGAAGGAAACTATATCTTGCTAAAAGACACCAAAGACAATGAAGCAATATCATTACTAAACATGTATGTTCCAAGTGGTATAGCATACAAATACTTAGAGGAAAAGTTAAGGGAGTTACAGGAAGAAATAGACAGCAAAATTATATTAGTGGGGGCACCTCAACCTCTCCCTCTCCAAGCTTGATAAATCTAACCTCAAAATAAACAAGAAAGAAGTTAAGGAGGTGATAGAACTCTGAATAAGGTAGACATGATAGAACCCTGAAGAAAACTGAATGGAGATAGAAAGGAATATGCCTTTTTCTCAGTGGTACATGGCATATATATAAAAACTGATCATGTACCTCACAATCCAATATAGAAAGGCAGAGATAATCAATTCATCCTTCTCAGATCTTAATGCAAAAAATTAAATGTAATAAAAGGCCATGTAGATAAACCAAAACTTAATTGGAAACTAAATAATTGAATCCTGAATAGTGAGTGGATTAAACAGCAAATCATAGAAACAATCAAAAACGTCATTCAAGAGAATGACAGTAATAAGACAACCTACCAAAACTTATGGGATACTGCAAAAGCAGTTGTTAGGGGAAGTTTAATATCATTGAACACCTACATGAATGAAATAGATAAAGAGGAGATCAAGAATTGGGTATGCAGTTGAAAAAAGAACAAATTGGAAATCCTCAAGTAAATATCAAATTAGTAATACTTAAAATCAAAGGAGTGATTAATAAAATTGAGATTAAGAAAACTATTGAACTATTAAATAAAACTAAGAGCTGGTTTTATGAATAAACCAATAAAACTGATAAACCTTTGGTGAATTTGATTAAAAAAAAAAGAAAACCAAATTAACAATATCAAAAATGAAAAGGGTGAACTAAACTCCAATGAGGAGGAAATTAAAACAATAATTAGAAATTACTTTGTCCAACTCTATGCCCATAAATTTGACAATCTAAGTTAGATGGATGACTATTTAAAAAAATATTGGTTGTCAAGATTAACAGAAGAGGAAGTTGAATCCTTAAATAATCCCATCTTAGAAAAAGAAATTACACAAGCAATCAATGAACTTCCTAGGAAAAAATCTCCAAGGTCATTTGGATTCATGAATGAATTTTATCAAACATTTAAAGAAGAGTTAATTCCAATACTATATATAGTATTTGGGAAAATTGGTGAAGGAGTCCTACTAAACTCTTTTTATCATATAAATATAGTTCTGATACCTAAATCAGGAAGAGCCAAAACATAGAAAGAAAATTATATACAAATTTCTGTAATGAACATAGATACAAAAAATTTAAATAAGATTTTATCAAAAAGAATACAGCAACTTATCATGAGAATAATATATTATGATCAGGTAGGATTTATACCAGGAATGCAAGGCTGGCTCTATATTAGGATAACTATCTGCATTATTGATCATATCAACAACAAAACTAACAGAAACCATATGATTATCTTAATAGATGGAGAAAAAGCTTTTGACAAAATATAACACCAATTCCTATTGAAAACACAGGAGAGCATAGGAATAAATGGAGGTTTTCATAAAAAAAAAAAAAAAGCAGTATCTACCTAAAAGCATCAGCAAACATTATATGCAATGGGAATAAACCAGTTGCATTTACAATTAGATCAGGGGTGAAACAATGATGTCCATTATTACCACTGGTATTCAATATGGTGCTAGAAATGTTAGCTTTAGCAATGAGAGGAGAAAAAGAAATTGAAGAAATTAGACTAGGTAAAGAAGAAACTAAGTTTTCACTTTTTGCAGATGATATGATGATATACTTAGAGAATCCAAAAGAATCAAGTAAAAAACTACTTGAATTAATAAACAACTTTGGCAAAGTTGCAGGTTAGAAAAATAATGGAGAAAAATTCAAGTGCTACACTGTTATTAAGAGACAAAGAAGGGGGGTGGAGCCAAGATGGCAGAGTAGAAAGACCCACGTATGCTAGCTCCGAACCCACAGCCCATATATTTCCTGCAAGAAGAACTCCCCACAAATTCTGGAGCACTGCAAGGCACGCAGAAACACAGTGGAAAAGATTTCCATTCCAGAGAGCCCTGGAGAGCCGTCCCCAGGGTCTGTCGCGCTCCGGACAGTGGAGTCCACCCCTGAACTGCCCTGGCCAGGCGGCCCCAGGGGAGCAGATCCGAGTAGGCTTCAGGGACAGAATCTCCGGAGGCCGGGAAGGTCCCTCCGCCCGCAGACGCTACAGGTCAGTCAGAGAGACGTCTGGGCTGGCTGAAAGGGGAGTGGGGTGTCTCCATGACTCGGGCCCCCTTGGGAAGAAACCAAGAAATCACCAAACAAAATCAAAAGAATGAACAAATGGAAGAGAATGTATATTATGACATGCAATTGTAATGTTAATGGGATCTAAGATCTTCCCTAACCATTAATAGGTGTCATGTGGGGCCCATTAAGGGAACCTTCTTCAGGGGAGGCTTGCTTGCTTTTAATTAGGCACTGAGTCATGAGGCTGCAACAGTAAGCAGCCCAACATACACAGGGGAGCCTGGTACCAAAGGTTCTTAGATCTGCATTCATAAAATGAAGGCAACTTCTGAGGGGTTAACAATCACTTTAATCAGGCACATGTATCATTACTTCAACCAAGCATATATATCATTCACCTAGTTCAGGGGATTCAGCACTCTGAACTTCAAAGAAAATACAGAGAAATCAAAGATATACAGACATGGCTTCCTCTGCCTTACCATAAAGAGACAGGACCAACTGTCTGAACATAGTTATCAGAGAGGGAAGCACCGACATCTGGCATTTCCAAGCCAGGGGAACTCCTTAGTGGCTTCCCGGAGTCCTCATCTAACGAAATAAACACTTCTAGTCAGTGAAGTCCCAAAGAAAAACCTCAATTCAGAATATTTATACCTTTTTTAGAGCCAGAGGGCATCACAACCCTTGAGAACCAGTGCCTCATTAATAAAACACTTGGGACTTCCCAGAAATCTTCCCTAATCAAACTCCCATTAATGGGCAGGCCTGGTAATGGGTGGGAAATATCTTTAATCACATTAAAATAATTAGCAACACAAATACATCTACAGTTTCTGGTTAAAGAAATTCTTGTTTCTGTACTTTACTTCCAATAAAGACTCTTGATTGATATTCAGTCGAAGATTCAGTTCTTCAATTCAATTCAATCAATCTTGATTGATTCAATCAGAAGCACTTGACTATACTAAAACAAAAACAGCAAAAGATCCTATTTTGCTTGCCATCTCAGAGGGGTGCGATGCCTTCTGGTTGTCAGAAGTGTATATATACTCTGAGTTGGTATTTTGCTTTGGGGGCTCTCTTACGAGAAGCATCTTGTGATTCCCTGGTCAAGATTCTGAGTAGCTATATGTTCAGAGCTCCCCGACTGCTCAGATGTAAACTCTCTCTCGATTCAGGGATGTATGTAAAATAGATAGCAATATTCCTTTGATTCAGGAAGTAGAGCCCTGTTTATTGCTCTATATTTATCTGCTTATATTTTTTCTGTATGTTTTCTGAATTTCAGGGTGCTGACTTTTCCCTTGAACTAGTGAATGTAATTAAAAAAGACTGTTGACCCCTTAAACATCTATCTTTCCCAGTAAGGGAGATCTAAAAACCTGTGTCAGCAGCTATCCTGGGTATGCCAGGGTTTTTGCTATTACAGTAATGATCAGTCTACTTAGTTGAATAGGACAAAAGTCTTTTATCCTGATTTGAATGTCAGGAGAAGAGTTTCTCCTTACCAACATTATCATAAAAATGGATAATGCATTTTTCCTCTCATATTTTTGGGACATATATGTATATATAGTTTACTGGGGTGTGGCCACCGCACATGCTGCAGCTTCTTGGAGCAACCCATGAGAGCTGGGCGGAACAGGTGGACATAAGGCGGAAAGAGCCCCAGAAAGGGTTCGTCCTCCATGAACACAACCTACACCTCAAATGTTCACACAGACTAGCTGTGTCCAGTTTGCGGTAGAGCATTTCAGGCTTGTGTTGATCTGATCGGCTGCAGTCGTACACAATGAAACTTCACTTTATCGTGGTGATGTCATCATGGTCCTCTTCGAAAATGAAGGACAACAACCGTACACACAAACACATATATGTGTGTGTATGTCTGTGTGTATACATACACATATACATATAGATGCACACATACAAATAATATTTATATGTGTATATTTGTAGTGTCTGACAAAAATAAGAAACTGATTATTTATTCTCTCAATGTTTATTTATGCCTTTATCTCGAAGTGAATCCATGGGCATTTTAAAGCACATCTGATTTCACTTCAAATGACAAACTTTCATAGGGGTAAAAAATGGAAGATGTAATGATAAAAAATGTTGATCACATTCAGAGAGAGAATTGATAAACTCTGACTACAGATTGAAGCATTTTCTTTTAACTTTATTTTTCATGTGTGTGCACTTGTGTGCATGTATGTGTGTGCATGTATGTGCACACACATTGGCAATACGGCCAATAGGGAAATATATTTTGCATGACCTTATGTGTATAGATGAGGTTATATTGTTTGCCTTTTCAAGGGAGGGGGGAAGGACAGGAAGGAGGAAGATAATTTGGAACTAAAAATTTTTTAAAAAATGAATGCTAAATATATTTGACATGTAATTAGAAAATATTTAATGGAATGGATAAAATATATTTAAAAAAGAAAAAAGTAAGGTAGAACTTGGCAATATAAATAATCTACAATAGCTTGGACATCAAATAAAAATTGGAGATTCTATTATATTATTAGCATTTGGTGTGAACTATCAAATACAACGCAACCTTCATTAGTTGCAAATAAAAAAATCTTATCTTCTGTCCCGGGTCACGTTATTCATTTACTCAAGCCAAACTGACTCTTCAGCAACTTTTGTTTTGCTTTATGTTCCTGTTTCCTTGGAAATATATGACAATGAAGGTCATTTGAACAGCTGTTCCACCAGATTTATTAAGGTCTGAATTTCATTGTTCATTTTATCCATCAAAGCTAGTTTATTTGAGCAAACAAACATGCAGAAATGGCAAAGAAGTAAGGACTTCTAGTCTTTCTACTCAGTAGCTAGTGTAAATAGAGATGCTAATAATGATGTTATAAATATGGAATTTCCCAAGCAGTGAGGAAATCCTAGTGCCAAAATAGATGGAGAGTCCTTAAAGAGCATTAAGCCAAAATTACATAAACCTATATTATAAGAATCTAAGCAGTTGTTTCCTTAATTATCAACAATAACTGAAAACATGAAGCACATCCAATTATGAACTTTGGCCACCATATCTGATTTTAAATCCCACATATCCTTGAAAGTGGATCTCAAATACAGAGAATCTTCCTGTGATCTCCTGCCCCAATACCAGATGGGAGTGAACCCTTTCTTATGATCCATACTAGAGCTGTGTTCATAAATTTATTATTTTCTTATACCGAATTCTAAACTAAATTTTAAAATATCATCATACAGTATTAAATACTTACATGAGTGTTTTATCCCCCTTGTTAAATTTCAAGTTTTACTATGGCATGGGATAAATATTAATTATGTTTATTCTTCAGTGCTGTGGACAGTAGTTTACATACAGTAGACTCTTAATAATTGTTGCTGAGTTAAACTGATTTGTGGAGGTGGAGCCAAGATGGCAGAGTAGAAGGACAGACCTGCTCTAACTCTTCCCCCATACCCCCTAAAATACCTGTAAAAAATGATTTCAAACAAATTCTAGAGCAGCAGAAGCCACAAAATGACAATGAGAGATTTCCAGCTGAAGACAGTCTGGAAGGCTGATAGGAAAGGTCTGTTACACTGAGTTCAGAGAGGAGCACAGCCCAGCCTTGGCTGCATAACATGGCATGGACAGGAATGAAGTAGGCATGGAATCAGTAGCTGTGGTTCCCAGATTTCTCAACCCACAAATGCCAAAGACAGCCTCAAAGGTCAGTAGGAAAGCTCTTTCACTTGGGTGAGAGGGGTGTCAAGTCTGGCCCCAACTCTGACCCCATGGCAGCAGCAGTACCTACTTTTGGAGTTCTTGGCCTAAAGACCCTGAGGGAATCAAGCAAGTGGTGGTCCTGGGGTGAGAAGGTGCTCTGATGGTGAAGTTGATGGTGGCTGTGGAGAGGAAATCCTACTCACAGATCCTGGGCAGAAAAGAGTGTTTGTGGTTGCTCCCAGAGCAAAGCACAGACCAGGAGAGGAGTAAGCTCCTCTCCCTTGATTGTGAAACCTTGAAGAAACTCAGAACTTACAGATCCCTAGAGTATACCCTCCACTTGACAAAGGACTCACAAGTCAAGTAACTGGCTGGGAAAATGCCCAGAAAAGAAAGGGAGAGAATATGGAACTCAAAGCTTTAAGAATGAATATTTAAAATTGTTTTAGCATGCAACTGGAAATTAAGCTACATAGGCAATGGAGTATGGAAATCTATTTTGCCCTACAGGAAAATAGAGGGGAAGAGGGAATGGAAGAAGGGTGGGCAATAGAAGGGAGGACAGGTGGGAAGAAGGGGTGGATGGGGTACATGCTGTCCTGGGGTGGGAGATGGGGAGAGATGGGGAGAAAATTTCGACTTCAAATTCTTGTGGAAGTGAATGTTAAGAACTGAAAAAATAAATAAATTATGTATTGAACTGATTTGCTCAGTGCAACACAGGCCATATGGACCAATTTACAATTCTAGGTATTCTATCATCAAATCCTGTGCTGTGCCCATAACACTACACTATGAAAGAAGAAATATGATAATGGTAGGAAGGTGGGAGAATAAATGCTAAATGTTCTATGTGCCCAACTAATATTGCAACTGGACATCAGTGACTCCCTATTATCCCCCGGATAAAATGTAAATTACTTTATTTGGTTTTTCATGTCCTTGACAACTTGTCCCAACCTATCTTTTTCAATATTTTCATATTATACTCCTTCTTCAATGGTCCAGCCATTTCTCTATTTATTTAGACTCCTAAATGGAGTGGCTTTGTATTAGCTATCTCCGTACCAAGAGTGCACCATTACCTCATCAACACTTTACAGAATTTCTTACTTCCTTCAAGACACAGGTTAAGTATCACATTTTACACAAAGGTTTTTCTGATACCCTAAGTGTTAGTACTGTAGAGGAAGTTCAGTGGAAAGAGCACTGGACCTAGAATCAGGAAGACCTGAGTTCAAATGCAGCCACAGACACTTATCAGTTATGTGACCCAGGGCAAATCACTTAACCTATGAATGTTAACTGTAAGATGGGGATAATAACAACACCTATCTGCCAGGGTTATTGTGAGGTTAAAATAATAAAATACTTGTAAAGTGCTTTGCACAGTGTCTAGCATGTAGTAGACAACTCAATAAATACCTGTTTCTTTTCTTCTTGTGCTTGACTACTTTGTATTTTTAAAAATGTATTCCATAAATACTATTATGCAATAAGAAATGATGAATAGGCATATTAAAAATAAAACCTAGAAGGATATACAAACTGATACAAAGTGAAAGAACAAAACAAGGAAAATATTGTACCTGCTATCAGCAACATTGTGTGATGATCAACTATGAAAGACTCAGCTCTTCTCAGCAACATAATAATCCAAGACAAGTACGAAGGACTCACTAAGGAAAACGCTATCCATATTCAGATAAAGAGCTGATGGACTCTGAAGGCAGATTGAAGCATTATTTTTTCACTCACTTTATTCTTTCTTATGTTTTTTCCCCTTTCAATCATTTTCCTCTTCCATAATTGTGACAAACATGGAAATGTTTTACATGAGAGCACATGGACAAACTTTATCAAACTATATCAAAACTACCATTTTGAGAAAAGGGGAGGGGAGGAAGGGAGAAAAAATTGGAACTCAATATCTTGTAAAAATGAATGCTAAAAATTTTCTCAATATGTAATTGGGGAAAATAAAAATAAAATACTATTTAAAGCAAAAAAAAGTATTCTCTATATGTGTATGTATATATACATATATACATACATATACATATGTGGGTATATAATATACATATTTTTGTATACATGTATATAGTCTGTCTTCCCAATAGAAAAAAGTTCCCTGAGAGTAGAGATTGTTTTATTATTTGTATTTGCATCTGGTGCATCCTAGGTGCCAAATAAGTTCATAGTGAAGTGGAGGCATCAGTATATAACCAAAAGGGGGAGAGGAAGGGAAAGAACAACGATTCATACAGTACATCCTATGTGACAGGCACTGTGCTAAGTGTTTTTCATAAATATTATCTCTTCTGACTCTCACAACTTTGCAAGGAAGTTGCTGATATTATTCCCATTTTATAATTGAGGAAACTGAGGCAAATTGAAGCAGAGTTTAAGTGACTTGCCCAGATTACACAGCCAGTAAGTACTTGAGTTTGGATTTGAACTGTGGTCTTTCAGATTCCTGGCCTACCACTCTATCCAGCTTCCTCTAAAACAGCTTGATTTGCTGTTAATATACCTGGCCCAGTCATCAGTTGTGTGCAGCTCTTCCCAGTGATGTTCATGACCAAAACTTTGGTTAGAGAATATAAAGAGGGAGAAGAAATGAAAATGAAAAAAATGAGTGGATACAGGATCACCATCATATACATATAAACAGTGAGGACAAATGCAAACATGAGAATGAAGAAATAGGTTAGCAAATTAAAGGATGTGAAGTGGTAGATGCTCACTAGACAAGCTAATATACAGCAGTCACTGTAGTAAGTCAACATTCACTTAGACTAAGAAACAGTTTTTTAGCACTAGAGTGATACACGGATACAGACTCATTTCCACATACTTATATTTCAGTAAATGCTCAACTGAACAATAAATATCAACCTCTATGGATTAAGAAATAAACTTTATATTGTTTCATAAAAATTGATTATAAAATAAATGCTCCAGCTTTTGTTAATGCCATAGGACTACTGTATTCAGAAATCAAAGTGAGTTAAACCCTCTAAGGAAAAATAAATTGTCACTGCATTCTCTTTCATTACCAGTGTATTTAAAAGGCAAATTCAGTTCTAGTGTGGCTTTACTAAAACAAAATACTTGTGATATGTAATATAAATAGAGCACCCACAATCATTCCTACGTTATAAGCACATATGTAACAAGGTAAGGCTCCGATAATGAAATTACATCTAATGTCATATGCAACGCATGCATGTAAGATATATATGTATATATGTGTATATGGCACACATCTTGGAAAAGTAATAAATGCTTCTGGTTAGCTGATTCTGCAGTAAATGTAAAAGAAAATAAAAACTAGTTTAAGAAACCAGGATTCTCCTTCCCTATTATTTTGATATTTTCCTCTAACCTCATCCTTCTTCTACCTACTATTATCATTCCAAAGAGGAAAAAAAAGGGGAGTGAATACACAAATTCAGCCATGAATTGTATTAATTGGTAATATAATATTAAATCAAATAAAGATTCCCTATAATTGCTGCCCTGCTTCCAACACTAGGAAAGCTAGCTGTGTGTGTGTGTGTGTGTTGTATGTGTGTGTTGTATGTGTGTTCAAGTAATTTTTAAAAAATAAATAAAACATAGATGTTCAAACCTAATTATTTAATCATTGACAGAATTCAGCCTTCCATAATGAGACATAAATGCATATGTAAAGCTATTGATCAGCTAATGATCTTCCAACTTCAGAATGACCTGTATACATCAGTGGCTGTAACTGCCTTGACTGCTCTCTACCTTCCCAGACCACCAAGTCTCTATACCTACTGCCCAGGAGATTCTTAGAATCAGACAATATAGAGAAAACATATGAGTCAGAGAGGAATGAATCAAAATAAGCTCCTGTAAAGCAGAAAACTTTCTTATCTATTCAGCAAAGTAAGACAGGAAGTCAGGTTGTCAAATGGATGGAGTTGGGGTATGAGTAAAGTGAAGAAGATGACTGGGTAGCTAGATTGTATAGTGAATAGAACTCCTATCCTGTAGTCAGGAAGCCTCATCTTCCTGATTTCAAATCTGGCCTCAAACACTTACTAGCTGTGTGACCCTAGGCTAGTCACTTAACTCTATTTGCATCAGTACCTCATCTGTAAAATGAGTAGAAGGAAATGACAAACACTCTAGTATAACTGACAAGAAAACACCAAATGGAGTCATGAAGAATTGGGCACTACTGAAAATGACTCAACAGTAACAGAAGATGGTATGAAGAATGCAATAATCAAAAAGAAATGAAAGAAGAACGGAAGGCTCATGTAGGAGTGGAATATCTCCAAACTTTATTTTTATCATGTACTATTAATAATAAGAAAAACATGAGCATAGACATATACATATTTAGTTGCTTATTTATGGATTATATTCATGCACTATAGTACTAATAATTACGTGCACTATAAAAGATATATAAAATAGGACTTGTCAAAGGAAGCAATGAAGATGAAACATAGTTAACATTTATATTGTTATTCCAATATAATTTTGAAAATATTTTTATTAATGGCACATTTTTTGCATTAACTAAAATATTAACGATAATTTTAGTGAGAAAAATGTGATTTAAAATGTTTCCTTATTTTTTAAACTTTTGATGCAACATTTTGTGATATAGTGACTGCTAAATTCAGTTTATTTGATTTCAGCGGCTATCACAGGTGAAAAACGTTACCTAACAAAGAAATGCAGATCGAAATGGAAAAAGTGCATGGCTCACTGTGCCTATTAGTAAATTGTGATATTCACTTGTCAACCACATGTACTACTTATGTAAAAGCTTTTGAAGCAATTCAGCTAGACTATGTCAATCAATTTTCTTACAAACTAATCGGAAAGTGTTAAATTTTTAATGTTTTTAACAAATGGGTTGAAAACTCATTGAAATTTTTCACCTGGGAAATTATTTAAGCAATTATTTAATTGTTAAACAATTGTTTCTAAGTTTTGTTTTGTTTTCTTTAAATAATGTAGATATGAGGGTTTTTATAGGAAACATGCATTGAATTCAGTTACACAAAGAGGGCAGAGTTATTATCAAGGAGGAGAGGGTGGTCAATAACACTGAAAGTGAAGAAAAGTCGTGAAGGGTTAAGAAAAACGAAAGGTCCTGATGCTTGGCAGTGAAGATTGCTGGTAACTGAAGAGAACAGACACATCTGAATGGGGACTCAAGGATGATGAAGAGGTTGAAACTAGATTCTTGGTAAGCAGATATATAGTATTATTCTCCATGGAAATAACGAAGTTTAAAAAATGGGTGGGTTTGAGGGGAAAGTTATAAAGAAGTTACGGGGGGAGAGAGGGAGGGAGGATGAGTTTTTTCCTGTGCAGCTACTACAGTTTTCTGAGTCTGCATTAGCTTAAAATCACCCTAAGCGTTGCTGCTAGGCTGACAGGAGGCCCACAGTGGTGGGTACTAGTAGGGGAATGTTGAACTGTCGTAAGTGAAGGTACTGCTATGGCTGTGTTGGAGTATAACTAATGTTGGCTGTACCAAGGAGAATGAGAGGGAGTATCATCTTCCTACACTAATACTGATCATATAACATCTTGGAGTCAGGTCATGTCCCCTTAGGAGACTCAGTCCCCCTCCTCCTACTTCGGAGACCCTTTTTCCAGAGGACCAAATCAACAAGCCATCTCTTTATTTTCCACTTGTCTACGTGTGTCTGAATTTCATCAACATTTCACCATCCTGTAAGATCATGTCAGCCTGGAACTCATGCCTCATCAGTATGTTCTGTATCTAGGGTTGTTGTTGGTATTGTTGTGTTTGTCCTTCATTTTCGAAGAGGACCATGACATCAGAGAAATGACGACATGACTTGCATTTGACTTTGTTTTGAGTGAGGGAGGGCTGTGCAAGGTCACCAGACTTACTTTCTCCTCCTGAGTCATCTGAACCCAGTGACCAGATATTCATCAGGATGACTGGAGACAGCCCAGGAGGCAGTGGGAGACCTTGGCCTTTTTCAACTAAGGCTTATTCAGGCACTCACTTAGAGTCAGGTGACATCCATTCAGTGACTAGCCTCTTTAAAAAGTAATCAGAGAATGGCCCCTTTAATGAGCAATAGAAACAAATATAAGTAAGTCAAGCTGGGAGGGAAAGAGCGACAGTGACTATTGATAATCACCCCAAAGCCAAGAGGGCGCAGAAAACAACCATTAAGTAGAGTTTGGGCAGGGACCCATTATGCAATGTATGAGCTTCAACGTGCAGTGGGTTTTGGGAAAGACAAGATGGAAGGAAGGAAGGAAGGAAGGAAGGAAGGAAGGAAGGAAGGAAGGAAGGAAGGAAGGAAGGAAGGAAGGAAGGAAGGAAGGAAGGAAGGAAGGAAGGAAGGAAGGAAGGAAGGAAGGAAGGAAGGAAGGAAGGAAGGAAGGAAGGAAGGAAGGAAGGAAGGAAGGAAGGAAAGAAGGAAAGAAGGAAGGAAAATCTAGCCAGTAAACCCCAAGTTAACTGGGCAGTCTCTGGCCATCCAAATTTGCCTTCCTTTGGAGAGGAAAAGGAAGGGGAGAGGGAGACAGAAGGTAGAGGATGAACTGAGTTACCCAGCTACCTGGGTCCCCGCTCAGGCAGCTTGGTCTACTCACAGGTTGTGTTCATCCTTCATTTTCAAATAAGAACATGACATGAGAAAAATGATGACATGACTTGCACTTCGCTTTGTTTTGAGTGAGGGAGGGCTGTGCAATGGCACCAGCCTCACTTTCTCCTCCTCACCATCTCTGCACCTAGGGATACTCTGTTTGGAGAGTATAGAGGGTGAAGAGTGGAAGGGTACTCCCCTCTCTTTTTAGCTTCTTTTAATGTACTATCTTCCTTCATCAGATTGTGAGTTCTTGAGGGCAGAGATTGACTTTTGTTTTTCTGTTTGTATCCTTAGTGCTCAGCCTACCACAGGTACGCTATTAATAAACATTTATTAACTGACTGACTAATTCTGGGGAGTCAGATGACTGACCTTTGGCAGTGGTATCTACTAAATCAAATGTGTCAGGCAAGGAACAAACATTTATTAAGCACTTCCTACTCTGCAGGCACTGTGCTAAGTTCCAGGGATACACAGATAGAGATTTAATTGTAGAGTTCAGTTTTTACTTTTTTTGTTACTTTTATTTTTGTTAATTTAAAAGAGGGATGACTATTTGTGAATTGCAGAGATTAGTTACTGTCTTTCAGTTCTGGTTACCATATCTGAGGAAGAACATTGAGAAGGTGCAAAAATGCCCATAAGTGGTCAAAACATGATTTTGAAGGGGTTCAAGATCATGACATATGAGGACTTACTGGAAGAATTAGGAATGTTTAACCCAAAGAGAAGATTTTTGGAGGATAAGATAAACGTTTGTTGGACTGCAGTGAATAACTGGCTTCAAGTATATAAATACCTAAGAAAAACAGGGAATATATGCTTGCTACATTAGAGTAGACCATTTTGCTCAGCATCAGAGGACAGAACTAGTAATAAGGGGTATAAGATGCTGAGAAGCTGACATAGGTTTGATGTACAGATAAGGCTCTTAGCAATTATAGTTATGAAATGGGTTTTTGATGGGTTTGTTTTGGAGAGATTGTGTCCTTCAGTAGAGTTCTTTCCATTGGATGTCTATTTTGGGGGAATGCTGTAGAGAGGTTAGATTCAGTTCAGAGGAGTTTGGCCTCTGAATCATCATCCAAATATGTGATTTTTAAAAATCTTTTAAATTTGAAGAAGCAAAAAATAAGTCAACTACATGAGAGAATGACATCTATAAAAGGAGAAGCAGAAATATTTCTTAATTAATTAAACATGTAGAAAACATGAGAGAGGAGTTGAGGCAAGAGGAAAAATAATAAACTATAAAAAAATTAAAACTTTCAAATGTATTCAATTTTATTAAGCTCTCACTACTGTGAGTCTTTCCTTTTGTGAGGATTCAGATGAGAAAGGCATTTCATTCTCACATTTCTTGCCCAAAGGTGAAAGAAGAGATTTAGGACAGAATAAGGTAGTGAATACAGAGATTAGCAATTATAACTAATTTAGCAAATGTTATTAATATCATGTTACTAATTCATTTAAGGTATACCTAGTAATCAATGTCTCAACATATAGATTTTCTATATTAAAGAGAGACTAGTGATTTGAACATATGGTTGATTTTTATAAGAAATTACACAATTTAATTGATCATGTTTTAATGCAATGTTCTGGAATTCAATGTAAGTTGTTTCATTTATGGCAATGATCAGATTTCTTTTGTTTACTTTTTCTTTATCATCAGTTACCATTCCAAATGCAAGTCATTTGAAACTTGTGATTTGACTACAAACTCTCTCTGTCTCTCTCTCATATGATACACCTCCACAAGTAGTACTTCCTAACTGGTACTGCAGTGTGCAATATTATGGAGATCTTAGTGATCAATTTTTTAAAATATTGTTAGCTACTTAGCCAGGAGACGAGTAAACTCCTTTCCATTGATTGTGCCACCATGGAGGAACTGAGAACTTACAGGTCCCTAGAGCATACTCTCCTCTTGACAAAGGACTCAAAAATCAAGAAACTGGCTTGGAAAATGCCCAAAATAGGGGAAAAAATAAGACTATAGAAAGTTCCTTTCTAGGTGAACAGGTATTTTTTTCCATCATTTTGGATGAGGAAGAACAATGCATACCATCAGAGGAAGACATAAAAATCAAGACTTTTGCATCCATAACCTCCAAAATAAATATGTAATGATCTCAGGGCATGGAAGAGCTCAAAAAGAATTTTGAAAATCAAGTAAGAAAGGTGGAGGAAAAATTGGGAAGAGAAATGAGAACGATGCAAAAAAATCATGAAAAGCAAGTCAGCGGGGGGCGGAGCCAAGATGGCGGAGTAGAAGCACGCACATTCACGAGCTCCGAGCCCACAACCCATGGAATTGAGGTAAACGGAGATCCCCATAAATTCTGAATCTCTGCAGGGGGTGCACAAACATAGGGGAAGAGATTTCCGTTCCACTGAACCCTGGAGAGCCGTCCCCGGGGGTCCATCGCACCCCTAGAAAGCGGACCCCACCCCCCACCCCTGGCCGCGACCCAGAGAAGCTGACCCCGAGCAGACTTCTGAGAGGAAAGCTCCGGGGAGAAGCTCCGGCAGCCGGGAAAGTCCCTCTGCCCACAGAAGCTAAAGGTCAGTAAGAAGCCTGCGCTAGGGGAGGGGAGCGGGCCCCCTCGGGAGGAAGCCGGGCGGCGGCAGAGACGGGGGCAGGAAGCGGGCGGAAGGCAGAGACGGGGGGCAGGAAGCGGCGGAGGCAGAGGCGTGGGGCGGGCGGCTGAGGCGGCAACGGCCCGGGACTCAGGAATCCCCCCAGCAGCAGGTAGGATCTTCAATACTGAAGGTCTTTCCAACCTGAGGGAGCCGAGCAGGGGAAACGGCCCCTGCCCCCCACCCTGCCCTACTGCTGAAGCGCCTCTGAATAAAACCCCCAAGGGAGCTGAGCACAGCAGGCGGGGCCCCCCACCCCGCCCCTACACGCTCCATTCCTGAAAGTCTCTTCAGAAAGCCCCTGAGGGCCCCAACTTAGGAGGCAGCCCTGCCCCCACCCCTGCGCCAGATCTAAAGCTTGCCGCGGGAAAGCGCATTTGAATCTCAGAGGCCAAGGACTAGCTGGGCGGATCCAGGCGGAGGTGGAAAGGAATCTCAGAAGTCAAGTAACTGGCTGGGAAAATGCCTAGAAAGGGGAAGAAAAATAAGACTTTAGAGAGTTTTTTCCAACAAATGCAAATGATCCCCGACCTTCGGATCTGATGGGGAGGACGAGGACGTATTTTTCCCATCAGGGAAAGATGTGGAGGGCGGGGCCTCAGTACCCCAGACACCCCCAGGGGGGGTGTTGGGTGGGCTCAGGGCCTTGGAAGAGCTTAAAAAGGATTTTGAAAAGCAAGTTAGACAGGTGGAGGAAAAAACTGGGAGAGAGAAATGACAAAGATGCAAGTAGAGTATGAAAAAAAAGGTCAATATCTTGGTAAAGGAGTCCCAAAAAAAATGCTGAGGAAATTAACACCTTGAAAAAATAGGCTCACTCAATTGGCAAAAGAGGTTCAAAAAGCCAATGAGGAGAAGAATGCATTCAAAAGCAGAATGAGCCAAATGGAAAAAGAGGCTCAAAAGCTCACTGAATTTAATAGTTCTCTCAAAATTAGAATGGAAACAGATGGAGTCTAATGACTTTATGAGAAACCAAGAAATCACCAAACAAAACCAAAAGAACGATAAAATGGAAGAGAAATGTGAAATATCTCATGGGAAAAACAACTGACCTGGAAAATAGATCAAGGAGAGACAACTTAAAAATTATGGGACTACCTAAAGCCATGATCAAAAAAAGAGAGCCTAGACATCGTCTTGCATGAAATTATCAAGGAAAACTGCCCTGACATTCTAGGACCAGAGGGCAAAATAAGTATTGAAAGAATCCATCGATCACCACCCTGAAAGAGATCCAAAAAGAGAAACTCCTAGGAACATTGTGGCCAAATTCCAGAACTCCCAGCTCAAGGAAAAAAATCTTGCAAGCAGCCAGAAACAAACAATTCCAGTACTGTGGAAATACAATCAGGATAACCCAAGATCTAGCAGCTTCTACATTAAGGGATCGAAGGGCATGGAATAGGATATTCCAGGAAGGCAAAGGAACTAGGACTGAAACCAAGAATCACCTACCCAGCTAAACTGAGTATAATACTTCAAGGGAAAATATGGTCTTTCAATGAAACAGAGGACTTTCAATCATTCTTAATGAAAAGACCAGAGCTGAAAAGAAAAATTTGACTTTCAAACACAAGAATGAGAGGAAGCATGCAAAAGTAAACAGCAAGGAGAAGTATTAAGGGGACTTACCAGAAATGAACTGTTTGCATTCATACAGGGAAGGACAATATTTCTAACTCTTAAAACTTTTCAGTATCTGGGTGGTTGGTGGGACCACACATACACATGTACACGCATGCACACACATACACACATACATTCACATGCAGAGACAGAGAGCACAGATTGAACTGAATAGGATGGGACCATACCTTAAAAGAAATTAAGGTAAATGGTGAGAGAGAAATGTAGTGAGAGGAAAGAGGGGGAAATGGAAGGGGGGTAACTATATGTCATATAAGAGGCAAGTAGTGAGATGTTTTTAGTGGAGGGAAAAAAACAAACAAAACAAACAAACAAACAAAAGTTTACCCTCATCACATTTGACTAAACGAAGGAGTGAAATGCACACTCATTTTGGTATGAAAACCTATCTTACAGTATAAGAAAAGCGGGGGAGAAGGAGATATTGGGGGGGGGATGATGGAAGGGAGGGCAAAGGGAGGAGGGAGTAATTGAAAGTCAACACTTGGGGAGGGACAGGATCAAAGGACAGAAGAGAAACAATGAGGGGCAGGTTAGGAGGGATGGCAATTCAGTTAGTCTTACACAACACGACTATCAGGAAGGTCATTTGCAAAGCTACACAGATATGGCCTATAATGAATTGTCTGCCGTACCAAAGGGAATGGGTGGGGGAGGGAGGGATGGGGAGAATTTGGAACTCAAAGTTTTAGGAACAATTGTTTAGTATTGTTGTTGCAACTAGGAAAGAAGACATACAGTTAATGAGGAATAGAAAGTCATCTGGACCTACAGGAGAAAAGAGAAGATGGAGACAAGGGAAGGGGAGGGATGACAGAAGAGAGGACAGATTGGAGATAGGGAAAATTAGATTGCTTGGGGGTATTGGGGTGGGGGGGAGGGGGAGAAAAGGGGAGAAAATTTTGGAACCCAAAAATTTGTGAAAATGAATGTAAAAAGCTAAATAAATAAATAATAATAAAAAAGAGAATTGGGGGTAAAAAAAAAAAAAAAAAAAAAGAAAAGCAAGTCAGCAGCTTGCTAAAGGAGACATAAACAATGTGAAGAAAACAACACCTTTAAAAATAGGGTAACTCAATTAGCAAAAGAGGTTCAAAAACTCAATGAGGAGAAGAAAGTTTAAAAAGCAAAATTCTCCAAATGTAAAAGGAGGTTCAAAAGTTCGCTGAAGAAAATTGTTCTTTAAAAATTAGAATAGAGCAAATGGAAGCTAAGGACTTTATGAGAAATCAAGAAATTGCAAAGCAAAACCAAAAGAATGAAAAAAAATAGAATATAATGTGAAATATCTCACTGTAAAAACAACTGACCTGGAAAATAGATCCAGGAGACACAATTTAAAAATTATGGGACTACCTGAAAACAATGATCAAAAAAAGAGCCTAGACATCATCTTTCATGAAATTATCAAGAAAAATTGCCCTGATACTCTAGACCCAGAAGGCAAAATAAATATTGAAAGAATTCACCAGTTACCTCTTGAAAGAGATCCCAAAGGAAAAACTTCTAGGAATATTGTAGCCAAATTTCAGAGTTCCCAAGTTAAGGAGATAATATTGGAAGCAGCCAGAATGAAACAATTCCAGTATTTGTGGAAATACAATCAGGATGCTACAAAATCTAGCAGCTTCCACATTAAGGGATCAGAGGGCTTGGAATATGATATTCCAGAAGTCAAAGGAACTAGGATTAAAACAAAGCATCACCTACCCAAAAAAAACTGAGTATAATCCTTCAGAGGAAAAAATGGTCATCCAATGTAATACAGGACTTTCAAGCATTCTTGATGAAAATACCAAAGGTGAATAGAAAATTTGACTTTCAACCACAAGAATCAAGAGAAGCACAACAAGTTAAACAGGAAAGAGAAATCATAAGGGACTTACTAAAGTTGAACTGTTTACATTCCTACATGGAAAGATAATATTTGTAATTCTTGAGATTCTTCTCAGTACTTGGGTATTTGGAGGGATTATATACATACAGATAGAGGGCACAGGGTGAGTTGTATAGGATGGGATGATATCTAAAAAATAAAATTAAGGGATGAGGGAGATGTATATTGGGAGGAGAAAGGGAGAAATGGAATGGGGCAAATTATCTCTCACAAAAGAGGCAAAAAAATATTTTTCAATGGAAAGGAGAAGAGGGGAGGTTAGATGGAAAAAGTGAAACTTACTCTCATACATTTGGCTCAAGGAGGGAATAACATATACACACAATTTGGTATGAAAACCTACCTTACACTACAAGAAAGGAGGGGAGAAGGTCATAAGTGGGGTGTTGGGGGATGATAGAAGGGAGGGCAAATGGGAGAAGGGAGTAATTAGAAGTAAAATACTTTTGGGGAGGGACAAGGTCAAAAGAGAGAATAGAATAAATGGGGAGGATAAAATGGAGGGAAATATAGTTAGTCCTTTTCAATATGTCTATTATGGAAGTCTTTTGCATAACTACACATCTGTAGCCGATATTGAATTGCTTGCCTTCTCAGTGGGGATGGGTGGGAAGATGGAAGAGAAATTGGAACTCAAAATTTTAGGAATGAATGTTGAGAATTGTTTTTGCATGTAACTGGGAAATAAAAATACAGGTAATGGGGTATAGAAATCTATCTTGCTCCACAAGAAAAGAGAGAAGATGGGGATAAGGGAAGGGAGGGGTTTGACAGAAGACTGGGAAGAGGGGCAATCAGAAGGTATGTTGTTTTGGGGTTGGGGGAGGGGAGAGATAGGGAGAGAATTTGAAACTCAAAATCTTGTGTAAATGAATGTTGAAAACTAAAAATAAATAAGTAAATAAATAGAAAAAGAAAAGAAAAACAACTGACCTGGAAAACAGATCCAGGAGAGAAAATTTAAGAATCATTGGACTACCTGAAAGATATAATAAAAAAAGAGCCTAGAAAATATCTTTCAAGACATTATCAAGGAAACCTACTTTAATATCTTAGAATTAGAAGGTAAAATAATCAATGAAAGAATACATTGATCATCTCCAGAAAGAGATCCCAAAATGAAAACTCTAAGGAATATTGTAGCCAAATTCCAAAATTATCAGGTAAAGGGGACAATCTTCTAAGCAGCCACAAAGAAACAATTTAGATATCAAGGAACCATTGTCAGGATCACATAGGACTTATCACCTTTTACCTTAAAGAATTTCATACCTTGGAATATGATATTCTGGAAGGCAAAGGAGCTTGGATTACAAGAAGGAATCAAGTTCACATCAAAATTGGGCATAATCTTTAGGGGAGCAAGTGGGCATTCAAAGAAACAAGGAATTTTCAATTATTCTTGATTCAATTAATCTTGATAATCATTTTTGAATGAAATTCATAGTAAAAATAAATTTCTAGAGTTGAACAGAAATTTCAATTTTCAAATACGAGATTCAGGAGAAGCATAAAAATCTAAACAGAAAATAAAAAAGAGACATTATTTAATAAGGTTAACAGTTTATATCCCTACATGGGAAGATGATACTTGTAACTCTTGAGAACCGTATCTTTATTAGGGCAGTTAGAAGTTGTATACAAAGACAGAGAATGTGGATATAAATTCAATTTGAGGTGATGGTGATATAAAAAGTAAGGGGTGAAAAAAGGATAGTACTGGGAGAAGAGGAAATAGGGCCAATTACATCACGTGAAGATATGCAAAAGGCCTATTACAATAGAGGTAAAGAAGAGAAGAGGGAGAACATTGTTTGAACTTTACTGTCATTGGATTTGATTCAAAGAGGGAATAGCATTTTGTTGGGTATAGTAATCTCTCTTACCCTATAGGGAAGTTGGAGGAGAAAGGGGAAATAAAAGGGAGGGGGGCTCATAGAAGGGAGGGCAGACTGAAGTCGGCAGTGGTCAGATGCAAAACACTAGTGAGGAAGGAAAGGGTGAGAGAGAAAAGCAGAAATAGGGACTGAGGGTGGGGATACGACATAGAAAAAGACACATAGGTAAAAGGCTGGAGTAGAATATGTTATGCTACAGCTGAAGTAAAAAGCAGGGGTATCATTCTTTATCTCAGACAAGACAAAATAAAAATAGATGTAATTAAAATAGATAAGAAAGAAAACTACATTCCACTAAAAGGCACCATTGACAATGAAGTAACATTATTAAATATAAATGCATCAAGTGGTATAGGATCCAAATTCTCAAAGGAGAAGATAAATGAGTTACAGGAAGAAAGAGACAGCAAAACTATCTTAGTGGGATACCTCAACATCCTCTTCTCAGAACTAGATAAATTTAACCATAAAATTACTGAAAAAGAAGTTAAGGAGGTGAATAGAATTTTAGAAATGTTAGGTATGAAAGACCTATGGATAAAAGAAAATGGGGACAGAAAAGAATATATCATTTTCTCAGTGATACATGGTACCTACACAAAAATTGACACATATGATGGCATAAAAATCTGACAACCCAATGCATATAGGCAGAAATATTAAATGCATCCTTTTCAGATCATGATACAATAAAAATTATGTGTAATAAAAGGTCATAAAGATAGACTAAACATTAATGAGAAACTAAATAATCTAATGCTAAAGAGTAAGTGCGTCCAGCAACAAATCATAAAAACAATCAATAATTTCATCAAAGAGAATGACAATAATGGGACAAAGTACCAAAACTTATGGGATATAGCTGAAGCAATTCTTAGGAGAAATTTTACATCTCTAGATTGTTACATGAATGAAATAGGGGAGGAGGAAATCAATGAATTAGGCATGCAACTAAAAAAAAGCTAGAAAAAGAATAAATTAAATATCACCAATTAAACATCATTTTAGAAATTCTGAAAATTAAAAGAGAGATTAACAAAATTGAAATGAAAACTCCTGAACAAATAAATAAAACTAACAGTTGGTTTTATGAAAATAATAAAACAGATAAATTTATGGTTAATTTCATTTTTTTAAAAAAGAAAGAAAATAAAATTACTAGTATCATAAAGAAAAGAGTGAATTCACTACTGATGAAGAGGAAATTACAACAATAATTAGGAACTATTTTGTCTAACTGTATGTCAGTAAATCTGACAATCTAAGTGAAATGAGTAATTACAAAAATATGAATTGTCAAAACAAACAGAAGGGGAAATAAAATACTTAAATTACATGATTTCAGAAAATAGAAATTGAACAAACAAAGAACTACCTCCCTAATAAAAAATCTCCAGGACCAGTTGGATTTACAAGTGAATTCTACGAAAAATTGAAAGAGTAATTAATTATAATACTATAAAAACTATTTGGAAAAATAGGTGGAGTCCTACCAAATTCTTTTTATGATACAGATATGGTGTTGATACCTAAACTAGAAAGAACCAAAACAGAGAAGGAAAATATAGACCAATTTCCTTAATGATTATTAATGCAAAAAGGTTAAATAAGATAAATAAAAATAAATAAAAAAAATAAATCATCTGGAAGAACAAAAGATCAAGAAAATCAAGGGAATTAATGAAAAAATGCAAAAAAAAGGTAGACTCAGCATAACAAATCTAAAACTATATTATAAAGAAGCAATCATAAAAACCATTTGGTACTGGCTAAGAAATAGAATGATGGATCAATGGAATAGGTTAAGTACACAAAACACAACAGTCAGTGACTATAATAACTTAACTGTTTGATAGACCCAAAGATTCCAGCTTCTGGGACAGGAACTCAGTATTTGACAAAAACTTCTCAGAAAACTGGAAATTAATGTGGCAGAAAATAGGCACAGACTAACATTTTGTACCAATATACCAAGAGAAGATCAAAATAGGTACATGTTTTAGACATAAAGGGTAATACCATAATCAAATTAGCAGAACAATGAGTAGTTTACCTGTCAGATCTATGGGAAAAGGAAGAATTTATGATCAAACAAGATAGAAAACATTATGAAATGCAAAATAGATAATTTTGATTACATTAAATTAAAAAGGTTTTGCACAAACAAAATCAATGCAAACAAGATTAGAAGGAAATCAGAAAGCAGGGAATTTTATTGCCAGTGTTTCTGATAAAGGCCACATACAAGTCATTTTCCAATTGATAAATGGTCAAAGGATATGAACAGGCAGTTTTCAGATGAAGAAATTAAAGCTATCTATAGTCACATTGAAAAGAATGCTCTAAATTACTATTAATCAAAGAAATGCAAATTAAAAAGAACTCTGAGGTAACACATCAAACCTCTCAGACTGGCTAACATAACAGAACAGGAAAATGATAAATGCTAGAGAAGATGTGGGAAAATTTGAACACTAATGCATTGTTGGTGGACTTTTCAACTGATCCAACCATTCCGGAGAGCAATTTGGAAGTATGCCCAGAGGGCATATGTTTTGATCCAGAAATACCACTACTATGTTTATATCCCAAAGAGATCATCAAAAAATGGAAAAGGAAGGGGGTGATGAGCCAAGATGGTGGAATAGAAGCAGAGACCTGCTAGAGTTTTCCCACCAAAACCTCTCAAAAACCTGTAAAAATGACTAAACAAATTCTAGACCAGCAGAAGTCACAAATTTCCTGTCCAAGAAAATCTGGAAAATCGACAGGAAGGGTCTATTGCACTAGGTTGGGAGTGGACCACAGTTTGGCGTGGGCCATGCTGGGTGGCGGAGCTAGAACAACCTTAGGAGACTAAGTTGATGGAGGCTGCTGTGGTTTTCAGACTTCCCAACCTATAAACGCCAAAGACAATTTTGAAGGTCAGTGGGAAGGGTCTCTCACCTGGTTGGGAGGGGAGAATAGTCTTGCCCCAGTCCAGGCCTCAGTCCTGGTTTCATCCCCAGGGCTATGGCAGTCACTGCTGAAGCAGAGGTTGCTTCTGGAGCCCTACACTTAACAAAGACTTCAAAGTCAAGTAATTGGCTGGGAAAATGAGCAAAGTGGGGGGTGGGGATGTGGGCGAGGAGAAGAAACAGACTATCAATTCTTATTTTCTTGGTGAAGAGGTGTTTTCTTGTGTCATTGGTGATGAAGAAGTCACAACATACAATCAGAAGAAGACAACAAAGCAAAAGCTCCTGCATTCAAAGCCTCCGAGAAAATCATGAATTTGTACCAGGTTATGGAAAAGCTCAAAAAGGATTTTGAAAATCAAGTAAGAGAAGTAGAGGGAAAATTGGGAAAATAAATGAGATTGATGCAAGAAAATCATGAAAAATGAGTTAACATCTTGCTAAAGGAATCTCCCCCCAAATACTGAAGAAAATAGCAGCTTTAAAATTAGACTAACCCAAATGGAAGTGCAAAAACCAATGAGGAGAAGAATGCTTTAAAAAGCAGACTGGGTCAAACGAAAGAAGAGGTCCAAAATCTCATCAAAGAAAATAATTCCTTAAAAATTAGAATGGAACACATGGAAGCTAATGGCTTTATGAGAAATTAAGAAATCATAAAACAAAACCCAAACAGTGAAAAAAACAGAAGATAATGTGAAGTATCTCATTGGAAAAACAACTTGGAAACTTGACCTGGAAAACAGATCTGGGAGAGATAATTTAAGAAAAAATATTGGTCTACCTGAAAGTCAGGATCAAAAAGTGAGTAGACATCATTTTTCAAGAAATTATCAGGGTCGGGGTGGAGCCAAGATGGCGGAGTAGAAAGACTCACGTATGCTAGCTCCGAACCCACAGTCCATATATTGCCCGCAAGAAGAACTCCCCACAAATTCTGGAGCACTGCAAAGCGCACAGAAACACAGTGGAATAGATCTCGCTCCAGAGAGCCCTGGAGAGCAGTCCCCAGGGGTCCGTCGTGCCCTGGAAAGTGGAACCCACCCCCTGTGCTGCCCTGGCCGGGTGGCCCCAGAGGAATAGATCCGAGCAGCCTTCAGGAACGGAACCTCTGGCAGCCAGGAAGGTCCCTCCACCCACAGATGCTCCAGGTCAGTGAGAGAGACTTCTGGACTGGCCGAGAGGGGAGCGAGGTGTCTCCATCACTCGGGCCCCCTCGGTAGGCAGCAGCAGAGGGAGCGGCAGAGACAGCAGTGGTGGCCCGGGACTCCCCGAGCAGCACACAGAAGTTCAGGGCCATTACCAAAGTTCTCTGCATAATCCCCCTGAGGGAACTGAGCCTGGAAGACTGCCCTGCCCACACCCACCCCATTACTGAAGGTCTCTGCATAAACCCCTGAGGGAACTGAGCCTGGGAGATGGCCCTGCCCCCACCCGAGCACCAGAACTTAAGCTCACACTTAATAGCAGCCCTGCCTGCCACGGAAAGCACATTTGAATCTCAGACCCAAAGCACTAGCTGGGTGGATCTAGGCAGGGGTGGACAGGAATCTCAGAAGTCAAGTAACAGGCTGGGAAATTGCTCAGAAAAGGAAAGAAAAATAAGACCATAGAGAGCTACTTTGATGGGGTACAGATGTTCCCGCCTTTCAATTCTGATGACGAGGAAATATTCTTACCATCAGGGAAAGACATGGAGGGCAGGGCCTCTGTATCCCAGACATCCCAGGTGGATGTCCGGTGGGCTCAGGCCATGGAAGAGCTCAAAAAGGATTTTGAAAATCAAGTTAGACAGGTGGAGGAAAAACTGGGAAGAGAAATGAGAGAGATGCAAGAAAAGCATGAAAAACGGGTCAATACCTTGATAAAGGAGACCCAAAAAAATGCTGAAGAAAATAACACCTTGAAAAATAGGCTCACTCAATTGGCAAAAGAGGTTCAAAAAGCCAATGAGGAGAAGAATGCTTTCAAAAGCAGAATTGGTCAAATGGAAAAAGAGGTTCAAAAGCTCACTGAAGATAATAGTTCTCTCAAGATTAGAATGGAACAGATGGAGTCTAATGACTATGAGAAACCAAGAAATCACCAAACAAAACCAAAAGAGTGAAAAAATGGAAGAGAATGTGAAATATCTCATTGAAAAAACAAATGACCTGGAAAATAGATCCAGGAGAGACAATTTAAAAATTATGGGACTACCTGAAAGTCATGATCCAAAAAAGAGCCTAGACATCATCTTCCATGAAATTATTGAGGAAAACTGCTCTGATATTCTACAACCAGAGGGCAAAACAAGTATTGAAGGAACCCATCGATCACCGCCTGAAAGAGATCCAAAAAGAGAAACTCCTAGGAACATTGTGGCCAAATTCCAGAATTTCCAGGTCAAAGAGAAAATCTTGCAAGCAGCTAGAAATAAACAATTCCAGTATTGTGGAAATACAATCAGGATAACTCAAGATCTAGCAGCTTCTACATTAAGGGATCGAAGGGTGTGGAATAGGATATTCCAGAAGTCAAGGGAACTAGGACTCAAATCAAGAATCACCTACCCAGCTAAACTGAGCATAATACTTCAGGGGAAAATATGGTCTTTCAATGAAACAGAGGACTTTCAAGCATTCCTGATGAAAAGACCAGAGCTGAAAAGAAAATTTGACTTTCAAACACAAGAATGAGAAGAAGCATGAAAAAGTAAACAGTAAAGAGAAGTCATAAGGGACTTACCAAAAGTGAACTGTTTACATTCCTAAATGAAAGACAATATTTGTAACTCTTAAAACTTTTCAGTATCTGGGTAGTTGGTGGGACCACACACATACACACACACAGACACACATGCACGCACATAAAGAGACAGAGAGCACAGAGTGAATTGAATAGGATGGGAGCATATCTTAAAAGGAATTAAGGTAAATGGTGAGAGAGAAATATAGTGGAAGGAAAGAGGGTGAAATGGAATGGTGTAAATTATATCTCATTCAAGAGGCAAGCAGGAGACTTTTTAGTGGAGGGAAAAAGAGGAGAGCTGAGAAAAAAACAGGAAGTTTACCCTCATCACATTCGACTAATGAAAGGAATAAAATGCACACTCATTTTGGTATGAAAACCTATCTTACAGTACAGGAAAGTGGGGAAGAAGGAGATAAGCAGGGTGGGGGGGATGATGGAAGGGAGGGCAAAGGGAGGAGGGACCAATTTGAAGTCAACACTCAGGGAGGGACAGGATCAAAAGACAGAATAGAAACAATGGGGGGCAGGATAGGATGGAGAGAAATACAGTTAGTCTTACACAACACGACTATTATTGAAGTCATTTGCAAAACTACACAGATAGGGCCTATATTGAATTGCCTGTCTTCCCAAAGGGAATGGGTGGGGAGGGAGGGATGGGGAGAATCTGGAACTCAAAATTTTAGGAACAACTGTTGAGTATTGTTCTTGCTACTAGGAAATAAGAAATACAGTTAACGGGGAATAGAAAGTCATCTGGCCCTACAGGACAAAAGAGAAGATGGGGACAAGAGAAGGGAGGGATGATAGAAGAGAGGGCAGATTGGTGATAGGGAAAATTAGAATGCTTGGTGTATTGGGGTGGGTGCAGGGGATAAAAGGGGAGAAAGTTGCAACCCAAAATTTTGTGAAAATTAATGTAAAAAGTTAAATAAATAAATTTTTATTACAAAAAAAAAGAAATTATTAGGGAAAACTTCCCTAATACTCTATAGCCAGAGGATAAAATAGAAGTTGAAAGAATCCACTGATCACCTCTTGAAAGAAATCCCCAAAGGAAAACTCCTAGGAATTTTGTAGCCAAATTCCAGAGCTCCCAGGTCAAGCAGAAAATACTGCAAGCAGCCAGAAAGAAAAAAATGTTAAGTATTGTTGGAAACACAATCAGGATAACACAGGGTTCAGCAGCTTGTACACTAAGGAAACAAAGGGCTTGGAATATGATATTTAAGAGGTCAAAGGAGTTAGGATTAAACCGAAGAATCACCTACCGAGCAAAACTGAGTATAATACTTCAGAGGGGAAATTGGTTATTCAATGAAATAGAAGACTTTCAAGTATTCTTGATGAAAAGACCAGAGCTGAATAGAAAATCAGACTTTCCAACACAAGAATCAAAAGTATCATGAAAAGGTAAACAGGAAAGAGAAAACATAAGAGCCTTATAAAAGTTAAACTATTTACATACCAACAGGGAAAGATGATATTTGTAACTCATGAGACCTTTCTCAGTATTAGGATTAGAGCACATTTATGCATGTTTGTGTATATTAATATGTGTGTGTGTGAATGTATGTGCGGATGTGTGTATAATTGTATGTGTTTATATATGGGGAGAGGGGGAGAGAGAGAGAGAGAGAGAGAGAGAGAGAGAGAGAGAGAGAGAGAGAGAGAGAGAGAACATAGGGTGAACTGAATATGAAGGGATGATATCTAAAAAAAAAATTAAGTTTTGAGAGGAATGTACTAGGAGAAAGAGAAAGGGAGAGGTAGAATGTAGTAAGTCATCTCACATAAAAGAGGCAAGAAAGCTTTTTAAAATGGAGGTGAAGAAGGGAAAGATGAGAGGCAATAACTAAGCCTTCCTTTCACTGGATTTGGCTTCAGGAAGGAATAACATACATACACTCCATTTCATATGGAAGTTTATCTTTCCCTACAGGAAAGCAGGGCATGAGGATAAGGGGGGGGTGATTAATAGAAGGATGCAGACTGGGGGGAGGGATAATTGGAAGCAAACAGTTTGGTTACGGAACAGGTCAAAGGAGAGAATAGAATAAATGGAGTGCTGGACAGGATAGAGGGAAATATAGTTAGTCTTTCACAACATGACTGTTATGGTAGTGTTTTGCATGACTACACATGTATAACCTATATTGAATTGCTTGCCTTCTCAATGAGGGTAGATGGGGGGGGTGATGGAGAGAATGTGGAACACAAAGCTTTAAAAAGGAATGTTAAAAATGATTTTTATATATAACTAGGAAATAAGATATATAGGCAATGCGGTATAGAAATCTATCTTGTACTACAGGAAAACAGAAGGGAAGGGGATGGGGAGGATGATAGAAAGGAAGACAGATTGGAAGAAAGGGTAATCTGAATACACACTGTCTTGGGGTGGGGGAGGGGAGCAATGGGGAGAAAATCTGAAATTCAAAATTTTGTGAAAGTGAATGCTGAAAACTGAAAATATATAAATTTTTAAAACTTTTAAAAATGGAAAAGGATCCATATGTACAAAAATATTTTAGCAGGTCTTTTGTGGTGCAAAGAATTGGAAATTGAGGGGATGCCCATCAATTTGGGAATGGCTGAACAAGTTGTGGTATATGAATGTAATGGAATACCATTGTACTATAAGAAATGATGTGCAGGTGAATTTCAGGAAAACCTAGAAAGACTTACATGAACTGATGCTACATGAAGTGAACAAAACCAGGAGAATACTGTATATAGTAACAGCAACATTATTTGATTATCAGCTTTGGTAGGCTTAGTCCTTCTGAGTATTGCAATGATCTAAGACAGTTCAAAAAGACCCATGATGGAAAATGCTATCCATATCCAGAGAAAGAACTATGGAATCTGAATACATATCAAAGCATACTATTTTCTCTCTCTATTTTTCTTTCTCATCCTTTTGTTGATTCTTCCTTCACAACATGACTAACATGTTCAATATTATTGTTCATGTATAGCTTATATAAGATTGCTTGCTATCTTGGGGAGGGCATAAGGAAGGGAGAAAAAAAGATTTTGGAACTCAAAATGTCATCAAATTGAATGTTGAAAGTGATCTTTACATGTAATTTAAAAAAATACTATTAAGTGCAAAAAAAGAAATTATCAGCAGGGTGGTTTCAGAAAAACCTGGTTAGACTTACAGGAACTCATGTGGAGGGAAATGACCAAACCAGAACTTTGTAAATAGCAGCAGAAATATTGTAAGGATAATTGACTGTGAAAGACTTCACTACTTTGATCAAGACAATGATCCAAGACAATTCCAATTATTTCATGATTATGGAAATCCTGGTGTATGTATTTTCCTCCACTGATGTAAATCTGAACCTCTCTGCACCTTTTTAGTCTCAAAGAATGACCTAAAGGTTGGTTGTTGTCCCTTGTCTTCAAAGAGGATCAAAATGACATCACTACTGTAAAGTAAAATGTCAGTGTGTCCAATTGTGGCTGATCATACCAATAGGAGCTCAGAATGCTCTATCACAGACTGGGCACAGATAGTCCATGTGAATATTTGGGGTGAATATCCCAAATTTGCACTTCCTGCATTTACTTTGTACTGTCTCAATTCTGCTTTGCTCAAGCAGCATAGCACCTTTTCTTTATGTGGGCACGCGATGTTGAGCAGTCCTGTTGCAGTATCTCCCATGTTGCACAGTCAAATCCAAAGTTCTTGAGAGAGACTTTGAGAGTATCCTTATATTGTTTCTTCTGGCCACCATGTGATCACCTGCCCCATGCAAGTTCTCCATAATACAGTCTTTTTGGCAAGTGTACGTTTATCATTCGAACAATGTGGCCAGCCCATCAGAGTTGTGCTCTCTGAAGAATAGTTTGAATACTTGGCAGTTCAACTTGAGCAAGGACTTCAGCATCTGGTACCTTATCCTGCCAGGTGTTCCTCAGAATCTTCCTAAGACAGTTCAAATGAAAACGATTCAGTTTCCTGGCATGGCACTGGTAGACTGTCCATGTTTCACAGGCATGCAACAATGAGGTCAGCACAACGACTCTGTAGACCTTCAATTTGGTAGTCAGTCTAAAACCTCTTCTCTCTCAAACTTTTCTTCTGAGCCTCCCAAATGCTGAGTTAGCTCTGGCAATGTGTGAATCAACCTTATTGTCAATGTGTGCATCCCTGGAAAGTGCACTACCAAGGTAAGTGAACTTATCCACAGGATTCAAAACTTCTCCATTTGTTGTAATTGATGGTTGCACGTATGGATGGTGTGTTGGTAGCTGATGGAGTACCTGTGTTTTTTTGGTGTTAATTATTAGGCCAAAATTAGCACAGGCAGCAGATAGTTGATCCATACTTTGTTGCATCTCAGCTTCAGAGGCTGCACTGAGCGCACAATCATCTGCAAACAGAAAACCATGCACCAACACTTCCTCCATTTTGGTCCTGGTTTGTAGCCTTTTCAAACTGAAGAACTTACCATCAGTATGGTAGTTGACCTTGATACTGTGTTCATCCTCACTGAAAGCATTTGTCAACATGGCTGAAAACATCATGCTAAAAACATGAGAGCAAGCATACAATCCTGTTTCACTCTCTTGGTGACTGGGAAGGCACAAGAGCTTTGTCCATTATCCAGAACCCGGGCAAACATGCCATCATGAAATTGACATACAATATTGATGAACTTCTCCAGGCAATCAAATTTTGATGTAATTTTCCCTAAGCCCTCATGACTAACAGTGTCAAAGGCCTTGGTCAGATCTACAAATGTTGCATACAGACTTCTGTTCTGCTCCTGGCATTTCTCCCGGAGTTGTCAGGCAGCAAATACTATATTGACTGTTTCTCAGCCCTTTTTGAAGCCACATTGGCTCTCAGGTATATGACCATCTTCCAGATGAAGGATCAGCCTATTAAAGAGGACTCTAGCACCAGCAATGACTAAGAGAGAGATCCCCTTTTAATTGTTGCGGGACAACCTATTTCCTTTACCCTTATAGAGTTGGACAATGGAGGAATCCTTGAACTCCTGGGGGATAATTTCCTCTTGCCATATAACCTAGAAAATTTCAGTCAGCTTTTGAATAAACAATGGTCCCCCTACCTTGTAAATCTCAGCTGGAATAGAATCAGCACCAAGTGCTTTGCCACATGAAAGGAGCCTAATGGCCCTCAAAACCTCTTCAGTTGGAAGTTCAGTTAAGGAGGGATTGGCTTCAACCTGAGGTAAATGGCCAATGGCCTCAGCATTGATTGATGCGGTCTGTTGAGAACACTATGAAAGTGTTCAGCACATCTCTCTAGGATCATATCCTTATCACTAATCAATGTGGCTCCATCAGCACTGAGTAGTAGTGATGCACTATAGGATTTTGGTCCATAAATAGCTTTCAGGGAATCATAAAAGCACTTTGGATTGTTACTATCAGCATAAAACTGAATTTCATCTGCCTTCTTAGTGAGCCAGGAACCCTGCATCTCTCTAAATTTCACTTGTACTCTGCTTTAGATGGAATTAAATACTGCCTTCTTAGAGGTGGATGAACTATCCTGTTGGTAAATCCTGTGGAGCTCTCATTTTTCATTTAGCAGCTTCTGAATTTCCCCATCACTTTCATCAAATCAGTCATGGTGTTTGCAAGTGTTCTGACCCAGATGAGCAAATGTAGTGCTGTACACCAAATCTCTGAGCACTGTCCACTCCTTTTCTGCTCCACTGTTGCCAACTGTGTGGTTCAACTTTCCCTCCAAGTCAGCAGCAAACTGTTCATGCTCAGAGAAGAACTCTAATTTGTTGCATTAATTCTCCTGGTAGTCACTTTGCCTTGGGATTGGCACTTTTGATGAATGTGAGTATTTAGCTTGGAAAGGATAAGTCTATGATCAGTCCAGCACTCTGCACCACACACTGCCTTTGTTACTCTCACATCTTGTCTGTCTCTTCTCCTTATAATCAAATAATCTATTAGATGCCAGTGTTTGCTGCGAGGGTGCATCCATGGAGTTTTATTGCATTTAGGTAAGTGGAAGACATTGTTGGTGGTGAGAAGGTCATGTGAGGCACGTTTTCAGCAGTAAATGACCATTGCTTTTGCTGATTCCAACTCCATTCCTCCCTCAGACTCCCTAAGCCTGGTTATCTGAGCATACTCTAGCATTAAAGTCACCCAGAATTATAAGCTTGTCCTCTTTTGGCCATAGATGATAAGGATCTCTAGGTCTTCATAAATTTTTTTTTTTACTTCATCAGGGTTTGTCATGGTGGGAGCATAGGCACTGATGGTGGTGGCATGGCATTTTCCTGTGAATGGCAATTGCATTGTCATGAGCCTGTCATTCACTCCTTTTGGCAAGCATGCCAGCTTGCTGATTTGATTGGTTTTGATTGCAAAACCTACACCAGCTTCACAGTGCTCCCCTTCACTGCACCCACTCCAGGAAAAGGTATATCCAGCTCCAACCTCAGTAAGCTGTCCTTCATTTGCCAACTTTTCTTCACTCAGGGCTGCTATTTGGATGTGATACCTGTTGAGTTCTCTTGCAACAAGAGCAGTTCTTTCAGGTCTACCAGATTTTGGGTTGTCTATTAGTGTGGGCATGTCCCATGTGCCGATGGTGAGTGGAATCATCTTTGCAGATGTTTTCGTGCATTTTTTGTGTGTGTTTCGACCGCATAGTGGGATTCCCCTCCTGCTGTGGTAATCAGGTCAGGGTTGGGTAAGCAGGCAATGTTTAGGGCACCTTTCTAGCCCCCTTCCTCACACCAGGAGGTGAGCAGTGCGATCCTTAAAAAGCTACTCAGACACCCAGAGGGCTGCTGAGTCCCACTGCTGCTTCCAGTGAGAAACGACCTTATGACCTGGGCCACCTATGTGCAGGGTTGTGACTATAGCTCCCAGTGTATCTGCATCTGCTGCTTCATCACTTGCCTATCGCCACAGGACTTTGAGGCATAATAGTGAAATGGTATGGGTGATGTCTTTTGATTCCTGTGTAAACTGGATTTAAGTGAGGCAGAATTGCATGAAGTCATCAGCCTCACTCTATCCTCCAGAAGTCATCAAAGTCCAGTGGCAGGACAGAGTCAAGATGACTGGCAATGGCTCAGGATGCAGTGGATGACCTTGACGTCTTTGGTGTCTAACCAAGCTCTAAGCACTCCACATTGCCTACTTCATCTATCTTCATGGCCTTTGGAACAAATTGTTCTCATCTGCCCATTCCACCAGATGAAGTCTTCACATGCTTGGGGTAGGCACCCCCATAACCCACCAATGGGTTTGAGAATCCTAGGTTACCCTTAACCTGGTTTGGCCCATCTGCCCAAACAGTTTACCGGAATGTGGCCACTGTGCATGCTGCAGCTTCTTGGAGCCACAGGTGAGAGTTAAGTAGAACAGGTGGACACCAAAAGTGAAGGATCCCTGAAAAGGGCTTGGCAGTCATCACACCAAAGGTACTGGTACTGGTACTGGTACTGGTCCTCCCTGAACACACCCTACACCCCTAAAGGTAATCAAAGCTTAAATAGTTTACACATCAAGTATGTGTCCAAGGCAGTGGTTGAACCCAGGTCTTTTTAATTCTTTACCCATTATTCTCTTTTGCTACTATTTTTTATATCGTTAAGTCCAAAGAATGATAAGAAAGATACATTTTCCATAACTTGCTCTCCCTATTTAGGCTTAACTGACTGATGACTCCAGTGATTTGTGTCTTTTGGCACTCAAGCATATTGCATTAACTTCAGCATGAGCAGTTAAAAAACATCTCAAGACATTTTCTGTGTGTTTCATTTATCTCTAGGAAATGAAATTTAGGTTTTAAACTCCACAGAAATGGAAATTCTCTCAAAAACTTAAACCTCCTTCTCCCAACTCACTTTACCTCCTGCACATAGTGGGAGATGACTGATGGATTACTTTAAATTTTTTCTGTATGATCTCAATGTCCAATTCATCTTCTTCAGAAAAAATAAGCCTCTGCCCTCACAATATAAAGGTGAGGCTAGATTTTTCAATGGATTTACTTAAAAGTTCATTAGTATTTACTTTTATAATTTAATGAATAATATATTGTGGCATATGTGAAGTTGATTCTCTTTATTAATCTGAGCCTAAGTATTTTGTATTCTGGGATACTACTCTGACATGAAGCATTATTTTCCCAGGTCAGAATGGCCTTAGTGCCTGAGAGAATGGATGATGCTATTCACACAAATGATTAATGCACTCCTCAAATTTAATTTGTTATAAAACACTTTGGAATATTTAACCCATGAAAAGATAGGAAGATAAAGCTATCAAAATGGCAGAAAGATCCACTGCATTCTTTTCATTAAAATATGAACAAAACTATTTTGATAGAGTAGGCTAATTAGCAGAGATAATGTGTTATCATTTTCCTTGCAAGCTGAGTACATTATTGTATGAAGAGATCAATATTTTTCCTTTTGTGTGTATATATGTACATATATACACACACATATGAACATACATACACGCACACAAATATAATATACAAACTTTCCAGAGAGCAAGACATATTTGAAAAACAAAGGAAAAGGACATAGCAAGCAATGAAATCTTTATATTGGGAAAATGTTATAAATGTCCCCATATAATTCTATAAAACCTCTCCTTGGATCTCAATTTTTATATTCTGAAGGGAACTCAAGTGGAAAATAGGACAATGTACATGGAGTCCAGAAACACAGTTATGTAGGGGGAGTAAATATTTGAAATTATACCTACATGCAAAAGAAAGGGTATTCCATCACAATTTTACTACTAGAATATCAATTTTACCCAATACATCACTGAAAGATTTTTGTGCTCTAGTGAATATATAGATGATTTATTGCTTGGCAGAATGTCCCTGGCCTATTGTTACAAACTAATACTTTGCTGGAAAGCATCCTCTGCTTGCGTTATGTCAATAAGACTTTCATGGTAGTTCATTGGGAAGAGATTCTCTCATGAAAGAAAATGATGGGAAGAAATCAGGTGCACAATGAATCTTAATAGAATAGCAGTAAAAGAGAAAGTACATGTGGAAAAGTTAGCATTACTTTACATGATGCCACACATCTTTCTAAAAGCAGCAATACAATATTTAGGGTAATAAAATATAATAAAGAAACATGAATTTTCATGTACAGTATAGTAACATGTTCTATGTATTACTTTCTCATTAACAATTGTTATAAAGTCTTCAGCCAACAGGACTTCCTATCAGGGATCTGAAAACAAGCAAACTAATAAGAAAGCCAAACTCCATTCTGGATTTTCAATAACACCATACGTAATTGTGGCCTTAACTAATAGAGAATCTTTTTATCCTAAGAGGAATCAGAAGACTTTTATGTGAACATAACATATTATAAAATATTTTAAAATAAAATCATAAGTCATCTGGAGATGCATTTTTTTCTCTAAATCCACAGACGCAGATTTCTCTTTCTTTAAAGGGCACCTTTTTTCCTCTTCCAAATTTAGCCATCTCTCTGGAAGCTATGGTTATTTGATTCGAGAAAGGCAGCATTTCCAGAAGGACACACTGGCACTTAGTCTTAAAAATATTGGTTCCTTGAAAATACTGAGCAGTGACTGATTATGGTGATTTAAACCTCACCAGCCAAATCTGAATTGACATCAAATAAATCAGAACAAAAACAAGGGGAAAGTAAGAAGGATGGTGAAGGGAGGTGTCTTCAACTTTGTACTGAACACAGACAGTCTAACAGAGTTAGGATGTCATGATTTGGGGAACAGTTTAAGACACAAAAGGAGAAGATTTATGGAACCCTGTAAAGAAAGAAGATGCTTTACTGTGCTGACAGTTAAAATTGAACGTAGACCTGGAGGCAATTTCTTATTGAAAATAGAAGGGCATGCAATTGAAAAATGTCATTCTGTGTCATTCAGAGTTGCAGAGGTCACAAAAATCACAAAGTTTGAGAAAACATTAAAAAACCGTGAAGATTTGTCAAAGAGAAGAATACTATTCATTTTGGGGGGCTAAAATGATACATAGGTAATCATAAAGATTATGTGTGAAATCACTTAGGTAGAGATCATATCTATATGTAATGAATGCTTATTTTGATAAAAATAATGTTTCATAAATAAATTTTGGCACAAAATATACCTATAAACAAATACATGGTTTTGTTGTCTTTTTTTTTGTTTTGTTTTTTAGCAATTATACTGGAACTTATACCTCCAGTGAGTCTTTCTACAATGAATACCTCGGTAGTATGGTGACAAAAGTAGGATCTCAAAGGCAATACGATTGAAATGTAAATTCTAGCAGACCCTAGAGCTGGAGAGGTCTTGAGCATGGAATCAATGACAGACTATTTCAGTCACTGGATGACAAATTTAACAAAATTTGAATCCTCTAAAAAGGTATCTAATGTCCACAGAGTATCTTAATGACTCAGTTCAATGTAATTGGTTAATTCTCTCATTTTAAATGTGAAAGTAAATAGTTGAAGTCTAGCACATGGATAGGTGGATGGATAAAGAATAATATGTATATATATGTATATAAACAGATATATAAATATATAATACAAACACACACATACACACACATGTATATATAATATATATACATATATATATTATATATAGAGTTTGTATTCATTAAAAAAAGAAAAATGAGTGCACTAGGAGTAAGAAGAACTCTACCCTAGTCCTACATCTGTCACCAACTACTTGCATAATCTTGAGAAAACTTCTCTCAGTCTCAGTTTCTTCATTCATAAAATGACAAGCTTAGATCTAATCTAAGATCCCTTCCTTCTAGCTTTAAACATAAACCTACAAATGTGCTTGAAAAGATTATCCTGTGAGTCATTTCTGTTAGAATTGGGACCAAGCAGAAGTAGGATGGGATAGACTGGGAAATTACCAGAACCTAGAAATTAGAAAGAAATACCAGGATGAGGCAATGAACCCCAGGGAGAAAAAAAACACTTGCCTAAGATCACACAGCTATTTTAGAGGTAAAGCCCATATTAGGTCACAATAGAATATCTTTCTTCTCAAAATAAAGGAGTTTGTCTGCTAGGGGTGGTAGATGATAATACTAACATTTATATAATTCTTACCCTATGACAGGTACTATGCTAAGAGTTTTACCATTATTATCTCATGATCTTCACAACAATGCTGGGAGGTAGGTGCTATTATTATATCCCCATTTTTCAGATTAGGAAACTGAGACAGAAGTTGAGTGACTTGGCCAGGGTCACACAGCTAGTATATTTCTGAGGCTGGATTTGAAATCAGGTCCTCCTGACTCCAGGTCCAGTATTCTATTTACAATGCTACCTAGAGGTCATATTGGCTCTAGAACTTTGTGTGGTACTGAACCTGATGGTGAAGTTTAAGTGCTAGGTTTTAAGGGTTGGAAGGAAGATAGAAGTAAAGAGATATAGTGTATACCAGTTATCACATTATCCACCTTTCCAGGTTAAGTGAAGCCAGAATTTTGAGTAAATCCTCCTCAATAATAAATTGAGGCCTCACCATTCTATTCTCTTCGAATCTCAGAGAAAAAAGAGAGCCTTTCCTCTTGTTAAAATTAATCTCTAAATAAATCTGTAATCTCTAGCCTACCACTATCTTCTCCTAAGTGACTTTCTTCCATTACGCATCCTTTCTCATATATCTTCAGTCTATTCCTTTTCCCCTGGGTATGGTGGTAGATGTTTATAATTTCTGTTTCTAGGGGGTGCTAAGGCTGGCAGATCACTTGCACTCAGAAACTCAGGTTTCAGTCAAGAACCATTTATTAAACATTTGCTATGAACCACATACTGTGCAAAGTTATAACCACGTGGGGACAAGATGGTGAACGTGAGAGAAAGAAAGTGAGAAGTGAAGGCTGAGAGGGACCAGTCAATCAGAGGAAGAAATCACAGGGTAAATGGTACTTCTGGTCTGAGAAATTTAAGTGATAAAATTTTCTGTGGCACGATAGATAAAGTTCAGAGAATCAGGAGCGTTACTTGGAGAATAATGAAGATGTGCCTGGTCTGTGTATTCTCCTTAAAATGAAGATTTTTATTTGCAGTAGGACTAAAGCTGATGAGGTCCATACTATTTGGCACCAATAAAATAAGCCCTTGGGAGTGGAGGACAACCAGGATATGTAAGGAGGGGCAAACAGACTAGTTCCGGTCAGAAAAATGGAGCAGGCCACAGATTCAGCGTCAATCAGAACTGAGATCAGGCCATTGGGGAAAGTCGCTTTTCTGAGTATGAATGAATGAGAGGAGACTCAGCTTCAAAAAGCAAAGATACATTTCCCTTTAAACTGGGTCTTTTTTCTCAGTCTATTCCAGTCTTCCCTATCCTGAAAAACTCTTCCCTGACCCTCCCTTAATCTGATATCATTCCTCACCTCTTGGCGAAACAAATCATTTCAAGGTTATTAATGGGTTCTTTATGGCCAAATCTAATTGTCAGATTTTTTTGTGTTGGTATTTTCTTTGACCTCTCCATGGCCTATACGTTTAGCACTGTCACCTTCTTGAATCTCTGTGTTCTGTGACCCCATACCTCAAGAGTTCCCCTCAAAACTCTCTGACTAATATTTTCTTTTGCTCACCCCTCTGACCCAGCCTTTAAAAGTGGTTTCCCTTGGTCCTGTCCTAGGATCTTGCTTTCCCTCTTTTTACACTCTCTTTTCCACTCTCTCAATTACCCCTATGGCCATGAATACAAAGGCTATATTGCTATCTCCAACTCCTTCCCAAAATTTCAGTCATATAATATGGAATGTTTGCTGGGCATCTCCATCTGGAGGTCCACCAGTACTTCAGCTTAACATGTGTAAAACTGAGCTCTTCATTTTCCTTCTCAAAACAGTTCCATCTCTAACTTCTCAGTTTTTGTTGATAATTTCGTTAATAATTTCCTTCAGTCTTTCAGATTAGTAATACTGGTCAATTGCAAATCTTTCTCCCTCGTCTTTCATCCTAATCCCACATAGTCAGCTGTCAAATCTCATCTATAGTTAAACCCCAGTACCGTCTGCATCTGGTTTCCCTTGGCCAAACATATTTAAATACCATTTATCTGTTCAGGCTGTCTTCTCTTTTTCTCTAGCTTCCCAGCTAATCTTTCTACATCTAGCCCATCAAACCTCTCCAATCTATTTTCTGTATCACCTCTTCTAATGTACTTCTATGACCATGTATGTTGATTTCCTTCTTAAAACCCTGCAATGATTTCCTTCCCATAAATAAAGTATGAATTCCTGATCTGAACATCGAAGATCCCCCCCACTCCAGGCCTAACTTCAACCACTTTTCCTATACTACCCTGCTTCACAGATCCCATAGTCCAGCAGAAGTGGCTCTGTTCTAACTCCCATCCATTTTTGCTTTGTGCATTTGCTCAAATGGTTTCCCATGCCTGAAATATCCTTGCTCTCCTCTGTACTATATGTTGAAGTCCTTTTCTGCCTTCAGTTTAGCTCACATATTCCATAGTCCTCAAGAAGTTTCCTGTAACCCTCTAGGTGAAAAGAACTTTGTCAAATTCCTCAGAGCATGTTGCCTCCACCTCCCTTTCACATTCATCTCAAGTCCTATTGCATAGAAATTTGCTTCTTATTCCCTCAATGGACTGCAAATTCGTTGAGAGCAGAACTTTCTAATCTATTTTTGTTATAGTAGTACCATGGACATAGTAGGTACTTGGTAAATGCCTGTTGAATTGAAGTTACCATCTTCAAACTGGCATTTTGCCACAACTGTAGAGACAGATTATATCTTCTGACTGAAAAATTATTGGGCAGCTAGATGGTACAGTGATAGAGTGTCAGGTCTGGAGTTAGGAAGATTTATCTTCCTGAATTCAAATCTGACCTCAAACACTTATTCCCTGTGTGATGCCGGGCAAGTCACTTAACCCTGTTTGCCTCAGTTTTTTCTATTGTGTAAAATGATCTGGAGAAGGAAATGGCAAACCACTCCATTATCTCTGCAAAGAAAACCCCAAATGGATCAAAGAATCAGACATGGCTGAAAAATGACTGAAAAACAACAAAAACTTTTATCCTATTATTAAAATCCTAATCTACAGGTTTTTACCCTAAAGTTGATATACATCTCCTCTTCCCACCCCCATTTGGGTCACCATTTTGAACATATACACCCATTATTGTTCTATTTTCCAAATTAGCAATGAAACTTTGCATGTTTGCTCATCCTTGTTCCTTTGATAAGAGAAGCCAAATGATCTTGTAAAATTAATGATTTCTGGTATTCTTAAAAATGAATGTGAAGATTTCTGGGGAAGGAACCAAGACAGTAAAGAAAGCAATCAGCTAAGTTCTCCAACATTCCCTTACAAACAAGTTTAAAATAACACCTTACATTGAATTCTGGAGTGGCATAACCAACAAAAGGTCGGAGTGAGACCAATCTCCCAATCTAATACAACATAGGAGAATGGAAAGAGATCTATGACATGGGTGAGGAGGTTGATCCAGAGTGCACATGGATGAAATACCAGTGGTGAGACTAGGTGGGGATGAGAGAAGTAGCAGTAGCTTTGGGAACTCCCAAGCTAGAGATGGTAAGGGGAGCTGGCAAGTGGTCAGAAAGAAATTGCAGAGTACTCCCATATCCTGCATGCAGAATCAAAATCTATTTGGTAGCTTGATTGCTTCTACCCTCTTCTGGGTCATAATTCAAGGTCAAAGAGGAGCAATTTTGGTCAAGAGGGAGTGGAAGCACTGAGAGGCCCCCAAAGGATCAGGGACCCTGAGGAACAGTATTATTTGTAGTCCAAAGGAGCAGAGGCCTGAAAAACAGTAGGCATTGCAATTGCAAAGAATTAAATGCTTTTCCTGGGTAAGGATCAGAGACCATATCTCTCCTCAGATCACATTACTTTAGAAGCAACAAAAACTCACAAACACCCAGAACTGATGAACTCCAAATGTTGGTTCAAGTGTACTTTTTACTTTCTTTATTTTTCCTGTTTTTTAACCTATTTATCTAAGATGGAAATGTTATGTATGACTTCACATGTAAAACTAACAATAAATTGCTTGACTTCTCAATGAGGGGCTATGGATGGATAAGAATTCAAAATTTAAAACAAATGAATTTGAATTTTTTTCATTTAAAAATAAATTATATTTTATGAAAAATGAAAATGTAAAGTTTAATATATGTACATACATGTAGACACATGTATATGTATAGATAGATAAAGATATAGAAGTAGATATTTAAAGGTTTTTATTTATTTTGGGGGGAGGGAGGCATTTGGGGTTAAGTGACCTGCCCAGGGTTACACAACTTGTAAGTATCAGAGACTGGATTTGAACTCAGGTTCTCCTGACTCCAGGGTCAATTCTCTGTCCATTGCGTGCAACCTAGCCAGACTTTTATTTATATTTTTGTTAAGCATTAAAGTAGCACTGATTTTTCTTTTGAAGGAATGTTTTCAGTTTTAATGTCTGCTATATATTCTTCATTCAGCAATATGTTTCTTTTTCATTTTGTAACATCAATGTAATATTTTATAGCTTGTTTTGATGAAAACTCAAACGGACTCAATTTCCTTATCTGTAAAATTAGGAAACTGGATAAGATGATTCACAAAAAGGATCCTTCCAGTTTTGAGATTATATGTTCTAAAATTCTATGTTCGTTGCACTGTCATCCAAATTCTCTGATCCATTCTCTCTCTACTATGCTATATTCCTGGGGTCAATTTTAATTCTAACATTGTGTTTTGACAATCTATGTTTTCTAATTTCTCTGCATCATATAGTTTATGATTTTCTGAATCTTCAAGATAACGGCAACATTTTCTTCCTCTTCCATTAAATATGCATGACCTATGACTCGTGGTGCAATATCACTGCAAACTCTCTTGAACATTTTCCAGTTGGAATATTTTTATTTTTGGTGAAGCCTGTGATTGATTAATTACATACATGTCACTATATTTTATATGTATAAACACATAAACAGATTTTCATATGGTGTGTGTGGGAGAAGGGAGAGAGAGAGGGAGAGAGAGAGAGAGGAGAGGAGAGAGAGAGAGAGAGAGAGAGAGAGAGAGAGAGAGAGGAGAGAGAGAGAGAGAGAGAGAGAGAGAGAGAGAGAGAGGGAGAGAGAGGAGAGAGAGGAGAGAGAGGAGAGAGAGGAGAGAGAGGAGAGAGAGCTCAAAGTGACTGATCATGTACTTGGAATTGGCTTTCCCTAAATATTTTACATTTTTTAAAATAGTTCTCCGTTTCCAAAATGGTTTTTAATGGTTTCTTAATGATTCTCAAAATCTTATTATGAAAGTAGATAAATACAATAATATGGTTTAGTAGACAGAACACTGACTTGGTAATCTGAAATATTGTTGTACCACAGATTCTCCAACCCTGAGCAAGTCACTGCTTCAGCTTCAATTTCCTTAACTTTTTAGAAGGTGGTTTCAACAATACTTTCTTTTAAATTTTGAAGTTATATAAAATGAAAGCTATTCTTATTAAGGATTTCCTATTTTCAAAATATTAATCATCTCTAAGTCAATCAGTTATAATTCAATAAGTATCAAAATAAAGTGGCCAAATAACACTGAGAAGTATGTTATTTCTGGAGCATATCAAATAAAAAATCAACACTAAAATGTGATGTCATTTAATTTAAAAATGATTATCTGAAAAACTACATAGCATATACTATTATTTTCAAGACATACATTCATTGTTGTCTTTGCTTCTCTCTGAAATTCCATTACATTTGAAATGTTGGTAGGAAATTCGCAGAAAAAAAATATATGTAGAGATGTGCAGCCAGGAAGGGAAATAAAACACAATTTTATTGAATGCATAGTTTGTTTAAATGTAAATAGACTGTAGTTTCTTAAAGTAGGAACAACATGCAGAAATATAATATCAGATTTAAGACTTTAGAAAACAAATGCTTCCTGCAAGTAATCATATAACAGTGGTTTGAGGTTTTAATTTTTACAGGACAAATGTCTAGTCAATATACTTACTACCCTCTCCTTCCCACCCTAATTAAATTGGAGATTTTGATCAGCCCTACCCAGTAAAAAAAATGAGCCTTTCTTCCTTCCTTTTTACCCCTTTTCTCCTTCCTTTTTACTTTTCTTCCTTCCTTTCTTTTTCTTCTCTCCTTTATTCCTTCCCTGTCCTCCCTTTTATTTACAAAAAAATAACTGTTCTGTAGGACCATATGGTTCCATTCTCTCCTACTTAATGAGTTTATATTAAATAAACTGTTGGGAATGCCAACACAATAGCTCAGAGCCCACAGTTAGGAAAATTCCTAACATTTAGGCAGAGCTTTAGATCTCTGCTCTAATTTAAATTTATGTTTTTCTAGGTCATAATAAAAAGAGTTTATAGCTAGCATTTATATAGTATCATGTTTACAAAGCACTTTACATGTTATTTCACTTGATTCTCTCAACAATACTGTGAAGTGGGTACTATTTCTATCCCTATTTTATTGTTGAGAAAGACAACATTCTGAGAGAGTGACTTATTCATTCAGGGTCACACACCTTATAAGTGTCTAAAGCAGTTGAACCCAGACCTTTAAGATTAGTTTCAGAAGTCTATATGCTGTGTCACCTACCTAACTTCAAACATCTTTATGATTTTGCAAAATTCAGGCTACTGGAAATTTGGGGATTAAAAATACATAACAGTGTCTGCTAATGAATGGGAAGGAACTAGAAAAAGAATTTTGGGAGAAAGTAATCATTTTCTGGAAAGTTTCTATACTCCTTGAAGAAGTAAATATACCTGGTATCTTCAGTCCAAGTCTTCTGCTCCAAGATGCAGAAGTGACTGAAGATACTCCCCTTCTCTTCCTTCTCTGAGCCAGTTCAGCCTTCCTCCCCCTTCCCCTTTGCCTGTTACCTTAGTGACACTGGTTTCTTGCAGCTCAGTTCTTAAGGCCTCCATTTTCCCTCTCAATTTGTGTCTCAAGACTACGTTTGTCTCTTTAAGAGATACAGGGTGTGCATCAATTCTTCCTTCCAGATTAACTCTCAGGAATGAGAGAGAATGCTTATCTCTGATCTACAAATACAAGTGAGTATGTTAGTTCTCAAACCCCCATGACACTTAGATGACTTTTCTGACCTTCCTTCCTCCCTCCCTCCCTCTCTTCCTTCCTTCCTTCCTTCCTTCCTTCCTTCCTTCCTTCCTTCCTTCCTTCCTTCCTTCCTTCCTTCCTTCCTTCCTTCCTTCCTTCCTTCCTTCCTTCCTCCCTCCTTCCCTTCCTTCCCTCCTTCCTTCCCTACTTCCTTCCTTCATTTTTTTTTTTGTTTTTGCTTTTGCCTGGATCTATGACTCATTTGGAGTAGGGAACCCCTGACCTGGAATCTTCCTCCATGGGTGCATATCAGAAACATGTGTAACTTAGACATCTCAAAGGTTTTCAGGGTATTGAGAGGTTACGTAATTTATCAATCTGTTGGACGCAGGGCTTGATTGTCTTTATAATTCCAAGAATTGTCCTCTATACCAAAGGATGATGCAGAGAATGCCAGGAATCATAGCATCATAGAAACTACCACGAATGCTTGTACCCCATCAATAGTTTCAAGCCTTATGCAGACAGCCCTCTATTTCCACCACCACCACTACCACCACCTGTCGACCATCTACCACCAAAACAGAACTGAAGTCAGACATCCTGAGTGGTAGCATGGGCTAGCTGGGTCAAACCACCACTACCACCTCACAATCTCCACTTCCCCCAGATCCAGGTGAAGACAAATCAGTATGCTGCACCCAAGAGCCTTGAGAATAGTGGTAGTAGATCTTACACTACCCACCATTGGGCCTTTCCATGTGAGTTGCAGCTGAAACCTTCTTTATCATATATGGTTTCCTCTCTATTAGAATATAAGCTGCTTGGGATCAGGAAATAGATTTGCTTTTCTATTTGTACCCCCAAATTTGTTACAGTGTTTTGTATACAGCAGACATTTAATAAACACTCATTCATTCATGCATGCATTCATTTTGCTACCCTGTCTTTCACAGAATTGACTAAATGAAGTTAAATGCTGAAGTGACATGTCACAGAGGCCAGGACTTCAGCTAAAGTGTTCATTTAACGTATTAAGCTTTTCTTTTGACTAATTTAGTAGTATTCATACTTACTAAGTAATATTAGTATTATTTGTGACTTAATATGAATCAAAAAACTTTCAATGTGTATCTAGTACACATTAAAAGTTTACCCATTTATACATATTAAAGTTAAAATAGATATTTAATGTTCATTTAAACTAACCAGTTTAAATGGTAGTATTACAATAACCTTTAAAAAGAACATTAGTATTTCATTTCCATTGGTAGAATTAAATGAATACTGGTCTAGGATCTTGGTAAAAATTATAGAAGTTTCATTATTTTATAAGTGACCAGTGGTTTGTAATTTCTCTCTATTTATATGTATATACATATTTAATCAATATAAATATTTTATTAAATGTTACTTTAGGTCCTTGGAATGTTGCAAACTATATCAACATATTTGTGATTAGGATTACTCCAATGTACAGATGATACTATCTTAGAAATTTATATTAGTTATTTTAGCCAAAATAAAGAAGTAAAACAAAACAAAAACAAATAAAACCTTCCCAAGATGCCAACTTCTGCCTCCAGGAATACTTGTTGTGAAAGTCTGAGAATATGAGCTTTGAAATGTGCCTTAAAGTTAGAGTATCTTTATGCATAGGAAAGTAGCTCATAATCTGTCAAAATTATATCCATTCCCTCCAGCCCTAGACTTCTTTCTTTTTCCTTCTTCCATCTCCTTGCAGCTGCATAAACTAGTCTGTATTTTTGACTACCCTGAATACACTCCATGTTTTTCTACCACCTCATCTATTTTCAATCTGTCTCCTCTAGCTAGAATGTTTTCTGCTCTCATCTCCTTCTGTTAAAATCCTACTCATCCTTCAAGATTCAAATCTCTTGACATCCTTCCCTCCACAATTCCAATTAGCTGGAATTCATCCTTTCCTGATTGTCCCATTCCTTCACAAAGGGTATATATTTCTTCTTTGAACCCTTAAACACAGTATGTAATTGCGCAAAAGATCTATGATTTTGTTGGTTTATGGAACTCCTGATATGGGTAATTCATACATCAATAGAGATCTTAACCTGTCTATAGTAGATATATGATTTCTAGGGAATTAACTGGCATACACAGACTTCCCTGATTTCCTGTTAAGACCATTTTCTTTTAATATCCCCCATCCCTGCAAGTTTTTCTCAATTCCTCTAAATTACCTCCCCTATTTTAATTATGTCTCATTTTTTCTGTATATAGTTACTAGCCTATTGTCTTCACCAGGCTAGTAGCTCCTTGAGGGCAGGGACTATCTTTTATCTCATTCTGTGTGCCCAGCACTTAGCACAATGCCTGACACATAGTAGGTACTTAATAAGTGTTTCTTGATTGTCAAAGTCAAGAATAATACTCAGGTTTACCTAACTCTAAGATAAGTCCTCATCTACTAACCTGTATTGTATTTGTATACACACTGTACACAGAAGGTACTTAATACATGCCTGCTGAGCTGGCTCTGCACTGCTCTCAAAGCACCTATCACATATTATATGGCCCTACAGTAAACAAAGTAATTTCTAGCTAGGTGGTACAGTAGAAATGTCACTATGACTCAGGTCAGGAAGATCTAAGTTCAAACTCAGCTTCCAGAACTTATTAATTGTGTGGTCCCTGGACAAATCACTTAATCTCTGTTCATTTTAGTTTTCTCAACTGAAAACGGAGATAATAACAACACCTATCTTCCCAAAGTTGTTGTGAGGATCAAATGTGATAATATCTGTAAGAATGGTTAGAATGGGGAATAGCCAAGATGGTGGAGTAGTAACATAGACCTGCTGGAGTTCTCCTTCCAAAGCCTTCAAAATAGCTGTAAAAATGACTTTGACCAAATTCTAAAGCAGCAGAAGTCACAAAATGACAGAGTGAAAAAAGATTTCCAGTCCAAGAAAACCTGGAAGGCCAACAGGAAAGGTCTATTGCATTGGGCTTGGAGAAGAGTGCAGTTCAAGATAAACTGTGTGACACAGACAGGACTGGAGCAAGCTTCTGGGCACTGAATCATGGACAGCTGCTGTGGTTTCCAAATTCCTCAACCCACAAATGCCAAAGACAGCTTCAAAGATCAGTGACAAAGCTCTTTCACCTGGGTGAGAGGGGAACTTGGTCTGGAGTTAGCACCAGGGTGGCAGTAGCCATTGTTGCAACAGGGGCCACTTCTTGAGCTCTCAGACCTAGAGATGGTAGGGGAATCAAGTGCCTGATATGGGTCTCAGTCTTGATTGGCCATACTAGGGTGTAGTAGAATTGGTGGTAGTTGTGGAGAGGGAATCGTACATGCAGTTCAAGGACAGCAAAGAGTACTGGTGGTTGCTCACAGACCAGAGCACTGCCCAGGGAAGAAGTAAACACCTCTCCCTTGATTATGCCACCTTGGAGGAACTGAGAACTTACAGGTCCCTAGAGATATTTCTGAAAAGAGGTGCACAAAACCTCTTAAGCTTAGGGTAATATGCCCTCCACTTGAGAAAGGGCTCAAAAGTCAAGGAATTGGCTGGGAAAATGCCCAAAAAGGGGAAAAATAAGACTCCAGAAGGTTATTTTCCTGGTGAAAAGGTATTTTCTTCCATCCTTTCAGAGGAGAAAGATCAGAGCATACAACTTGAGGAAGATAGCAAGATCAAAGGTCCTACATCAAAAGCCTCTCCCCAAAATATGAAATGGTCTCAGGTCATGGAAGAGTTCAAAAACAACTTTGAAAATCAAGTATGAGAAGTGGAGGAAAAATTGGGAAGAGAAATGAGATCAATGCAAGAAAATCATGAAAAGCAAATAAACAGCTTGCTATAGGAGACCCAAAAATGCTGAAGAAAATAACACCTTTAAAAATAGACTAACTCAAATAGCAAAAGAGGTTCAAAAAACCAATGAGAAGAATGCCTTAAAAAGCAGAATTGGCAAAAGGGAAAAGGAAGTCCAAAAGCTCACTGAAGAAGATAGACTTTTAAAAATTAGAATGGAGCAGATGGAAGGTATAATGACTATGAGAAATCAAGAAATTATGAGACAAAGCCAAAAGAATGAAAAAATAGAAGACAATATGAAATATCTCACTGGAAAAACAACTGACCTGGAAAACAGATCCAGAAGAGAAAATTTAAAAATTATTAGTCTACCTGAAAACCATGATCAAAAAAAGAGCCTAGACATCATCTTAAAAGAAATTATCAAGGAAAAACTGCTCTGATATTCTAGAACAAGAGGGCAAAATAAATATTGAAAGAATCCAACGATCACCACCTGAAAGGGATCCAAAAGAGAAACTCCTAGGAATATTGTAGCCAAATTCTAGAGTTCCCAGATCAAGGAGAAAATATTGCAAGCAGTTAGAAAGAAAAAATTTGAGTATTGCGGAAATACAATCAGGATAACACAAGATCTAGCAGTTTCTACATTAAGGAATGGAAGGGCATGGAACATGATATTCCAGAAGTCAAAGGAACTAGGATTAAAATCTCAAGTATCACCTACCCAGCAAAAACATTATTGGTCTACCTGAAAACCATGATCAAAACAAGAGCCTAGAAGTCATCTTCCATGAAATTATCAAGAAATACTGCCCTGATATTCTAGAATCAGAGGGTACAATAATAGAAAGAATTCACCAATCACCTCCTGAAAGAGTTCTCAAAAGGAGAACTTCTAGGAATATTGCAGCCAGATTCCAGAGTTCTCAGGTCAAGGAGATAAAAATATTACAAGCACTCAGAAAGAAACAATTCAAGTATTGTGGAAATACAATCAGGATAATACAGGATTTAGCAGCTTCTATACTAAGAGATCAGAGGGCTTAGAATATGATATTCCAGAGGTAGGATTAAGACCAAGAATCACCTACCCAGCAAACTGAGTATAATACTTCAGGGAAAAACATGGAATTTCAATTAAATAGAGGACTTTCAAGAATTCTTGTTGAAAATACCAGAGCTGAATAGAAACTTTGACTTTCAAATACAAGAATCAAGAGAAACATAAAGATATAAACATGAAAGAGAAGCCACAAGGAACTCATTAAAGTTGAACTGTTTATATTTCTACATGGAAAGATGATATATGTAACTCATGAGACCTTTTTTATTATTAGGGTAGTTAGAGGGAATATATATATATATATATATATATATATATATATATGTAGGTATACCTGGGTATGTGTGTGTGTATGTATATATGTGTGTATATATATATATATATATAACATATGTATATGTAGGTGTATGCACATAGGTATATATGTGCATGTATGTATATAAGTGCATGCATACACATATACATATATGTATGCATGTTTGTATATACATAGAAACACATACCCCTAGACAGGGTGCACAGGGTGAGATGAATATGAAGGGAGAATACCTAAAAAATAAAATTTACTGTTAAGAGGAGTGAACTAGGAGTAAAAGAAGGGGGAAGGTAGAATGTAGCAAATCATCTCACATAAAAGGGGCAAGAAAAAGCTTTTACAATGGAGGGGAAAGGGGGAAGATGAAAAGGAATAAATGAGCCTTACTCTCATGGAATTTGGCTTAAGCAGGGAAAAACACACTCAGGTGGGTATGGAAATCTACTTTACACTGCAAGAAGGCAGAAGGGAAGGGGATAGTAGAGGGAAGATAAAACAAGGGACAGCAAATTGGGGGAGGGACAATCAGAAGCAAACACTATCATTGGGGGACAGGTCAAAGGAGAAAATGGAATATATGGAGGGCAGGACAGGACAGAGGGAAATGTGGTTAGTCTTTCACAACATAACTGTTGTGGAAGCATTTTGCATGGCTACACATAAATGACCTATAGCTAACTGCTTACTTTCTCAATGAAGGTGGGTGGGGAGGGAGGAAGAGAGAGAAAAAGGAACTCAGAGTTTTAAAAATGAACATTAAAAGTTGCTTTTGCATATGACTGGGAAAAAAGATGTACAGGCAATGAGGTACAGAAATCTTTTTTTGCCCTACGGAAAAATAGAGGGGAGAGGGATGGAAGAAGGGTGGTTGACAGAAGGGAGGACAGACTGGAGGAAGGGGTGGGTGGACACTGTCCTGGGCTGGGGGAATGGGAGAGATGGGGAGATAATTGGTAATTCAAATTCTTGTGGAAGTAAATGTGGAAAATTGAAAAATAAATTGTAGGAGGAGGAGCCAAGATGGTGGAGTAGAAAAACTCACGTATGCTAGCTCCGAATCCACAGCCCATAAATTTCCTGTAAAGAGAATGCCCCACAAATTCTGGAGCAGAGCAAGTGCGCACCAACACAGTGGAAGAGATTTCCATTCCAGAGTGCCCTGGAAAGCCATCCTTGGGGGTCTGTCACGCTGCGGACAGCGGAGCCCACCCCCGAGCTGCCCTGGCCCTGAGGCCCCAGAGGAGCAGATCTGAGCAGGCTTCAGGGACAGAATCTCTGGCGGCCACAAAGGTTCCTCCACCCACAGATGCTACAGGTCAGTGAGAGAGACTTCTGGGCTGGCCAAGAGGGGAGCGGGGTGTCTCCGTGACTTGGGAGGCTGTGGCAGAGGCAGTGGCAGAGGCAGCAGCAGCGGCCGGGGACTCCCCGAGCAGGCAGGACCTCCATTATAGAAGGTTTCTGCAGAAACCCCCTGAGGGAACTGAGCCTGGGAGGTGGCCCTGCCCCCACCCACTCCATTACTGAAGGTCTCTGCATAAACCCCCTGAGGGAACTGAGCCTGGGAGGTGGCCCTGCCCCCACCTGAGCACCAGAACTTAAGCTCACATTGAATAGCAGCCATGCCCACCGTGGAAAGCCCTGAGGCTGGGAAGCAGCATTTGAATCTCAGACCCCAAGCATTGGCTGGGCATATCTAGGCAGGGGTGGAGAGGAATCTCAGAAGTCAAGTAACTGGCTGGGAAAATGCCCAGAAAAAGGAACCAAAATAAGATCATAGAAGGCTACTTTATTGGGGAAGAGATGTTCCTTCCTCCCTTCATTTCTGATGAAAAAGTACAATGCTTGCCATCAGGGAAGGACGTGGAGGTCGGGGCCTCTCTATCCCAGACATCCCAGGTGGATGTCCGATGGGCTCAGGCCATGGAAGAGCTCAAAAAGGATTTTGAAAATCAAGTTAGACAGGTGGAGGAAAAACTGGGAAGAGAAATGAGAGAGATGCAAGAAAAGCATGAAAAACGGGTCAATACCTTGGTAAAGGAGACCCAAAAAAATGCTGAAGAAAAGAACACCTTGAAAAATAGGCTCACTCAATTGGCAAAAGAGGTTAAAAAAGCCAATGAGGAGAAGAATGCTTTCAAAAGTAGAATTAGCCAAATGGAAAAAGAGGTTCAAAAGCTCACTGAAGAAAATAGTTCTCTCAAGATTAGAATAGAACAGATGGAGTCTAATGACTTTATGAGAAACCAAGAAATCACCAAACAAAACCAAAAGAATGAAAAAATGGAAGAGAATGTGAAATATCTCATTGGAAAAAACAACTGACCTGGAAAATAGATCCAGGAGAGACAATTTAAAAATTATGGGACTACCTGAAAGTCATGATCAAAAAAAGAGCCTAGACATCATCTTCCATGAAATTATCAAGGAAAACTGCCCTGACATTCTACAACCAGAGGGCAAAATAAGTATTGAAAGAATCCATCGATCACCACCTGAAAGAGATCCAAAAAGAGAAACTCCTAGGAACCTTGTGGCCAAATTCCAGAACTCCCAGCTCAAGGAGAAAATCTTGCAAGCAGCTAGAAAGAAATAATTCCAGTATTGTGGAAATACAATCAGGATAACACAAGATCTAGCAGCTTCTACATTAAGGGATTGAAGTTCGTGGAATAGGATATTCCAGAAGTCAAAGGAACTAGGACTCAAACCAAGAATCACCTACCCAGCAAAACCGAGTATAATACTTCAGGAGAAAATATGGTCTTTCAATGAAATAGAGGACTTTCAAGCATTCTTGATGAAAAGACCAGAGCTGAAAAGAAAATTTGACTTTCAAACACAAGAATGAGAAGAAGCATGAAAAAATAAACAGCAAAGAGAAGTCATAAGGGACTTACCAAAGGTGAACTGTTTACATTCTTACATGGAAAGACAGTATTTGTAAGTCTTAAAACTTTTCAGTATCTGGGTAGTTGGTGGGACCACACACAGACGTACACAAACATACATGCACACACACATGTATATGCGTGCACACACACATACACACATGCATGCATACACAGAGACAGAGAGTACAGAGTGAATTGAATGGGATGGGACCACATCTTAAAAGAAATTAAGGTAAATGGTGAGAGAGAAATGTAGTGGGAGGAGAGAGGGTGAAATGGAATGGGGTAAATTATCCCTCATTCAAGAGTCAAGCAGGAGACTTTTTAGTGGAGGGAAAAAGAGGAGAGCTGAGAAAAAAATATGAATTTACCCTCATCACATTCGACTAAAGGAAGGAATAAAATGCACACTCATTTTGGTATGAAAACCTATCTTACAGTACAGGAAAGTGGGGGAGAAGGAGATAAGCAGGGAGGGAGGGATGATGGAAGGGAGGGCAGTGGGAGAAGGGAGAAATTTGAAGTCAACACTCTTGGGGAAGGTCAGGATCAAAAGACAGAATAGAAACAATGGGGGGCAGAATAGGAGGCAGGGAAATACAGTTAGTCTTACACAACATGACTATTATGGAAGTCATTTGCAAAACTACACAGATATGGCTTATATTGAATTGCCTGCCTTCTCAAAGGGAATGAGTGGGGAGGGAGGGATGGGAAGAATTTGGAACTCAAAGTTTTAGGAACAACTGTTGAGTATTGTTCTTGCTACTAGGAAATAAGAAATACAGTTAATGGGGAATAGAAAGTCATCTGGCCCTACAGGACAAAAGAGAAGATGGGGAGAAGAGAAGGGAGGGATGATAGAAGAGAGGGCAAATTGGTGATAGGGAAAATTAGAATGCTTGGTGTATTGGGGTGGTGGCAGGGGAGAAATGGGGAGAAAATTTGGAACCCAAAATTTTGTGAAAATGAATGTAAAATGGTAAATAAATTAATTTATATTTTAAAAAAAGAAAGAAAAGAAAAATAAATTGTACATTTTAAGAATAAGAATGCTTAGAACAGTGGCTGGAAGTGAGTAAACGCTATTCATAGTAAATTCTATAAATGCTAATTCTCTTCCCCTTTCCCTTTATTCTCCCAACTTGGTTAAAAATTAATAGATAACAAATGTCATTTCTTAATCACCATCCTCAGCTTCCAATCAATCAACTAATGAAGACACATTTATTAAGAATCCTTTACACATCAGATGTTAAATAAAAGGAGACAGTTCCTGTCTGTGGAATTTACATTCAAACAAAGAGATACAGCTCACATTATGTATGGAATAAAATTTTGGTTTAGGCAGTAATAGAGACCAACAGAGATACACAGCAGCAATAATGAAAAAATAAGAGGTAGAAGAAGTGGTGGGAGGAAACTTGAAGAGGGAGGACAGTAATTTATTTCTCAAATACACATAATATCTGGGTACAGGTCAAGAATTCTATGCTGGGCAAACTCTGTTGTCCTGAGAGATGGCATTGATATGATGTGAAGTATGTTCAAATCTGAACACACACAAACATATATAATTAAATTGGTACTTTTGAGTCACCTTGCAAACATATGTTACAATATATAACATATATAACAATATATTATATATTGGTGGTGCAATGGATAGAGTGCCAGGCCTGAACTCAGGAAGATGCATCTTCCCAAGTTTAAATGTGGCCTCAGATCCTTACTAGCTGTATGACCCTGGGGAGGTCACTTAACCCTGTTTGTTTACACTTTCAAAGTTTGAAGTGAGTTTTCACTCATTTACCTACCAATTACAATAGTCTGCTTCTAAGGCAGAGGCCTCTACTCATAATACATTCTTAATAAATATCTATTCTATTGAATTAAAATATGAAATAGACACACTTTGTGTTTCATAGGCAACTAGTTAGTATGGGAGATAAAGTGCTGTAACTGAAATCAGAAAACCTTTCAATGTTGTCTAAAATATTTATTATTGGAGTGTCCTAGTAGTTTATACAAAGAGTATAGTTGTTTCTCTCAAAAATTTAAAATATCCCAATGTACACCTTTTAGTTCTCTGAGGCACCTTGGGGAACTGGTATGTGCAGTTTGGGAACCAGGTCTCTATGGAATGCTGCCTGTCTGAGGTTGAACTAGAGTTCAATAAATATTTACTGAATACTGATTGCACATTTAAAAGTGTGATTTTCCACAGTTGATATAAGGGAAGACGCAGTATGGTAAAGTAGATGGAGTTGGCTCTCTCATTTCCACCATACAAATCTCAGAAAGTCATTTCATTTTTTAGGTATCTCAGTTAATTCATGTACAAAATTACAGGTGTAAGGAACCTTTCACCCTAAGCATATAAGGCATACAAAAGTATTTCCAGTCTCACTGGGAAGACAAGCTATAACTGGAAAGTTAAATAACACAACCACATTTTTTTTTCTTTTATGGAAGAAAGGAAGCCTTAAAAAGTCCCCCCTCCATCCATCTTATCTGAAAAAGACCTTTCAATTTCTGAAATATCTGAAGAATTATAAAGCACCTTCTGTCTTGATAAAATGGGACTAAATATGCTACTTCTTTAGATTTCATTGACCGAGGTTCTTGGACAAAACATCATCAAGGAGGAAAGGTGGCTGATTATAGGGCACCACAAAGGAAAGTAGAGATGGCCATTCTAAGACATGTACACCTGATCTATTAATTATATAAAGATTATAGTACATATAAATAGTCAAAGAACAAATTAAAGCATTTTCCTAGGCACATATTAGTAGTGAATTTGCACATGAGAATTTGTGTTTCATAGCTTTATAATAATTGTCTCTTTGTCATGCATGGGAACTCCATTTCCCATCTCCATGCCTTCATACTGGCATGTTTCTAATGAAATGCCTCCTCATCTTTGACTTTGGGAATCCTGCTTCTTCAAGACACCTCAAACTGTTTCAAAAAAAATCTGTAAAGAATGGTATGAACTGATGCAGGGTGCAGTGAGAAGTAGGAGGACAGTCTAATACTATAACATCAGCACTGTGAAAGTGGACAATTCTAGACAAGTTAAGAACTACCTTCACCAGAATGATAAACCATGATTGCAGAGGATAATGAAGAATACTGTGTACTTGAGGACAGAGAGGTAATGGACTCAAGATGCTGAATGAGACATACATGTTAGGATATGACCATTACAGGAATTTGTTTTGCTTACCTATGCTTTTTTTTATTAGGAGAGTTTTATTTTGGCAAGGGGAGGGAGAAAAATAAATGTTTGGTAACTTAAGAAGTAAAATTCAACTTAAAAGAAAACTCAAACATCATCCTCTACATGAAGTCCTAGTCAAAACTCTGACTAGGAATAGTTTCCATTGAGAAATTGTACCTCTGTATCAGAACAGCTTTCTTAATCACCTCAACTGTCAGTTCTCTTCCAAACTATTTTTAACCACCTTGAATTTATTTGTATTTACTCATTTTATAGGTATTCTGCATGCATTACATATGCATTTGTCTCTCCCACTAGAATGTAAGCTCTTTTTAAGTAGAGATTATTTAATTCATCATGTTTACATTGCTAGCACCTGGGATGATGACTAGTACCTATAAGATCCCTTCTAAATATTGATTTATTAATTGACTGAAGCGAATAGTTTAAGTATTAATGTACTCATATTTAGGATAGGGAAACAGAAACAGACAGGGCAAGTGTCTTGCCTAAGGTTCTTGAGTGACCTGGACAACATTTTTCCACCCTTCCAAAAATCTATTAAAAGTAATGCATATAATACATATAATACTCAACGTACATAGATGCATAACCATATTTAGACGTATATGCTGCTGATGAAAATCATTTTCTAAGGCACACAAAAACACAGGAAAGCCTGGATGCTTTGTGGTCATTAATGTTAAGGGCATTACCTGACCATGTTTTTAGTTATTTGAATTTTTTCCATGTTATTTGATTTCCTACTGATTTGGCTTATTATTATAGTGTTAATAATTATTTTGGGCAATGATAAGTACAAATTATCATTACGGCTGAAGCTAATTCAAAAGCTTCTTTTATGGTTTCCAAAAATACTGCCTTACAACTATAATGCTTATAACAGTTATAAAAATCTTTCCTTCTTCCTTTATTAAGTTGGAAGGAGGCATATGTTCTTTATCCGTAGGTCATGGAAAATAGCTAAAATTAAATAACAAGATGAATGAAAGAAAAGACAGTACTTTCCACAAAAAAATTAACTGAAACTCCACTTTATTAAATATTAAGTAGAATTGCATTGTGACTCACTTTAACCTTATGGTTTTAAATCAAATAACACAAAGTGGGCATGCCATGTGTTATTTCGAGAATGCCCCTGACTTGGTGAGATGGCACCTACTATTATGTGCCACTTCATCAGGCACCAACTCTTAATGCCCCATGCATTATGGAGGTGGGATAACTAATTTGTTGTTTCATCCTAGAACTAAAATTTCGGCACTACAGAAACTGGAAAATGGGCTGCTCCTACTAGTGGTTATCATTTTCCTAAATCAAATGAGAATTTTTGAAAAGTGCTTAGTACTACACTGGGGTATAGTAGGTGCTAAATAAATGTTTGTTTATCCTTATAGTAGTCTGGAAGTGAATTTGGAACTTAAGTGTCTGGCAATAATTGTGCAAATCAGGATAGAACCTGAAGGATTTTATCACTGTCTTGAATGCATAACACTTTCTTCAACTGTCTTCCAAGTTTACAATGCCATATTCCAGGTCATCTCTGGTGTATCAAAGAATCACAGAATCGGAGTGTAGGCAAGACCTCAGCAGCCATCTAGTACAACTCATATGACAAGGATATCTTGTCATCTTTATAGGGTCTTGTTGTGAAGTCCTTGTTATGTAATACACAGGTTGTCAGGGGTTGAGGGGACTGCAGAGGTATGCTTTTGTCAGCGAAACAAATGAGAAATTGTTTCAGTCTCAGGACAAGATCTGAGAGAATTGGCAGGAGAACTATGACAGACCTTACTAGTTCCAATTCAGGATACAGCATCCTTGACCAGTGACCAGCCTTCTTAATGGGCTTACCACTAGCAGCTATGATGTAAAAAACGCCAGATACACAGGTCACATCCTGAAGAATCCAGTCAATGTAATAATGAAATCATTCTCTAAACCATTAGGGTATATGAATGAGTACTGACTCTCGAGCCATGAGAGTCACAGAATGGGTAAGTGAGCAGAAAATTTGTACCATAATGCTAGGTGACATTGAATAAGGCATCAGGGTAAAATGGTAAGCCACTGGAGCCAGGGGTGAGAGTAACAAAAGTTAATGAAAAGAGGAAGCAGAATAAAATAGCAGAGGAATTGTAGACTAAGGGTGATCTGTGGGAATGAGTATTTTTAAAATTCAGCATCTGCCCCACCTCATTGCCTTCTCAAAAAGGACTGTTCATCCCAATACCTTCATGGGGAGATGTTTTTTGATCCTTATCTGACATGAAGGCATCTTAAATTCCACCTTTATTTGGGTATAAATGAAGTTAGAAGGAGGGAGGGAACCAACAGTAATGGAAATCAAAACATGCTATTACAATGAGAAAATATTTTACTCTTTTTCTTATAATAAAGGTATTTGAAAAAGAGACTGCATGTTGAACTGCATTTCATTCAAATTTTGAAAACCATTGTGATAGCAGTCCTTTTAAAAAACATTATGAATGTATAATGATCACTCAATGTGACCAGTTCTCAACATATCTGTAATTCTTTGAGTGTACTGGTCGTGCTCCCATTCTGCTACCCACTCATCTAGCTTAACTTTTATTAGGTCTGTTTCTTCCGCAAATAATTCAGTAGAAACAAGTATGTCTCTGTTGGAGGAAGAACAGATTGTACTGGGACCTAATATTGGAGAATGCAGGAATTTTCTAGTCGTCTGGTTTGTAGCTCATTTTGGATTCAGTGAATTGGTTCCTAGCAATTGAGGCTAATGAATTTCCCAAATACAAAATGAGGAAAAGACAAAATTTAAAAAGAATCAACTTTTCTTGGGAACTTTAACATACAAGGGAAAAAAATAGCCTAATGCACCTGCTGCTGCTGCATCCCAATAGGTGCTTTAGGTTAGAGATTAATTAATTAATGATGGCAGCTAGGGGTCACAGTGTATATATCACAGGACTTGGAGTTAAGAAGAACCAAGTGTGAATCCTGTCTCAAAACTAAATACCTATGTGACCCTAGTAAAGTCACTTAAGTTGTTTTTCAGTTCTCTCATTTGTAAAATGGGAGAAACAACAGCACCTACCTCAAAAGATGTCACTGAGTTAACACACAGAGTGCTCGGCAAACCTTGAAGCTCTGTATAAATGATAGCTATTGTTTTTTATTAATCTCATAAACTATGAAAAATAAATCAAAGTTAAGCAAATTAAAGCTAAGAACACTAAGTTTTTTTAACAATAATTATTAAGGATTTGAATTCACAACATCAATACATATGTAATGTGGCAAATAATGAATCCCATGAAGCTTGGAATTATTGGAATTCACATTACATATTTCCATTGACCTGAAATCAAATAACTTTATTTTACATTATTATAATGTCAAATGTTGCAAATTTTGAATATATATGACCCTGTTACAGAATCCATTATTTGCCATAATGGAGACGTAGCTGTAAAACATTAAAATTTCTTTAAAAATTTTGAATAACCCACTCCCTGAGTTGTATAGGAGAAATGAATCATCACAGAAAATTGTACATATCTGCATCATTAGCATCACTGCCATAACTGCTGACCTACAATCAGATGCTATGCTATGATCCCTAGATAACTTAGTAATTCCTTGCAAAGTAGTAGCAATAAATAATATACATACCAGCTACAGTTATATAAATATGAATGCTAGTATTGAGTGATCAATAGCATATTATCAATGATACCCGATGCTGTAACAACAAGCAAAGTAGGATTTTTTGCTGCTATTCTGGATTGAGCTTTAGCCAATCGAGTGACTGACGGAGTCTTGCCTTTGATTGAATCAATCAAGAATCTTTGATTAGAAACAGTATATCTATTGTATTCCTTGGAGAGAGAGTAAAGCCATTAGAAGCAGAGCTGAGAGATGGAAGTGAGCATGAGCAGGCTAGGGGAACTTGCGTGTGGAGAGACCTAACAGAAGTAATGTTTGTGATGTTGGGAGCTCTGTCTGTTGATCTGTGTTAATTCCTCAGACAGAAGCCCTGTCTGTTCGTCTTTATGAGTGAATTGAGATGGTGGTGCTGGTAGCGTGTATAAATATTGTTATAGTCCTGTTAGGCTTTCCTTTCCTAGAAACAGAAGCTATGGGCAGGAGCCCTTGGTGCCTGCTGTCAGGCAGAAAGAGGAAGAGTTTGGAGTGTAACATCCCTGTGAGATGAGATAAAGAGCCTCCACACGCAGAGACCTGCCTGCATGTGAACCCGGGCAAGAGCTGGGAGTGGCCAGCCCACGGAGGAGGAGCTGTGGGGTTTGAAAGTCATACTTGAGTCAAGAGGAGAGAAGATTTACTTAGACCCTGTGTGTTTATTAAGGAGATTGTTCTTACAATGACCTAGCGGTAGATGGTATGGCATTTTCTGCTACCCATCAGGGATGCATTGTGCTAGGAAAGACCCTCGCCTGGGACTCCCTGACTTTGGGGATTCATTGATATATGCTATGCACAATATGACATACTGTTATGAGTGGTATGAGATGATATGTTTTCCTTAAGGATGTTGCTATGAATGTTATGCTTTACTTTATCGAACAACATTTAGTTTATTCCTGAAAAAATAGAGAGTTCATTCTACTATGCGATTAGACACTTAAAATCATTCAGAGCAGCAGTCCTCAGGAGTGCTGCCATGACTGGCAGGGCACGGATTTATGTGTGTACCATATTTATTGTTTACAATCACAATACAATACAACAATAACAAAGACATCCATGACTGCAAAATGAGGTGGAAGGGTCAATAATAAAAAGAGAGATTATACTGAGAGAGCTTTTCTGCTCCTTCCAAGCTATACTGTGGCCTTGATATATTCAAGTAACCAGAGAGAGATTCTCGGTGCACTAAGATCTTCTATAGAATATTTAGAAAAAAGCTATGAACATTTACATGAGAGCAGTTGCAACTGCAAGATATAAGGGATATCCATGCAAATGATGTCATGGATACTTCTAGAGAGATGAATATAGAATTATGCACTAAATGCTCAATAGTGAGAATGTAATGAATTGATTTTATTCATAATTCAAGGGAAGAGTTTTGACTAGAAATGACGCTTCTTTTGGGGAAGCTAGGTGACACAAGGTCTAGAGTGCCAGGCCTGAAATCAGGAGGATTCATTTTCCTGAGTTAAAATTTGACCTCAGATACTAGCTGTGTGACACTGAGCAAGTCACTTAACCTCCTTTGCCTCAGTTTCTCATCTGTAAAATGAGCTGCAAAAGGACATGGCAAACCACTCCAGTATCTTTGCCAAGAAAATCCCAAATGGGGTCATGAAAAGTGAGATATGACTGAAATGACTGAAGAACATTTCCATTCAGAAAGAGTACTCTTGCACCATGGCAGCTTTTCTTAAAAAGAACACTCTTTAGTTATTCTTAGCAAAGTTATTTCTATGTATGTAACTCTTGTCCTTCCTTCTCATAATTTCTATTAATCTGTATCAATATTAATAGTATACTTTTCTCCCTTCACATCCATGGCAATGAGCTATATTTTGAACTGCATGTAGGATGACAAATTCTTTCCCCAGAATCCCCATTACACATGATGTAATCAACGGGAGGGCAGTAAGCTCTCACGGCTTGTTGTTTCTCATAATAATCCAGCAAAAGTACAAGCTGGATTTCATTTTGTCTAAAATTATACCTGCTTAGTGGAATGCTGATCAATACATGCATGCAATATTGTGCAATACTGTCCTTTATAGTTTCAAGTTGAAATTATTTCTGCACTATAAATTAGGTGTCTTTCCTTTGTTGTTACCAATACCAACTGCTGACTCATTGCAAACAATGAGCATTAACTTTGGTTAGAGTATTCTTATAAAATATACATCCCATATTTTCCTTCACCAAAATAAATACAAAATCAATAAAAATTAAACTAATTTAGATTTCTACATTGTTGAACAAAAGGAGTTTCATATTTATTTTCTCAACCAATTAAAAATGCAACCAGATCCTTACTTTAGCTCTTAGTGGTCTATCACAATCATTAATAAATAGTAACGCAGAAAATTTTTAGAAAAAAGATCCTGTCTATTGCATTCATAGTCAGATATGGTCACTTGTCCCCATTTTAAAAAACTGGACTTTTTTTGTTCCAAATAAGTATTCGATGTTATAATTTGAGGGAATAGGTATAGAGATTTCCATAAGCTATGACAATAATGTAAAAAGTAAAATAAATAAATAAAATTTAGTGTTTCTAATTACTAGGAGCTACTTTCATATACTCCTCTGAGAAACAGAGATGAGACCAACATAATATCATATGGACAGAAACAGCCTATTTATCGAACCATTAACATATCCATATTTGTACCAGCCCTGATTAATCATGTAATATAACATTTCTAAATGTTTTATTTCATTAAATATTTTCCAATTACATGTCAAAATATTTTAACATTCACTTTTTAAGAAAATCTCTCTATCCTGCCCCTACACCATCCCTTGACTAGCCAAGTAATATACCGATTATGCCTGTGAAGTCATTACAATATATCCAGTATTATCCATGTTGCAAAAGTAAAGACACACACAAAAGAAAGCCAAAACAACGATTCCATCTGCACTTAGAATTCATCATTTCTCTCTCTACAGGTGTATAGCATTTTTCATCACTAGTCCTCTGCAAACTGTCTTAGATAATTTTCTTGAACAGAGTAATTAAGTTTTTTTCATAGTTGATCATTATATTACTGTTACTACATAGAATGTTCTCCTGGGTCTGCTAACTTCATTCTCTTAAATTTTTATAATATGTTCTAGGTTTTGCTGAAATAATTCTGCCTATTTCTTAAAGCCCTGCTTTCCAATTCTCTGCCACCACAAAAAAAAAGCTGTTATAAATATTTTTACACAAATAGGTCTTTTGTGCTTTTCTTTGATCTCTTTGGGATGCAGATACTTTAGCAGTGGTACTGCTGAGTCAAAGGGAGTGCATAACGTTATAGCCGTTTTGGGCACAGTTCCAAATTGTTCTCCAGAATGGCTGAACTAGTCCACAATTTCATCAAGATTGCATTAATGTCCTAATTTTTCCAGATCCTCTACAGCATTTGTCATTTTCCTTTTCTGTCATGTTTTCCAATCCGAGGAGGTATCTTGGGGATGTTTTAATTTGCATTGTCTAATCAGTGGTGATTTAGAGAATTTTAAAGGTGCTTATTGATAGCTTTAGTTTCTTCTTCTGACACTGTCTGATTTATATCCTTTGATCATTTATGAAACTGAGGAAGGGCTTGGGTTTTTAGAAATTTGGTTCAGTTCTCTATATACTTAAGAAATGAGGCTTTTATCAGAGAAATTTGCTAAAAGTATTTTCAAAGTTTGCTGTTTTCTTCTGATTTTGGTTGCATATATTTGTACAAAGCCTTTTTAGTTTCATGTAGTCAAAATTATCCATTATACTTCCCATGATCCTCTCAATCTCTTGTTTGGTCATAATCTCTTCCCTTATCCATAGATCTGATAGGTATATTTTCCCATGCTCCCCTAATGTACTTATGATATCACCCTTTATAACTAAGTCCTTTATCCATTTTAACCTAATCTTGATATACTATGTGAGATGATAAGTTATACCTAGTTTCTTTGAAACTGCTTTTCAGCTTTCCCAGCAATTTTGGTCAAATGGTAAGCTCTTATTCCAAAAATTGGATCTTTGAGTTTATCAAACACTAGATTACTGTGATCGTTTGAATCGTGTACTAATCTATTCCACTGACCTACCACTCTATTTCTTAGCCAAAGTCAGAGTGTTTTCATGATAATCACTGTGCAATATAATTTAAAATATCATATTTCTAAGCCATCTTCCTTCATATTTATTTCATTGATTTCCTTGATATTCTTGACCTTTTGTTTCTCTAGATGAATTTTGTGATAATTTTTCTTTTTTTCTTTTTTTAAATTGAATTATTTTATTTATTTTTAGTGTTTGACAATCACTTCCATGCATCTAAGATTTTTTTCTCACTCCCTCTCTTGCCTCCCCTCCCTTCCCACTACCTCCCTGAGACAGCATACAGTGTTATATAGGTTCTACATGTACATTCCTATTAAATGCAGGTTGCATAGAAGAATTAAAATGAATAGGGAAAACATAAAACAAAACAAAACATAACATAATACAAAAGAAAATGATCTGTTTCTGTCTGTGATTCAATTCCATAGTTCTTTCTCTCAATGTGGAAAGTGATTTGCCTTGGAGTCCATTGGAAATGTTTTAAGTCCATGCATTTTAATGAAGTACTAAGTATCCCAGAAAAATTCCAATCACACTGTGGTTGTTGCTGTGTACAAATTTCTCCTGGTTCTACTCCTTTCACTCAGCATAAGTTCATCTAAGTCTTTCCAGGGTTCTCTGAAGTCTTCCTGTTTATAGTTTCTCATGGCACAATAGTATTCCATTACATTCATATATCATAATTTATTCAGCCATTCCCCAATTGATGGGCATCCCCTTGATTTCCAGTTTTTGACCACCACAAAGAGAGCTGCTATAAATATTTTTGTACATGTGGGACCCTTTCCTATTTCTATGATCTCTTTGGTATAGAGTCCCAGGAGTGATATTGCTGGGCCAAAGGGTATACACATTTTTGTAGCCTTTTGGGCATAGTTCCACATTGCTCTCTAGAATGGTTGGATCAGCTCACAGCTCCACCAACAAAGAACTAGTGTTCCAACTTTCCCACATCATCTCCAACATTTATCCTTCCTGTTTTGTCATGTTAGCCAATCTGATAGGTGTGATGTGGTACCTTACAGTTGTTTTGATTTGCATCTCTCTAATCAATAGTGATCGAGAGTATTTTTTCATATGACTATAGATATCTTTAATTTCTTCCTCTGAAAAATGCCTGCTCATATCCTTTGACCATTTATCAATTGGTGAATGACTTGTATTCTTGTACATTTGACTCAATTCTCTATATATTTTAGAAATGAGACTTTTATCACAGACACTAGTTGCAAAATTTTTTTCCTAGTTTTCCAACCACTGCTTTCCTTTATCTAAAACTAGCCATGTTAATCAAATTTACTCTATACCTCGACCAATAGATAGAAATGAGCAGTTCAGATGCTGTTAATTTACTTGTTTCTAAATTGTAGAGCTCAAGGGGAAAAGAAAAATGACTTTTTCAAAGGCCATATATCATTCCCAAGTTCTTCTGTTGTTCTCTGTGATAAAAGAGCTCTTGGTTCTGCTTTCTAATTCACTGTCATTTTATCATTTTTATCTTGTACCTGAAGTTGGCTTCTTTCATCGAAATATCCATTCGGTTGACAATTGATTTAGACTTTTGAAGTTTAATGTCATAAAACTCCATTAGACTGCACCTAAACGGTTATTAATGTGTTTAAATTTTAAATTTGACCTTAAAGAGAGAGATTGTTCTTTAAGTGATTGCTCTTGGATATTAGGGACACAGGTCACATGCTAAAGAGATTGATTAGTTTGAATTGTTCCTCTGCTAAGTAAACTGATTTTCTGCTTTAAGTTTATAAACTGCTTCCTTTTATAATAAAGTGTAGTCACTTGCTCTTCTGAATTTGATCTACATATTTCAGAATATTATTCAAGCATCAGATAAGGTGCCAAGTATTTTGTTAACAAACTTATTTTCCAGATGTGGATAGAGATGGAACAGAAGGCTCAAATGCTCTAACATACCTAACAATTCAATTACAGTTATCTTATGGTGCCATCACATATTTTTCTTCAACAATCAAACAACCTCAGCTGGAAACTCCCAGCAATAACATAAATAAAAGACCATCTGGCAAGAATAATTAAGGATGGCTGAAAATAAAACATTAATTAGTGCAGTATTTCAAACGACCTTCAAAGGCCTTATTATGAAATCATATCCAAAACAGGTAAGCATTTATTTCATAATGCCAAGAAATTTATTTAAGCATGAAAAAATACAAATCTCAAATTTTTAGTCCTTTACTAAATTCTATGAATTCTAAATGTCAAAAAAATACTACATTTTCAGCTGAAAATTTATATTTATAGATACAAAATGAATAAAACAGAAACTTCACCTGAATGTATGGAAGTTCAGGAAATTAGGATATTGAAAACATACAATGTTCAAGGTGAAGATTCTCTAGAGATCACCTAACCTACCCCTTCATTTTACAGATGAAGTAGCAGAAACTCAATTGATGCAGTTCATACAGTCAGATTCAAATAGAGCTAGGAGTCATAGCTAGGACATCTTTTTTTAATAACTGCATTGCCATATTATTGGAATATAAATAATCTACATTGGAGAAATGCTACCTTGTATCATAACTTGAGGCATGGGATATCGTCAAAAGTGATGCAGTATCAAATCATGGTCCTTTGGATATTTCCAATAATATTGGAGGTCAAAGAGAGGCCTATTATATTCTATAACCAGTACATGTGAAAAATAAAGTACATAAAATTAAATTTAAAAATTTCTTCCTATTCATTATCCTCTGTTTCATGGTACCTTTTCTATAATGTTTAAATAAAGATCTTTACTGTATTGTTCATATTATAAATAAAACAGAAAAAAGTTATAAGACATGCAGCATGTTAAAGTAGAAAGAATACTGGTCTAGGAGTTGGGTACTTTTAGTCCCAGTTCTGTCATTAACCAGCTATGTAACATATAAGTCACTTGTGCTATCAATAATAATAAGGCTATACTAGATGAGCCTGCAGATCCCTTTAAACTTTAAACATCTATAACTCCATGCAACTATCAGTGATATGATACTCCCTTCTCTTTGGATATGGCTTTATCTTGGGTAATCCCTATAATCCAAGCATGAAGCATTTACATGTTTTCCCTAGCATTATACATAGCCTCCTTGCAGTAAATAGTTTAGGACCGCACCTTTTTTGTCTTTGCAGCTTTTCAGTGCCCAGGCTAGGCTCCCATTCTGTAAGCAGCCATTGAAGGTTTGTGTAATTGAATGTCAGTATAACTGACATGTCAATATAATCACAGTAAGTCCCATGTTAGGACACAGTGCCTCTATTGAAATGTGGGGAGGGAGGAGGGTGGTGGAGCCAAGAAGGCAGAGTGGAAGGGCAGATCTGCTTGAGCTCTCCCCCATAGTCCTTAAAATACTTATGAAAAATTAGTCTAAAATTCTAGAGCAACAGAAGGCACAAATTGACAGAGTGAAACAGATTTCCAGTCAAGACAGCCTGGAAGGCTGACAGGAAAGGTCTATCACATCAGGCTTGGAGGAAAGTGAAGCCTAGCCAGGGCTAGGCAGGGACAGGAATAGAGCAGGTCTTAGGGTGTGGAATCATGAGTAGCAAGTGTGGTTCCCAGAATTCTCAACCCACAAACACCAAAGACAGCTTCAAAGGTCAGTAAGAAAACTCTTTCACCTGGGTGAGAGGGAAGTATGGTCAGGCCCCAGGTCCAGCTTCAGGGCAGCAGCAGTCACTACAATAGCAACATCCACTTTTGGAGCCCTCAGTCTAAAGGCCCTCAAGGAATCCAGTCCTGAGTAGTGGTCCTGGGTGAGAAGGACCACTGGCATGGTTGAGCTGCTGGTGGCTATGGAGAGGGAATCCTGTTGGCAGTTCCAGGGCAGAAAAAAGTGCTTGTGGTTGCTCACATACCAGAGCACAGGTCAGAAGAGGAGTAAAGCCTAGAGGATACCCTCCACTTGACAAAGGACTCAAAAACCAAGTACCTGGCTGTGAAAAAGCCCAAAAAAGGGAAAAAATAAAATTACAGAAGATTCATTTTTTGGGGAAAAGGTATTTTCCTCCATCCTTTTGGATGAGGAAGAACAAATCATACCATCAGTGGAAGACATAAGAGTCAAGGTTTCTACATCCAAAACCTACAAAAAGAAATGCAATGGTCTCAGGCTGTGGAAGATCTCAAAAGCAATTCTGAAACTCAAGTAAGAGAGGTGGAGGAAAAATTGGGAAGAAAAATGAGATCAATGCAAGAAAATCATGAAAAGAGAGTCAACAGGTTGCTAAAGGAGACCCAAAAAAAATGCTGAAGAAAATAACACCTTGAAGATGGCGGAGTAGAAGGACGCACGTTTACGAGCTCCAACCCACAGCCCATACAATTAATGCAAAAAGAGACCCCCCATAACTTCTGGACCACTGAAAGGTGTACAGAAACGGAGTGGAAGAGATTTCCGTGCCAGAGAGCCATCCCCAGGGTCCGTCGCGCCCCAGAAAGTGGACCCCACCCCAGTGCTGCTCTGGCCATGGCCCCAGAGAAGCTGACCCGAGCAGGCTTCAGGGACAGAAGCTCCTGCAGCCGGGAAAGTCCCTCCGCCCACAGAAGCTACAGGTCAGTGAGAGAAACGGCTGGCTAGCTGAGGGGAGTGGGGTGTCTCCATGACTCAGGCCTCCTTGGGAGGAAGCGGCGGCAGCAGAGACAGGGGGCAGGAAGCGGCGGAGGCAGAGGCATGGGCAGCAGCGGAGGCAGGCAGCAACAGCGTGGCCGTGGCGGCCCAGGACTTGCCTAGCAGCAGGCAGGATCTTCATTACTGAAGGTCTCTGCATAAACAACCTGAGGGAGCTGAGCCTGGGAGACGGCCCTGCCCGACCCTGCTCCACTGCTGAAGGCCTCTGCATAAAGCCCTACCCAGCTAAACTTAGTATAATACTTCAGGGGAAAATATGGTCTTTCAATGAAACAGAGGACTTTCAATCATTCTTGATGAAAAGACCAGAGCTGAAAAGAAAATTTGACTTTCAAACATAAGAATGAGAAGAAGCATGAAAAAGTAAATAGCAAAGAGAAGTCTTAAGGGACTTACCGAAGTGAACTGTTTACATTCATACAGGGAAAAAGACAATATTTGTAACTCTTAAAACTTTTCAGTATCTGGGTAGTTGGTGGGACCACACACACACATGTACACGCATGCATGCACACACACATACACACATGCACACACACACAGAGACAGAGAGCGCAGAGTGAATTGAATAGGATGGGACCATAGCTGAAAGCAAGTTAAGGTAAATGGTGAGAGAGAAGTGTGGTGGGAGAAAGGAGGGTGAAATGGAATGGGGTAATTGTATGTCATTTGGGAGGCAAGTAGAAGACTTTTTGGTGGAGGGAAAAAGAGGAGAGCTGAGAAAAAAAAAAAAAAAACATTAGTTTACCCTCGTCACATTTGACTAGAGGAGGGAATAAAATGCACACTCATTTTGGTATGAAAACCTATCTTACAGTATAGGAAAGTGGGGGAGAAGGAGATAAGCAAGGGGGGGGGATGATGGAAGGGAGGGCAAAGGGAGCAATTTGAAGTCAACACTTGGGGAGGGACAGGATCAAAAGACAGAAGAGAAACAATGAGGGGCAGGGTAGGATGGAGGGTAATTCAGTTAGTCTTACACAAAACGACTATCAGGGAAGTCATTCACAAAATTACACAGATATGGCCTATATTGAATTGCCTGCCTTCCCAAAGGGAATGGGTGGGGAGGGAGGGATGGGGAGAATTTGGAACTCAAAGTTTTAGGAACAACTGTTTAGTATTGCTGTTGCTACTAGGAAAGAAGACATACAGTTAATGAGGAATAGAAAGTCATCTGGCCCTACAGGAGAAAAGAGAAGATGGAGACAAGAGAAGGGAGGGATGACAGAAGAGAGGGCAGATTGGAGATAGGGAAAATTAGATGCTTGGGGTATTGGGGTGGGGGGAGGGGAGAAAAGGGGAGAAAATTTGGAACCCAAAATTTTGTGAAAATGAATGTAAAAAGTTAAATAAATAAATAAATTTTAAAAAAAGAAAAAAAGAAAATAGCACCTTTAAAAATAGACTAACCCAAATGGCAAAAGAAGTCCAAAAAGCCAATGAGGAGAATAATGCTTTAAAAAGCACAACTGACCAAATGGAAAAGGAGGTTTAAAAGCTCATTGAAGAAAACAGTTCTTTAAAAATTAGAATGCATCAGACGGAAACTCATGACTATAGGAAATCAAGAAATTATAAAGCAAAATCAAAAGAATGAAAAAATATAAGACAATGTGAAATATCTCATTGGAAAAACCACTGACAGGGGAAAATAGATCCAGGAGAGATAATTTCAAAATTATTGGTCTACCTGAAAACCATAATAAAAAAAAGAGCCTAGATATCATCTTCCCAGAAATTATCAAGGAAAACTGCCCTGATATTCTAGCCCCAGAAGGTAAAATAGAAATGGAAAGAATTCACTGGTCACCTCCTGAAAGATATGCCAAAAGGAAAACTCGTAGGAATATTGTTGCTAGATTCCAGAGTTCCCAGGTCAAGGAGAAAATATTACAAGTAGCCAGAAAGAAACAATTCAAGTATTATGGAAATACAATCAGCATAACACAGGACTTGGCAGCTTCAACACTAAGAGATCAGAAGACTTGGAATATGATATTCCAGATGTCAAAGGAGATAGAATTAAAACCAAGAATTACCTACCCAGCAAAATTAAGTATAATACTTAAGGGGAAAAAATGGAATTTTAACTAAATAGAGAACTTCCAAACATTCTTGTTTAAAAGACCAGAGCTGAATAGAAAATTTGACTTTCAAATACAAGAATCAAGAGAAACATGAAAAGGTAAACAGGAAAGAGAAGTCTTAAGGAACTCATTAAAGTTGAACTATTTACATTCCTACATGTACAGATGTTATTTGCAGCTCATGAGACCTTTTTTCAGTATTAGGGTAGTTAGAGGGAATATAGATATATAGGTGTGCATGGTTATATATGTATGCATGTGTATATGATGTGTAGGATATGTATATGTACATGTGTGTATGTGTGTATATATACATATATACATATATATACACACACACATATATACAGAGGGCACAGAGTGAGCTGAATATGAAGGGAGAATACCTAAAAACATGAAATTTACTGTTGAATGGAATGTACTAGGAGTAAGAAAAAGGGAGGGGTAGAATGTATCAAATCATTTCACATAAAAGAGAGAAGAAAGTTTTTGCAATGGAGGGGAAGATGGGGGACATGAAAGGAAATAATTAAGCATTACTCTCATGGGATTTGGTTTAAGGACGGAATAACACACATTGCATTGGATATGGAATTCTATTTTATCCTGCAGGAAGACAAGGGGGTGAAAGGATAGGAGAAAAAAGATAATAGAAAGGAGAGAAAATTGGGGGAAAGGATAATCAGAAGCAAACACTATCGTGGAAAGAAAGGCCAAGGGAGAGAATGGAATAAATTGAAAGGCAGGATAGGACAGAGGGAAATGTAGTTAGTCTTTTACAACATAACTGTTATAGAAGTGCTTTGCGTTGTTACACATGAATGACCTATATTGAATTGTTTGTTTTATCACTGGGGGGGGGGGGGGAGGGAGAGAATATGGAACTCAAAACTTTAGGAATGAGTGTTAAAAATTATTTTAGCATGCAATTGGAAATTAAGCTATACAGGCAATGGAGTATAGAAATCTATTTTGCCCTACAGGAAAATAGAGGGGACGTGGGATGGAGGAAGGATGTGTAATAGAAGGGAGGACAGACTAGAGGAAGGGGTGGATGAGGTACTTGGCGTCCTGGGGCTGGGGATGGGGAGAGATAAGGAGAAAACTTTGAATTCAAGTTCTTGTGGAAGTGAGTATTTAGAACTGAAAAATAAATTATGTATTTAAGAAGAAATGTGTGTAATACATCTTTTTCTTCTCCCTCAAGAGGTATATTCTTTAAAAAAAACACTGATAACTTTGATTAAAATATCACTGATATCTTTTGTTGCTGCAATGCCTACATTTCTCCCTAACCCTTATGAAAAGAACTATAAAGGACATATGAAGAAAAGTGCTATCTCCATATGGAGAAAGAACTGATAAATAATTTTACATGTATATGTATATATATATATATGTATATATGTGAAAGAAAAAATTACATAATAATTTTGTTGTATATTTGAAAGGAATAGTAAATTATGCATGATAAATTTGCAGTTTCATGCACAATTATATTTTTATTGTACTATGATAAGCAAATGTTTGTTTTATCACATAAATTAAAAGTAAAATTCAAAGAAGAAAAAATCAGTGAAAATCAACATATCAAAAAATCTGACATTATATGCAATATTTCACACCTGTGAAATTCCAGTTCTGCAAATAACTAGGGGGAGAAGCCTTATCATAAATCTTTTTCAGGGTCAAGCTTAGTCTTTTTTTGTAATACACATTTTGAGTTGTTTATGGATATGTCTCTTTCCATTTGCATTGTTGGAGTCATTGTGTATATTGTTTTCCTGGCTCTATTTATTTTGTATCTGCTCTTATGGGTTTTTTCATGCATTTCTGTATTTATCATGTTCTTTTTTCTCAACATGTAGTAATGATGTTTCATTATATTCATTTACAATATATGTTTAGTCATTCCCCAACTGATAGGCATCTATTTTGTTTCTAAGTCTTTTCTACTACAAAAGTGCTGCTGTAAATATGTGCATTTTTGTGTGTGTGTGATGTATGTACATGTGTACATATACACACATATATAGGTATGTGTATATATATAATATATTATATATATATACACTCTTAGCCATATAATATTTCGGTCAAGAGTTATGAACATTTTAGTAACTTTATTTGCATAATTTTAAATTTCTTTCTATTACAGCTGCATCAGTTCTCAGTTCCATCTACCAAAAATGCATTAGTGTGTTAAGGTTTGGATATCAGCAAAACGTTGAAGTTAAATTATTTTAAGAGTGTCAAAATCAGCAGTAAGAAAGACTGCCATTTATTAATTATAGTCTCTACTGAGAATTTATAGGGAAAACATGGACCAAAAAACATGGGATAGGATGTCATGGAGATGCCATGACTTATATTTCTAGAACCTGTGTACCAACCCTGATGAAATTACAGTTCCACCAAAGTACAAAACTTCAAATTAAGAATTAATTATGTTAACTGAGAGTCCCCTTGCAAGAAGCCCTATTCAGATAGCAGGTGACACATTGAGTTCCTTTTATTCAACTTTTTGAGATTACTTATCTTGGTCAGGGTGAAATGCAATATTCCCTCATTGGCCCAATCCCACAACTAACCAGCATGGAAGCTTTGATTAACTTTGTTTCATCAGTCTGGTGATCTCCCACTTGCGAGAGCTCACTGTTCTGATACCTGAATTAGTGTAGACATCCAGTTGATTTAGCCCTCCTGTACAACACTTAAGTTCAAGTGATCCATCAGTCCCAGTCTCCCCAATAGCAGGAGATACAGGTCTGCCCCACCTTGCTTGGCTGACCTTGAATTTGCACAGGCTAGCTCAGGAGAACCCATTCCACGGGGCTGGAAATGTTCTGGCATAGCAACAAGCAGCACCTCATTTCTGAGGATCAACCAATCTAAGTATGAAGCGCATTATCACTAGCAAGTTCACAACTTGATGATTTTTTAGATCCTCATGGCAACCCATGGAAAATGATCATCAACTTTCTCTTGATTTTCTGCTATTACGGTATGTTTGAAAAGGTTGTCAAGGATACCAAGAATCATACAATTTTTAAGACAACCTAATTGCACTCAGAGCATGTGCCATTTTTCCAGTCACTGGTGGGTGGTCAAAGTAGGACAACATCAGGATCGTATGAATCTTTAAAATATTCTTACTACAAATGAAAGCAGAAGAAAGAAGGAGGCTAACCAATGCTAAAGTCCAGAATAGTGGTAAACTCCAAACTGACAACTCCTCTATCATTCAGACTTCGAAGATTAAGTCCACAAACTATGTATATAACCACATATGAGAAATCAGGAAATGAGAACAACTTTATTTCTGTAGCAAGTGATGAGCATTTAAAATCTATTTTTCAACAAATACTGATTCAATAAAAAACTGCTTTGTGATGAGAGCTCCATATTAAACATTAAAGGATGTACAGTATGTAGATCAGACGAGTCCCCTGACCTCATGGAATTTATGATCCAATTAGAAGGATAGGATACAAGCAACCATAATATAATATTATAAAATATGCAATTATGTAACATGATAAATATACTAAAGAGAGTCAAAGCTAACTGTCATTTAAGTTCTTGGAAGGTTAATTTTTTAAAAAATTTATTTGATTCTGAATTTAAGAAATAAAACAAGCATTTCCATAACAAAGTGGGATAGAAAAACATAGACTACACCTGAAATCGCAGATCCACTATGTACAACTTGCTATTCCTTTCCAATATACAACAAAATTATCATGTAACTTTCTTTTTTCCTTCCCCCACCACAAACTTTGAGATGACTACCATTAGGCACAAATGTGTGTGTATTCACATACATATATACATATATGTACACAAACGTACACATATATACATACGTTCTTTCTTCTGGATTCAAACAACATCTTCCTTCATAAGATCTTTGCGGTTAATTTGGGTATTTACAATAGAATGACTTGGTTGCTCAAAGATATTCTTACAATAATAATACTATTATTGTTCACAATGTTCTCGTTTCTGTTCATTTTACTCTTCGTTATCTTGTGCAGGTCTCGCCATGGTTTTCTAAAATCAGTGAGCTCATTATTTCTTATAGGAGAGTAATATTCTATCATGAGCATATATCACAATTTCTTTAACCATTCTCTAACTGATAGGCATTACCACAATTTCCAGTTCTTTGCCACCACAAAGAGAGCTGCTGTAAATATTTTACAGAATGCAGGTTCATTTCCATTTTCCCTAATCACCTTGAGAAACAGACCTAATAGTGGTATTGCTGAGTCAAAGGCCATATATAGGCAGCTTAACAACTCTTTAGGTATAATTCCAAATTTCTCTCCAAAATGTTTGGGATTAACTCACAGATCTGCCAACAATGAATTAAGGTCCCAATTTTTCCACATTCCCCCTAACATTTGTCACATTTCCCTTACCATTTTAGTCTATCTAATAGGTATAAAATGACATTTCCAGGTTGTTTTAATTTGCATTTCTCTAATCAATAATGATTTAGAGTAATTTTTTGCATATGAGTATAAATTTTGATTTCTTCATTGGAAAAATGCCTGTTTATATCCTTGGACCATTTATCAATTGGGAAATGACTTACATTCTTATAAATTTGACAAAGTTCTTTATATATAGGAGATGATGAGAACTTTATATGAGGAATTGTTTATAAAAATTTCTCCCTCTCCCCTACAGTATTCTGTTTTCCTTCTCATCTTGGCTACATTTTTTTTTTAATGCAAAACCTTTTTAATTTAATGCAATCAAAGCTATCTATTTCACATGTCACAACACTCTCTCTTTTTCATTTATAAATTGTTTACCTATCCATAAGTCTGGTCTATGTTCTAATTTTCTTGTTACTTCTCCCTTTATATCTAGGTCATGTATACATTTTGCCTTTATCTTGGTAAATGGTGTAAAGTATTGGTCTATGCCCAATTTCTGCCAGACAGCTTTCTAGTTTTCCCAATAATTCTTACCAAATAATGAATTTTTATCCCCAAAACTTAAGTCTTTACACTTGTCAAACACTGGGTTATTATGTTAATTTGCTGCTGTAGATGGTATGTTCACTCTGTTCTACTGATCTACCTTTTCATTTCTTAGCCAATACCAGATAGTTTTGATAATTAAGACACTCTTGACCTTCAGATCTTCTATATGAATTTTGTTATTTTTTTCTAGCTCCATAAAATAATTTTTTTGGTAATTTAATTGGAATTGCATTAAACATATAATTTTGGTAAAATTGTAATTTTTATTATATTGGCCTTATCTAGCCATGAACAATTAATATTTCCCCATTTATTGAAACCTTGTTTTATTTGTGTACAGTTTTGTTTATATAGATTCCTGGGTTTGTCTTGGTAGGTGCATTCCAGGAATTTTATACTGTGAACTTTTTTAAGTGGGGTATCTCTAACTATCTCTTTCTGTAGGACCCTGTTGATGATACATAGGAATGCTGAAGATTTATGTGGATTTACTTTATATTCTGCTACTTTGCTGAAATTATCATTTCAATTAACTTTTTAGTTGAGTCTTTAGGATTTTCCAAGTATATCATTTGCAAAAAGAGATAGTTTTATTACCTCATTCCCCGTTCTGATTCCTTCTATTTCTTTTTCTTCTCTTATTGCTATTGTTAAGATTTCCAGTATGATATTGAATAATACTGGTGACAGTGGGCATTCTTTATTTCACACCTGATTTTACTGGGAAGGTTGGGGATTAATTGTTAATGACATAATTTGCCTACTTGAAACCCTGATCAACTATTCCTCCTGAGTTGTTCTGTGGTGACCTTAGGTTTCTGCTTCCCTGATTGAACTGCTAGTACTGATGTAACTACTGGTCCAAGTCCCTGCAGATTCTTTGACATTTGAAAGGTAGTGCAAACATTTAGCCACACTGAATATAGCAAAGGTTGGGGGGGGGGAGAAAATAACTTGCTAGAGTGAGCCAATTAAAGTGTTATATACTATGGCAATAAAAATGTTCCAAACCGAATAGAATTTTCAGAAATCTCTCTCACAATATACATGTTATTTTTAAAATGTTGGTGATAGGTACAACTGAATGTGTAGCACTGTCATTAGTACCGTGTGTTTATTTTTAACATTAGCACTCTGTGAGACTGTTTACTTAATTATTTAGTGAAGTAATCACATACTTTTCAACAGTTCAGAATTAATTTTAATGTACAATGCTCCGAATCATTTTATTTGAGCCAATTTCTGCAGCAAGGTAAGGAAATTATGCAGCTAATTAAATTAAATCCTGTGGCGTTTTGTCTAGAAGTGATAATGAACAGCTTTCTGCAATTTTCCATCTGGGGGACCCACTATTTACAAGAGGATTCACAAGCTACCATTGCTCACAATGTCTAAGAACGTCCTAGCCCAAATAATCCCATAGGGGACCTAAAATATATAATGAAGAATGATATTTGTAAAGGCACTTGCACCAATGCATATGGGAATTTCTTTCTGAAATTTGTCATAAGCAATTACGTGAGGCAAAATTTGCCTTTTTACAAAAATAAATAGGAAACCTCCAAGAGGTTAAGAATCAAAAAACCTTGGGATAAATAAGGTGACAGTTCCTATTAATTTACTATCCTAGGAGGCTATGAGTAACTCATTTAAGTTACTATTTGAGATTACTGATTTTGGAAGGAGAAGGTATCTATGGTGGGTGGTAAAGATAAACCTTTAAAACGAATGTTCAAATCCCAAATTAGAAAGGGAAAGAAAACTTTTAGGGGAAACATGAAGTCTAGGGCTAAAGATGAGAGGAAGATAGTCATTTGGTTTGTCAAACAGTCATTTCAGTTGAGTATTTGCTAGGGGCAGAGCTCCTACATAGTAGGAGAATTTAACTTAAAAAGTAGTGGGGGAAGAAAAAGAAATAAACCATAATGAAATAATTTATTGAACATCTTTGGTCAAAGATCAGAACATCAGCAATTATGACATAATCAGAGAGTCATAAAGATTTAAGACTGGAAGAAAATGTGTTCTCTAGCTAAAGCATTTTACAGATAATGAGACTGGGGCCCCGAACAGGGGAATGGATTATCTAAGGTCATAATACCCTGAGTCACTGGTAGAGCTGGGTCAGCTACAGGTAAAATTATATGTTAAAATCATATTTGGGGTGGCATTTACTTGTATATAAAGAAGTCAGCTACTAAGCTGATAAATATTTATATTAAATTGTAGGACAAATATATTACATTTAAATTGTGCTTAATGTTGATATAAGATCATGAGACACAAATAAATGATGGTGATGATGATGATCTAATATACAATTTCAGAGTACTTGCTTTTAATTCTTGTGAGAAGTGGTTCCATGAAGCTTAATAGACTACTAAATTACACAAATTTCTGACAAATCATTTACTTAATAACTGGTGGTCATTTAAATTCATTGTTCCAGTATGAATTTTAGCAGCTACAAAATATTGAGTTTCATTTTTACCATGGTCTAAGACTATCAAATTCCAAATATATGAACCACTAGTCTTTGAACTGTCCTGTAAATAGGTCAGTGATTAATATGGTTGATCGAATATAAGTACCATTATAGGCCCTAATGAATTGCTATTTGTGTAGCATGAAATGGACAATCTGTCTCATTGAAGTCACTTAGAAAACAGCAAGGATAATTTGGCAAAGATAATAAAAAAGCATGATAATTACGGCATGTTGGAGATCAAAATTTGGACTTATTAAATATGTTTTATCTGGTAATGTTATTATAAAAGAGTTAAGGGAGTTTGCCTTTTAATTTGTTTCTTAATAATTTTTAGACCTTGCCCTTTATATGTATAATATTTTGTTGGCACAAAATTACAGATCTTGCTTAATCCATTTTTTTCCAAGGGAAAAAAGACACCTAAATGGGTAGACTCAATGGCCTCTTTGTCACAGACAATAATGAACACAGATGTGAAGATAATAAAACATCCTCTTTACCTTTTGTTAATACTTTACATAAGCCCTTCCTCTTCATGCCTGCCAAAGGAAATATTGTTAAAAGACTCACATCCAGTAAGCAATGTTTATAAAAAACCAATAAATAAGAATATTTTACTGTCAAAAAAGAATTTGGAGATTATATTCAGGTCTATGACAGTCTTATAGAAATAATCTATTTTTATAAAAACGCATTTTGTCATTTGAGAGCTGAGAGGCAGTAGTGCAGGGCAAGTCCACAGTTGGCTGGAGGAGTCAGGAATATCTGAGTTTGAGATGTGTAAGCCTGCGCATATCAATTTCCTTGAACCTCAGTTTTCCTATCTGTAAAATGAGGATAAAATAGAAACTATCTCACAGGATTTTATATCATGATAAATAAGTTTTAAATAAATAGTAAATGGGTTCCATTGTCAGACAGGAACATAGTTACATTATATGGTTAACTTTTGAAAATTCCTAAGGCATAAATGAACACCAACCTGAATTTCAAAAGATTGCTATGAAAAACAAACTCAGATACATATTTTAGTTAAAGTAAGAGAGATTGTGCCAACAAAAATGCTGAATGTAAAATATAGTTCAGAAAATGTTTGAGTTGGGACTAAAACCATGGTCTGAAGTCCTAAAGGTCAATGTTCTTTTCATTATACTATATTGCCTCTCTCTATAAAAAAAGAGAAAGCAAATACATTTTAATCTTTATTACAACTACAGTGTTCACTGATTGGGAAATGACTGAACAAACTATGGTATATTAAATTAATGGAAAACTATTTCACAGTAATAAATGATAAACATAAAGAATTCAGAGTAACATTGGAAGATCTATTTGAACTGATGGAAAAACAAGCAAATCAAAAGAATACTATACATACTGACTTGTTTTTGTTCAGTTATTTCACTTGTGTCTGACTATTCATGACTCTATTTGGGGTTTTCTTGGCAAAGATAGTGGAGTGGTTTGCCATTTCCTTCTCCACTTCATTGTACAAATGAAGAAACTGAGGCAAACAGAATTAAGTGACTTGCCCAGGGTCACCTACCTCGTAAGTGTCTGAGGCTGGATTTGAACTCAAGTCCTCCTGATACCAGGATCAGAACTATCTGCTGAGCCACCTAACTGCCCCATGTATTGGGGCAATTAGTTTATGATGCAAATAACAAGTTTACTAAATAGAAGTCAAACTGAGTCACTGAAAAAAATCAATGGAGGTCCCAGAGAACAGATTATGAAACCTATTACTCCAAGGCAGAGAGGCAGGTGACTACTTGTATAGAATATTACAAACACTGTCAGATGAAGTCAATATATTAAACATTTTTATTAAATTGTTTTTCTTTATCACAGAGGAAGGTTCAATAAAGAGGTTGAATGATGGTACTATGAAGACAAAAGTCACTCACAAAATGTACTTTTAAAGACTAGAGACATTATAAAATTTCCAGTTTACAAATTCTTAACTCTCCACTATTGATTATCTAGGATTTTACTTTGCTCTCAACATCCAATGTGTCATGAATTCCTGCTGGTTATCTAATAATCAATGCCTTTCAAATCTACCTTCCCCCTTTCCATGTCCAGTTGGGTCTTTTATCACCTCAAATTTAAACTATTGTAAAAGTCTCATAATTTTTCATAGTCTCATAATTTCACCTTTATCTTTCTCTCTTCTAATCCATTCTTATCATTGATAAATTACTCTTTAAAACCCTTAAAATGTTCCAAGTTTCCTAAAGAATAAAATACAAACCTCTTTAATTAGGGCTCAAGTATCTCTCTACCTCTCCTGCTATTATTCTTCTCTATTACAGCCACACTCTCCTCTAAATAAAATGTTTCTGGCTTTCCAAATTAGCTCATTTATCTCTTCCTGCATATCCCATATGTCATTTCTTCCTTTGGCTTCTCTAAATTCTAAAGACCAGTTCAGTTCCACTTCCTCTATGAAGCTTTCCCTGATGCACAAACAAGGATCATTTCTCTCTTTTTCTAATCTCATAACCATTATTGATTGTACCATTTATTTGTTTTTAACACAGAATTTCCTGGGAGGAAGGCAGTATTACTAATATTATTTCTAAACTAAAGAGGGAAAAACCAAGCCTCAGAAGTGAATTAATTGGTTAAGTTCACAGAGTTGGCTAGTAAAGGAGTTATTGCTAGAGACCAGGTCTTTTGACTTAAAGCCTAATGTTCTTTGAGTTATTTTTTCTTTCCTCCATATGCTTCCTAGTTCTATTAGTTGACTTTGTATGTTTATATCCTATATCCTCAACTAGACTATAATCACCCTGAGTGTAGTGGTTCTGCTTTTTATACCTACATGCTCTTTATGGCATCCAGGACAGTGATTTAAGCAAATTACTGTCTGATAGACAATGTTGGGAAGTTGCAGCATTAATAATCCAAAACAATTCCTATTTGACTCTGGAATGTCATAATTGTCTTTTCAGATTTATCTTCCTAATTATGTCTGCATTATTTGAGAATGGGACAATGGATAAAAGTGATCCCTCCAAAAAAGAAAGAAACTAGTAGATGGGAAAGGAAGCTAATCTGGGATTAAGTAGTTGCCCAAGTTAAATACAAAGTTCTTATAAATAATTTTTATTCAAATATATAAATATTTTGCAGTTTACAAGATTCAAATGCAACTGTCCTATTCATTTATAGAAAAAGATATGAGGAACCTTTGGAGAATCAATAAATTGTATTAGATGACAATAATGAAATAGATATATATTTCACTGTATTTATGTCTTGTTCTTGACAGTCACTGTAATACAGTGGAAACAGCATGGGACACAAAGTTCGAAGATTTATTTATGATCCCAGATTATACAACTTAGTAGGTACATGACTTTGGAAATAACATATAACTATTCTGAATCTCATTTTCCTCATGTATAAAATAGGATTACAGCACTAGCATTGCCTAATTCACAGGGCTGCTGTGAGTACCATATGAGAAAATATATATGTAAAATGTTCTGTGACCATAGAGTTGTGCACAGATGCCCATTTTAAAAAATAACTTACAGCTACTGGGACCAGCTGGATCATTTTCAATCTGTATTTCTGAATAGTTGATTTGGACCTCTAGTATTAGAATACACACATAAACAGATAGACAGACACACAGACAGCATTATGTTGTCCTGTGGGATCCAGTCTGCTATACATTGTTTCAAAATGTCAAGTTTCTTTTGAATAAGGTACACCCATTCAGAGAAAATCTAGTCATGGGCTTCATCCCAACAAATTCTCAACCAATTTGAAGTTAAATGTGCATTAGGACCTTTAGCTCCTCTTGTTTGTTGCCAAGACAACATATAGATGGATCAACAGGAAGTCTTTTAATTCTCAGTATTCCAACTTACTCTCAGAGCAAAAACTAGAGATATCACCAGTCTGAACTGGGGAAGAGTTTTCCATCCTACGAGTTCTTTCAATCGATGAAATCACTAAGTTAGATCCAAACAACATCTAAAAGAATGACCAAGGAGCAAACGTATATTGAAAGCTAACATGTAGAAAGACTCTAGGCAGATTGCTAGGCAGCTCTAACGATGATCAAGAACAGGTAGACCATCCATCCAGCAGACTGGATCCCACAGGAGAGTGAGTAGATGACCCAGAGTAAAGGTCAAGTGAAGGAGTAAATAGACTTACTTTTTAAACAAAGGTGGAAAATGTGAGAATGGAAATGGAAATATGATGAACCACAAAAGATCCACATATGGATATGAAAAATATACTTAACTTTAGCAATAATTCTTGGAAAATAATTCTAAAGAAAGCTTTATCCAAATACTACATAAAAAAACTCATTATCTTACTATGCAGAGCACAATTAAAATGTATACTGGTAGCTGCATATTAGGAAGCAATGCTTTCAGATCACACTGTTAAAATATTAAAGAAAACATTTTACTTCCCCAGCATAGAACATGTTTCAGTATCTATAATATTATATATTTTTTTAAGTTTTATTATATGCTTTTGAATGCTGGCAGGTTTGTAAAAGTATAATTTCACTGAATATGAGGTTTTTTTATTTCTAGAAATCAAGTCACAAAAACCGATATTAATTGTGATTCTCTTCTACTTGAAGTTACTATGGGAAGACAAATCCTTCTTCCTCTATGATATAATGATACTATACATTCATGACACATCCAGAATTATTCAGATGAAACTACTGACCTATTTTTTTAACTCAATGGAAGCTGCACCTTCCTCAAAAACTATGATAGCCCAGAAAAAAAAAGTCAAAATATAGTAGTGACATATATTGTTATTGCTACCACCCTTCCCAGCTCTAAATTTGGGATTCTACATGCAAATGCCTGGAGGAAGGAAGAAGGGTGGGTAAGATCAGAGATAAGCTAGTAGTCCAAATGGACTTAAGTAAAAAAATACGTGAGTGGGAGTAATATGAAATAAGAAAGGATAGGAAGTCAGTCTGAATCTAGGTGGTGGAAAGCCTCATACAAAGTCTAACTTCTTCGTATTTTATTCACTATAAGAAGTTATTAACAGTTTTTCATCGAGGGAATAATTTAATCGGATCTGGATAATAGGAAGATTACCCTGGCAATTGTGTACAGGATTAACTGAAGACCAAAAGGTGAGAGTGATTGGAAGAAAACCAATTAGTAGGCTACTGCAATCATGGGGGAGGGTAGGTGATAAAGGTCTGATGTAGGGTGGTAGCAATGGGAATAGGAATGATGAAGGGGGGAATACATTTAGGAAATACTGAAGAGATAAAATTGACAAGTCTTGACAATTGAATGGATAGTGAGGGAGTGAGAAACAAGAAAAGATGGTTATATAGCTGGCTTACTGGAAGAATGGTGATGTCATAAAGAGTGTTTGTTCTAAAGTCCAAAAATGGCAAACAAGGTAGATGGCCATCAGCTGGAGAATGGTTAATGGAGAATGGTATGCAAATACTTTTACTACGCTATGGGAATCTACAAATATGATGAATAAAGAGAAGTATAGGAAGACATGAACAAGTGCAAAATGAATTAAGCAGAATCAGGAAAACAAAATTACACACACACACACACACACACACACACACACAGTGATAGCAATAACAAGAAAACAAAGAAAAATGAATGCTTGGCACCCTGTCTTCTCTGCAGGAGTAGATTATGGTTACAGAACTCTAGAACCCAGAATATAATGGTGGGCGTTTTTCTATCTGATGGTTATTTTGCTGAACTATGGATTTTTTTTCCCACTTCCTTTCCTTTCTTTGTTATAAGGACTGGCTCTCTGGAAATATAAATTAAATTAATATAGAAGACAGTAATAACACATTTTTTAAAGAGGCTGCATGATACAGTAAAGAGAAAGTTCTATTTTTGGAATCAGATAAGGTTCAAATTCCCTCTCAGAAAGGAGGTATATATGAACCTGAGCAAATTGGTTTCAGCCTCAGTTTCTTTAATTGCAAAATAAGGAAAATGTTATCTGCAGCGCTGCCTGGATAGAGTTGTGAGGCATAAACAATTTTTTTTGTAAGCAAAGCTCAAAGTCCTTAATTGGATCCCCTTAGGCCTTCTTCCTTGCCTTGGGCATTCACTCAGAAGTCAAGGTTTGTTACCACACCTTCTCTGCATTCATCCCCAGGTTTTCTTAGCTAAGCTCCTGATCAAATCCCTTAGGGATTTCCTAATTGGCCTCCCTTCACCCAGTACCTCCTCCCTTCAATACACCCTTCACACAGCAGCCAAACTGATACTCCTAGAGGTCCAACCACATCACTCCTGCTCTGAAAGCATCAGCTGCTGCCTCTTGCTTCTTAGACAAAAAACTAATTCATTTTCTTGGTATTTTATATTACATTTTGTTAAATGTTGAAAATCTGCCTTCTTTCCTTCCCACTTGCTTCCATCACCTTAAAAAAGACAGAAGAAAGACCTTCCTAACAAATAGGAATAGTCAAGCAAAACAAATTCCCACTTTGGCCCCATTCAAAAATAAGTATCTTAATCCATCCCTCAAATCCACTTCTCTGCCAGGAGGGGGCAGCACGCTTCATCATCAGTCCTCTGGAACTGGCTTGTCATTGTGTTGATAAGAGTCCCTAAGCCCTTCAAAACTGTCTGTCTTCACAATGTTGTTGTTGTAGTATAAATAGACCCCCTAGGTCTATTCATTGCACTCCTTTATCAATTTGTATAAATCTCAGGTTTCACTGAAACTATCTCAATTTTTCAAGCATAACAGTATTTCATTACATTCATGTATCATAACATGAACATGTGGGCAGCCAGGTGGTGCAGTGGATAGAGCACCAGTGAAGGAGTCTGGAGGACCTGAGTTCAAATCTCACCTCAGACACTTGACACTCACTAGCTGTGTGACCTTGGGCAAGTCACTCTACCCCAACTGCCTCATCCTGGGTCATCTCCAGTCATCCTCATGAATATCTGGTCAATGGATTCAGATGGCTCTGGAGGGAGAAGTGAGGCTAGTGACCTGCACAGCCCTCCCTCACTCAAAACAAAGTCAAATGCAAGTCATGTCATTATTTCTCTGATGGTCTTCTCCAGCAAGGAAGGATAAACTCACACATAATGTAATTATCCCTAATAGATAGGTAGCCCACATAGATAGAGATTTTTTAGGCATCACGAAAAGAGCTGCTGCAAAAATACTTTTGTACACAAAAGTATCTTTTATATGTATCTTCTTTTTATCTTTTTTATGTATCTTCTTTCTTTGATCTCTATAGATTATAGACCTAGTGGTGGTATTGCTGGGTCAAAAGTAGATACAAAATTAAGTATGAGCAAAGGGAACTACAGCAACATATCACAAAGTTCTACATTGTGATTATCCATCACATTATCAATCCAAACTGGATTTGTACCAGGATTTCAGGGATGGTCAATGTTAGGAAAATTATAAATATAATTGACAATATTAACAATAAGAACTATAAGAATCATGGGATCATATTGATACATGCAAAAAACATACATTAATGCTAAAACACTAGAAAAAATGATGAATTAGCAGAGTTTTTCTTAATACGTTAAGTAGCATCTATCTTAAATCAAGGTCCACCATTATCTGCATAGTAAGGTTCTCATTATCACCATTACTATGCAAAATAATGCTAGAAATGCTGGCTTGTAACAATAAGGTAAGAAAAATAAATTAAGGGACTATACACAGCAAAGAGGAAATAAAACTATCACTTCTGCAAATGGCATGATGGTTTACTTACAGAATTCTAGAGAATCAACCAAAAGCTAACTGAAATAATTAAGAACTTCAATAAAGTTGCAGGATACAAAACAAATAAGAACATCCAAATACATAGACATCAGCATTACTCTACCTTATCAACAAATTTCAACAGGAAAAGAGAGAATGAGAAATTCATTTAAAATAAACACAGAAAACATAAAATATGCTATCACATATACTATATGAACATAATTACAAAAGACTATACAAAAAAAGAAATCTAAATAATTGGAAAATATTAATTGTTCATATGTAGGCCAAGCCAATAGAGTAAAATGATAATCCTATCTAAATTAATTATATTGATTCAGTGAAATACTGTTAATATTAACTTACATAACTTGATAACATAACACAATTCATTTGAAGGAACAAGAAATCAAAAATATAAAGGGAATTAATGATAAAAATGGGAAGTGCAGCTAGCAGTACTTGACCTCAAATGATACTACAAAGCAGTAATCATCAAAATAAGTTGATATAATTAAGGAAATAGAGAGATTTATCAGTGAAATAAATTAGTTTTACAATTTACAGGAGCAAATGAACACAATAACCTCCTATTATAAAAATACATTATTTTTTCTAACTACATGGGAAAATTAATTTATAATACATATATTTTTTAATTTTGAGTTCCAAATTCTCTTTCCCTTCTACCTACCTAAGCAATTTGATACAGGTTATACATGGGCAGTCATGCAAAACATTTCCACAATAGTCCTGATGTGCAAAAAAAAAACCCCAAAACCAAAAAAAAATAGGTCAAAATAAAAAGAGAAAAATAAAGTAAAAAATGGTATGCTTTGATTGGTATTCAGAAATGAGTTCTTTCTCTGTAGCTGGATAACATTTTTCATTATAAATCCTTCAGAGTTATCTTGGATCTTTGTATTGCTGAGGATAGCTAAGCGATTCACAGTTGATTCTCATAAAATATCGCTATTACTGTAAACAGTGTTCTTTTGGTTCTGCTCACCTTACTTTGCATCAGTTCATGTAAGTATTTCCTGGTTTTTCTGAAAACATCCTGCTCATCATTTCTTATAGCACCACCGTACTCCATCACAATCATGTACCACAACTTCTTTAGCCATTCCCCAATCGATGCACATCCCTTCAATTTCCAATTCTTTGCTACCACCACAAGAGCTGCTACAAGTATTTTTGTACATATAGTTCCTTTTCCTTTTTGTAAAAAAATTACAACTTAGTATTTGTATTGCTAGGTCAAACCATATGGACAATTTTACAAGCCTTTGGGCATAGTTCCAAATTGCTCTCTAGAATGATTGGGTCAGTTCACAAGAAAACCAACAGTGTGTTAGTATCTCAATTTTTCTACACTCTCTCCAGAATTCCTTATTTTTATTTTCTGTCATTTTAGCCAGTCTGACTGGTGTGAGGTAACTACAAGTTGTTTTAAATTGCATCTCTCTAATCAATAGTGATTTAGAGCGTTTTTTAATATGACCATAGATAGTTTTGATCTCTTCAGCTGAAAATTGCCTGTGCATATCCTTTGGCAATTTATCAGTTGGGGAAATGACTCATTTTTGCATAAATTGGGTTCAGTTCTGCTTGTATATTTGAGAAATGAAAGCTTTATCATAGAAATTTGCTGTACATTCTTTCCTCCTCCAGTTTTCAGTCTTCCTTTTAATCTTGGCTCCATTGGTTTTGTATGTACAAAAACTTTTAAATTTAATGTAATCAAAATTACCCATTTTATATCCTGTAATGCTCTCTTTGTCTTCTTTGGTTATGAATTCTTTCCCTATATACAGATTTGAAACATAAACTATTCCATGTTCCCCTAACTTGCTTATAGTATTTCTCTTTATGTTTAAATCATGTCTCCATTTTGACTTTATCTTGGTACATGGTGTGAGATGTTGGCAGTTACACAGGGCTTTGGACATATTGCCAGGTCTGTAATCAGGAAGACCTGATTTCAGTTTTGGTTTTAGATACTTCTAAACTATGTGACAATGAACAAGTCACTTAAACCTGTTTGCCCCAGTTAACCTCATCTGAGAATAAGCTGGATAATGACAAACCACTCCAGGATCTTTGCCAGGAAAAAAGCCAAGTGGGGTCAAGAAGATTCAAACGTGATGGAAATGACTCAACAACAAATCAAAATTATCCATTTGACATTCTGTTATACTTTCTATGTCCTGTTTGCTCATAAATTCTTCCCTTATCCATAGATCTGACAGGTAAACTATTCCATGATCCCTTAATTTGCTTTTGCTATCTCCTTTTATGTCTAAATCACGTACCTATTTTGGCCTTATTTTGGTATAGAGTGTGATGTTGTTCAATATGTAGTTTTGGACAAACTGCTTTTCAGTTTTTTCAGCAGTTTTTGTCAAATACTGAGTTCTTGTCTCAAAAGCTGGGATCTTTGTGTCTGTCAAACACTAGACTATGGTTATTACCTACTGTGTATTACGTATCCAATATATTCCACTGATCCACCACTCTACTTCTTTGCCAATAATAGTTAGTTTTGATGATTTCTGCTTTGTAATATTCTTTGAAATCTGGAACTTCTGGGCCATCTTCCTTCACATTTTTTCCATTAATTCCCTTGATATTTTTGACCTTTTGTTCTTCCTGATGAATTTTGTTATTTTTTTCCAACTTTATAAAATAATTTCTGGTAGTTTTATTAGTATGGCATTGAAGAAATAAATTTAGGTAGAATTGTCATTTATGTTATCTTGACTTGGCCTGCCCACAAGCAATATTTTTTCAGTTGCTCAGATATGACTTACTTTGCGTGAAAATTGTTTTGTAATTTTGTTCATATAATTTCTAGGTTTGTATTGGCAGGTAGAGTCCCAAGAATTTTACTTTGTATTGTTATTTTAAATGAAATTTCTCTATCTCTTCTTGCTGAACTTTGTTGGTAATATATAGAAATGCTGATGATTATGTGTGTTTATTTTATATCCTGAAATTAGCAGAAGTTGTTAATTATTTCAACTATTTTTTCATTGATTCTCTAAGTATACCATCATATCATCTGTAAAGAGTGAAAGTTTGGTTTCCTCACTGCCTAGTCTAATTTTTTCAATTTTCTTTTCTAGCTAGAAAGCTAGCATTCTAGTACAATATTGAATGATAGTGGTGATAATGTACATCCTTTGCTCCCCATCTGATCTTACTGGGAAGGTTTACAGATATCGATATAATTTTGTTGATGGTTTTAGATAAATACTACTTATCATTTTAAGCTTATTCCTATTCTTTATAGTACTTTTAAAATAATCTATTTGATAAATCCAAATGTCATCTGCTAGGAATGAGAAAACATGTAGAAATAAGATTTAGATTAATATCTCATGCTATATGCCAATAAGCTTCAAGTGAATACATGATTTAGACATAAAAATTGTAATAAATAATAAGAAAAATTAATAATGATAATTAGCATTTATATTGTATCTACTATGTGCCAGGTTTTAAGTTCATAAAAATAATAAATTATGGGAGAAATTACTTCTCAGCCCTTTGAATAGGAGAATTCATGAAGAAATGCAGAAGTTCACAGAAGGTAAAATGGATAATTTTGATTACATAAAATTTAAAAGTTTTTTTTGCATAAATGAAACTAATTCATTTAAAATTAGAAGAAAAGCAGGAAATCAGGAAAACAAGTTTTTCTGACAAATGTCTCATTTCTAAATGTGTAGGGAAAACGAAAGGGAATAAGCATTTATTAAGTGCTTACTATGCACCAGGCACTATGCTAGTGCACAATAAATATTGTCTTATTTGACTAAATAGTTGCTTAGCTTCCTTTTAACTCTGAGATTCTGTGATTTCTGCCTTTTTCAGAGTCTCCTGGCTTATCGGGTGTGTCTGCTGTCTACTCCAGCAGAGTCTCTCATTCATCCCTCTGTATTTTTGTGTTCTACTGGCTATACTAATTTCTTCCTCTATTTGATATAGTGACTGAATTTCTTGAGGTTATGATGATTGGTCTACTTTCTCTTCTACTGTTCTGCATGTGATTTACAGTGTTTTTTCTCCTTTCTGAAAATTTATCCTTTCTTTTACTCCAGAGAATTGTTCATTGTATTTAGGCCTCTTTTTGTTCCTTCATCTTGAGCTCACTGCTGTTTTATTTCATTTTATTTTTGGCCATGGTTTTCCTGTTTGCCTTAGTGGTGGTTGTCCTTTCCCATTTAGGAGCAGTTTTGCAGTTTTTAGGTGGTTAATGGGATTTGCGATTAGGTACCAATTTACTTCACTCGTAGATAACTTTTCTAGAGACTTAGTTTTCCACATAACTGTGGCATTCCCTTCTTCCCACCTCCGATCTTTTAGCCAAAGTCTGCTCAGTGACTCAGGTGGTCTTCACCTTAAAAGTCTAACAAGACACGATATTAAATTTGAAAGACTGATTTTCAGTGTAGCAAATCTGATTTGTCTTGAATTTAAAATAGACTATCATCTTCCCTTTAATGCTATACTACATGCAAGGCTTTCTTAAGAAACTCTTGGAACAGACTTGTCTTTAAATAAAGGGAGCCCTAAATTCACAACCGTTTTGTTAATTTGAAAAGAACCTCATCAAAAATTCTTCAAGGCTCTGGTATCAGGAGGCATTTATGATATCTTTAACTGGCAAATTTGATGAAATGAGTATTTGCTCAAAAACCATTCCTTTTCTATGTCAATAGAAGAAATCTCCATTATACAATTTTCAGTTTTCCCTTATGTTTGTACTTCTATTGGATTTTCTAAAACTGACCAGTTTAGAACCTTCTTTAACAACAAGAATTAATAGCAAAAATAACCACCAATAATGTAGGTTTAAAAAATACTATGAAGATTTTAATTTGTATATATAAGGGCAAATATCTTAGCAATTTGCATGTTTCTGATTCAATGTTCATTGCTTCTGTGTTACAGTCTAATGATATTCAATAAATAAAATATATGAAATAAAACCTAATCCTGCTAACACCAGAAGAATAAAGAGTATCTTACTTTTTTCCCCTCAAAATAAAATTCAAATATCTCCCTATAAGCACAGAATATTCCATTAAATTCACTGTAATTAAGAACTACACATTAGAAACAAAATTATTCTGTGTAGTCTCTTATTGGATCTCTTCTGTTACTCGGTTTATATTAGTCTGCTTATTTAACAACTCAATCTCATGGACAATTAAACAATACCCACAGAGGTATACAAATGTCCGACCCAATCAGTTCCACCTTATTAAACTCCTCTTTCATTGTTTGGTTGGATCATGAAGTATACAGTTAAACAGTCCTTTGAAAATAGTTGCACTTTTTGGACTGACACAAGCAGAAAGCCCATTTGCTTTGGTGATTTGTTCCTTCAAAATGTAAGACAAATATTATTTTTATTGTTAAAATGTTGAAACTTTCCTTGTGTGCTAATTTTCATTAAAGCAGAATATTAGTGAAAACATTGCAAAACACTATTATTTTGAAACCTACCAAAACTCATAATCAGAGATAAAGGAATTTGATGGACTTTATAAAAAAGGCTATTAAGCTATGTTTACAAGAATTTATCATACAGTCACAATATTTATCACCAGTGGAAGCCCCAATAAGATAGACAGCTGAAATAGTAACAAAAAGCAAGGCCAATTCTTATTGGTTTTTCCTTCATGGTTTCCAGGATACTCGAATGCTCAAACAAGTGGACCTATGATCTCATCTACTTGAAATTTCCTTCAAATAATGCAGTTCATAACACAGCCATGCTCATCCACCCAGTGTGACTTGTCTGCACCCAGTGTGACTTGTCTCCATATTCTCCATAAGTTTACAAAAGATATCTATCCAACTTATGGGCCTCAGTCTCCTCCTCACATTACAAGAATACCACTTTTTGTCCACCTATGATCACTCCTTTGTTACAAGGTTAGAGCTTCTCTTCCTATCATAAAATTCCTTTACATCATCTAGTATTGTTCTATGCTGATGATTTTCAAATCTACCTATCCTGCCCCAATTTTTCTGATACCCCATCTAGCATCTTCAAATGCCTTTTAGATATCTCAAACTGCATGTTCAATAGATACCTTAAAACTAAATACATCCAAAATGGAACTCATTATCATCTTTACCCCTACATTCTCCCCTTTCTTCTTGCCCTGTACTGTAGAGGGTGACACCATCTTCTCAGTCCCTCAGGCTTGCAATCTAGGAGTTATCTTGGATTCCTCATTATCTCCCATAACCCCATATACAAGCTGTTGCCAAAGTCTGTCAATGTCACATTTGCAACATCTCTCAAATATGCCTCCTTCTCTCCTCTAACCTTTATTACCTCACACCTGGATTATTGCAATAGCCTGCTTGGGGAGGGGGAGGAGGAAGGTCTGACTTCCTCAAATCTCACCCTGCTCCAGTTCATCCTCTGTTCCACCACTAAAGCGATGTTCCTAAAGAGTAGATCTGATCCTATCACCTCCTACTCAATACAATCCAGTGACTTCCCATTGCCTCCAGAGGTAAATACAAAAATGTTCTGTTTGGCATTTAAAGCCCTTCATAACTTACCTTCTTCCTACCTTCCCAGTTTCCTTATACTTTACTCCTAAACAGGTATTTTAAAATCTAGTGACAGTGGCTTCCTGGCTGTTTCATCAATAAGAAACTTGATCTCTCAGTTCCAGACTTTCTCTTTTTGTTCCCTATGCCTGGAAAGCTCTCTTTTATGGTCATGCTACTGGCTTTCCTTTAAACCCTAATTAAAATCCTACCTCCTACAAGAAGCCTTCCTCAGTCCTTCCTAATTCTAGTGCCTTCCCTCTGTAAGTTATTTCCTCCTTATTCTGTAGGTATCTTGTTTGTACATATTTGTTTGCCTGTTCTCTTCCTCATTAGACTGGGAGTTCCTTGAGAACAGGGATTGTCTTTTGCCTCAGTTTCTACTCATAGAGCTTAGGACAATGTGTGGCACAATGCAGGCATTTAATAAATGTTAACTGATTGATCGTCGTTCTTCAAATTCTTTATTGGTTGGTATCTTGGCCTGCTCACACCTAGAATGAATGAGTGCATTGCTTTCTGCATGATGACCAGAAATCGAGTGTGAGTATTTGGTTCATGATTCCTTAAAGAATATAATTACTGGGGAAGAGGTAAAAGTTTTCTCATTCTTGTTCTTGCATGGCTGGAATGTACTATATACTTGGAATATAAGTACAAAAAATAAAATAGTTACTAGTATTTATACATGTGTACAGATAGATATGTCCATATACTGATATAGATACATAGTGATATAGATATAGCATATATAAACATATATATCTATCTATACACATACATGCACACAAATACATACACATACATGTAAAGTGGTAGTCAAGGAAGGGAAATTTTGGATTGAATAGTCACACACAGGGATAATGAATTGATCTATAGGATGGTCAATTGATGTGCCCTTTCCAGAAGAAATGGTAACACTGGATGTATCATTGTGCCCAAAGTAAGAGATAGAAAGATGAGCAAATTCCAATATAATTTGAGTGGTCATGCTCATTTAGACACTATTCAGGAAGGCTTAGCCCCACAACAGCAGTTCCAAAAAAAAGTTAGAGCCAGGCTGTAGAAGATCGGAGTGCCAGACGATGGATTTTGGACTTTCAACAGCAACATAATAATGGTATCAGCAACAGCTATAAATGCCCATTTACTGAATAATTTAAGACTTATGAGTGACATCATGAAATCAAGAGAGAATAAGCCTTGGCATTGGTAAGACATAGGTTCAAATCCTATCTGTGAATTGCAGAGGCTATATGTCTCTAGCCATTTAATATCTTACTGTGTCAGCAACTCAATAAGATTCTCATTTGCAAATCTATACTAATAGTTTAAGTATCATTACCAGGAGTTCCCTACAACAATAAAATCACTGATTTGCACTCTTTCCCTGCCCTCTTATCTTCCCCCACAATGTTCAAAGATCTTTATTTAAAATCATAGAGTGAGGTAGGTAAATAAAAGATTATCCCTGTTTTACAGATGAGGAAAGTGAGTCCCAGAGATTTGTCTACAACCTATGCAAGAAATGTACACTGGAATTTAAGTTATGCCATCGTAATTGGTTTAATCTCATGTCATATGTGTACTTATTTAGTCATTGTTTTAAAAAGGAGTTCCTAAAAATCTCAGGATTTTAATCTGTTTAGTACAAATTTATTTTTGTCTTTGTATTACCAACAACTAATTGTGCTTGGCACATAGAATACATCATTTAGTAAGTGCTTGTTGAATAAATGAATGAATGGATGGATGCTATCTTCAACTTTGAGAAAATCAATAGCTGCATAGCTTTCATTTCCACTCTTTTTCCTTCTTAGAAGTATTTATGTAGCTACCAGTTTGCCTGAGTGATGGGTCATGTTGCTTCAGCAGTGGCTTTATAATTTTAAAATAGACACAACCTAAGAAGGGACCATGAAATCTGTGGTAGCTGCAATTACAATGAATTCTTGGGGAGTGAAAGTTTATTTAAGCCCACATAAACTATATTATTATAATTCATGCACTAAATTCACTAGTCTGGATTAATTGAACTCAGTTGAATTCAATGTAACAGACATTTACCAAATGCTTACTAAATGTGTAAGGCACTAGTACTAGGTGCTAGATATGCAAAGAACGCAGTCCCCTCTTTCAAAGATCTTGCTTTCTACTTTGGAGAGAAAAGATGAATATAGACTAGATGATAACACTGTTGAATGGACTCCAAGCTATTTGGATGACAATATTCTGATTCTCTGGACTTATATTTTCCTATTGATAAAATGAGAGAGTTATACCAAGCAAAAACTTCCTATTGATTAGAAATGTTTTAAATGGACTGTGTTGATTTGGGAAGTACTTAGCTCTTGGTTCTGGGAAGGCATCAAGCAGGGGAGAAATGACATATTTTCAGGGGATTCATGGTTCTAGCAGAGATTTACTTAGATTCATGGCCTCTGAGGTCCTTTCTATTCTAAATTCTTATGATGGGGTGAGACCTCAGACGCCATCCAGTTTAATTTCTACCAGAACAATAAATGGATTAGATGATCTATAAGATACTTTTAGTCTTATAATCTGTAATTCTTTGATGATACTGTGCTGCTCAGATACATATTGTCTACACTACTAGTGAATTCATATTGCAAGTTTTCAGTAAAATCAAGTTCACATCATATTTCTCTGAACATGAAAGTTAAGGGAGAATAAAGATGGTCTGTGTTTGCTACCGTTCATGCTGAGACTTATTTCTTATCTCTTGTCATCTTACACTGCAGCAAAGTAACCTCCAAATTCCCAACAGACAAAATTCTAGAATTTTGTGACAGTGGCATATATTAGTGACATGTCATGTCTTTTTATTTTTTACAATATGTTTAAATGATACTAAATGAAATTATTTTATATATATATATAAGGCATTTTAATTTACAATCATGAATCTACTGCAATATGTTTGAGTTACTATAATGTACAATTATAATAAATTTTTGCCCAAGAGTATTTGTCTATACTTTTCATTATCCTTGTTGTCTGACCTACAGGAATCTTTCATAATCAAACTTCTGACACATGGGTTCACAGTTCAGATATGTCTTTTAAATTATCCCTTGGAATTACTTGTACTGACATTTTTTCCCTCTAGTTTTGACAGCTGAGTTGTTATCCTTGATTATAAATTCCATTTTAAATTTTTTTTCATTGGGAAGGGCAGCTTTTGGTAATACCACTTAATTGCTATATGTGACATTGCGATCAACAATTTTTTTTTTAAGATTTGCAATGTCTGTTTTCAATTTGCTAGCATAATTTTGGGATAAATTTCTGATTGCACAAAAGGTCTAAGCTGCTAATAAATGCTGTTTAAAACTAAAGAAAGATCTTATGACATATAGGTGACTATAACTATCATAGTTTCATAGCATAGAAGTGAAAACGAAAGTATTAGACACAAATCCTTGTAAGTCAACATGCACTTCAGTTGAAGAAGGAGGATCAGTTAAAGTAAATGAATGTCTATGATGGAGCACTTCTGCTTTTCATCTGAGTAAATCTCTATCATCTCAAGTAGTGTCAATTATGAGTATATGAAGAAGGAGTAGGGACAGAATATCACTCGGCACCTTATCTGAGCCAAGCAGCATGCCACATATTGTAACACTATTAGTATCTAAGATTTAAGTTTGTATTTATGACTACATATAGAGACACATTCCTCAATTCAATTTAATTCAGTTTAAGTACTTTCATTTGTTCATTTATTGCCCTATTTATTGACAAAAATGACATAATGATATCAGGGTCAATGTACAGTGTTTCTGACTGTGGCTGATCTGACCAATATGAATTGGGAAGGCTCTATCATAAGTCAGGAACAAATAGTCTGTAGGAACACTTGGGATGAAGATGTCTATAAATTTGCACATCTCATGTTTCTTTGCTTGTAGAGCATAGCACCTTATTTCATGTGGGCATGCCATACTGGATGGTACTATGCCACTGTCTCCCATATCTCACAATTAGTACCAAAATTCTTCAAAGAGACTGAGAATGTTCTTGTATCACTTCTTCTGGCCTCTGTGTGAGTGCTTATCTGTGTGAGTTCTCCATAAAATAGTCTTTTAGGCAATATATATATTGACATTTGAACAATGTGGCCAGCTCATTGGAGTTGCACTATTTGCAGTAGAGTTAGAATGTTTGGCAGTTCAGTTCAAGAAAGGACCTCAGGATCTAGAACCTTTTCTTGGCAGGTGATCTCCAGAATCTTCCTAAGACAATTCAAATGGAAGTGGTTCAATTTTCTAGCATGGCACTGATAGAATACTCAGGTTTCACAAGCATAGAACAATGAGGCCAGCACAAAGGCTCTGGAGACCTTCAGTTTGATGGGTAGTCGAATACCTCTTCCTCCCCACACGTTCTTTCAGAAACTCCCAAATGCTGAGGTAGCTCTGGTAATGAATGTGTCAATCTCAGCCAATTTAGGACTGTGGCAAAAGTTTTGCAAGCACTGAAAAAGTGAGACATCATAGGACTATGGAAGTGTTTAGCTCTTCTCTTCAGAATCATGTCCTTTTCATCGATCAGCATGACTCTAGTAGCACTGAGTTGTTGAGATGCATCAAAGGTTTTTGACCCATAAATAGCCTTCAGGCAGTGAAGAAGCACTTTGTACTCTATCAGAGCACAAATGAATCTCATCTGCTTTCATATATTGAGTGATAGTGATATACAAGATGTCAAGAAAGATTGATTTCTAGTGAAACTGAAGATGGCACCCACATTTTGCAAGCTAAACTATAAATATAAAAATGTCTTATCATTATAGTGGATAATTTCTAAAAATGTACCTTTTGAAAAAAAAAACTTTTATAGTTCAAACTTCTAGCCTCTCCTCTGATGCATTCTATGCAATGAGACTCCTTTCCCTAGTTTTAATGATCATGACAGTCAGCTCTCTATCTCTCATATACCGAATTTAAAAATCTCTTCTTCTTATTGTCAATTAATATAAACATCTTATCCAAATGCCTACTACAACTAGAAAAGTTTTTCCCTCTTATCTTTAATGCAATAACTTTTTTATATTCAGTTTACTTTCTTATGTGTCTTCCCTATTATAACATCTCTGTAACTATCCAAGACAAAATATTCCTCCCTACACATCACTGTTAGAGTATTATTAGAATATAAGGTCCTTGAAGGGAAGGGCCATCTTCACTTTTTAAAAATTTGTATCCCCAGGTCTTAGTAGAGTATTTCAGGAGAGACTAAATAGCTCTAAATCCCACCTTTGTCATTGGCTGTATGATCATGAGCAAAAAAATTAACCTCTAGCAGTCAACTTACTCATTTTACAAATGGAATTAATAATACCTGTAGTCTATTAACAGGTAACTTACCAGGCCAGGAGTCAAAAAGACACAACTTTCTGAGATCAAATCATGACTCAGGCACTTACTAACTGTGTGACCCTGGGAAAGTCACTTTACTTTGTTTGCCTCAGTTCCTCCTCTATAAAATAAGCTGAAGGAGGAAATAGCAATCTACTCCAGTATCTTTGCCAATAGAACCCCAAATGGAGTCATGAAGAGTTGGACACAACTTAAAGACAACCGAACAATAACAACAACAAATAAAAATGGCATAAGGAAAGAGAAGGATAAACAAGGGATCCACCAGAAAAATGTTATGACTCTCTGAGAAGAGGGGGCCGTTGAATGTGATGTCAGGAGGGGAGGCTTTAGGGAGGAAATAATATGAGTTCTAGAGGAAAAGAAAGAACCCAAAAGATGGTGGTGAGGAGGGGCACATTCTTAGCATGGAGGTTAGTTTGTCCAAATGTGTGGAGACTGGAGTTGGAATGTCAAATTCAGGGAACAGTCCATAGTATCATTTGGTTGGGGAAAAAGGATAGTGTAAAATGAGGCTGCAAAAGCACTTTGGAATGAACTGTGGGAATACTGAATGAATAAATGAAAAAGCTTTATGAAATTCATTCAATACCAGAGTAAATTTGTCATTTTGTCCTAAAGGCATTTGGGAGTCACTGAAGGTTTTTGTTCAAAGGAATAACATGGTTAGACAAATGCCTTGAAGAATAAACAATATCTTAGTAGCTATGTGAAGGATAGATAGGAGAAAAGAGTGACTGGGAAACCAAGAAGGAGACTTAATAGTCTGGGCAAATAGTAACAAGCACCTAAATCAGGGTTGTGTAAATATGAGTAGAGAGAAGGGATAAGGACAGGACTAGCTTTGTAATTTCATTGGTAAAGAAAACTCCTTGAGTGAAGAAACCCAGTAGACCAACGCAAGTTAGCTCCTGCTCTGGAATTTATAGGATTAGAGAGCTAATTCTTTTAGAGTACTGAGAACTTAGGGGACTTCCCAGAGACACACGGTCAGTATGCATCAGAAACAGGTTATCAACTCAGTCCTGCCCACCATTGTGGCCAGCTCTCTTTGTACTATGTAAGGTTGTCCACACGAACAGAATATAAAGGTAAAATTCCCACGAACTGGCAATTGATTAGATATAGGGGATGAGAAAGAGGGAAGAATTAAAGATTAACGTGGGATTATGAACTTCATAAATCTGGACTGATAGTGTTTTCCTTTGAAATATCCAAGTTTAGAAGAGAAGTAGATTTAGAGGAGGAGAAGATTAGTTTCCTTTGTATGAGTTTGATATGCGGATAGAAAGTTTGGATAGAGATGTTTACCAGGTGATTTAGGCAAAATGGAGAATCTGGTCATCTTCTGCATAAAGGTGATATATTAATCCATAGAAATTGATGAGGTCACAAAGTGAGAAAGTGTGGAGAGGGAAGAGAAGAGAATCTAGGACTAAACCTTGGAGGATGGCACTATGTATGGGGCAGAATAGGGGGTAGTTAGGTGGCACTGTGGATAGGATGCCACCCCTAGAACTAGGAAGACTCATTTTCCTGAGTTCAAATCTGGCTTCAAACACTGTCTAGCTGTGCGACCCTGGACAAGTCATCCAATCTTATAAGTCTCAGTTTTCTTATCCATAATATTAACTTGAGAAGGAAATGGCAAAACACTACAGTATCTTTGTCATGAAAACCCAAAATGGAGTCATTAAGAGTCAGACAAAACTGAAGAATTACTAAACAGTAACAACAGAGGGGCAGAATATGCATGTTGAGGCTTTGATCTTATCAATGAGAAAATATTCCATTTACGGGTAAATGTGAGGAATTTGTTATTCAACAGGTTTTTCCTATGTGAAATAATTTTAGATGTGAGTCTACTTCACAGATTAAGCTGCGTTAAAAATCATCTACTTATACATATTTAGAATGAATATCTCATGGCCTCTAGTGTGGTAAATTCTTAAAATTATTCTCAAAGAAAATCTCTTTTCCGTACATGAACATATCAATTTGCAAATTAACAGAATATGCCTTGTCATATATATCACAGGTAGCAACATAACTAAAGACATGCTAAAACTTCTCAAAGCAAGATAGTGTAAGCCATTTTGATCAACTGCATAGCTGTTCTCTCAGTTACATATACTTAAACATTAATATTTCTATCTCTTTTCCTTACAGAATTTTAGAATTTGTGTCCCTCAGAAACTAGTTTAGTTGAAAAATTTAAAGATAATCCTATCTCTTTAAACTATGCCTCAAAATCACTTAACACATTAATACCTTCACATCTCTTGATTATCTAATATCAATACATGTAACTTGATAATTGTAGTATTCCTTCTTAGGCTGGTTTACACATCAAGTATATATATGCACATTTTAGAAACTAAAAATAATGTAGTATTAATCTATTAGAAAATATCAAAGATAAAATTGGACATAGAGGAATTCACAGCTTCAATTAAAGTATAATTAAGATGTCATGGTAAAGGTTATATCTTGCTTTTTAAAATGATGGGACCTTCTTTATGATGTCCATGGTAATCTAAGGAAAGAATTAACAAAGGGAATGGGATTTGACAGATTTAATAGGTAGAATAGTGGTAAGGGTCTTGGATGATGTGATAAAGGATGTAGCTTATATCCCTTGAACCAATCACTTTAGCTCTCCAGTTTTTAGTTTTGTGAGCTGTGAAAGTGTAAGTTGGACTAGATGTCTAAAGTCCTTTACAACCTTAAACTTCATGATCCTATGAACTTTAATTCTTTCTTTTCTATTTATTAGGCTTTCCCTCATTAATTTAGTTGTTTTTAGTACTCTTTCTCTCTTGAAATCAACTTGTTTAATTTTTATATGTGACATACCTACTCAAATATGTACATGGTATATATATATATATATATATATATATATATATATATATATATATATATATATATATGTCTTTAGAACTTAAGTACCTTGAAAGCAGGGATTGTTTCATTTTCATCTTTTATTCAAAATGTATCAATAGCCCATTGCCTTGCACATGGTGATTAATTAGCAAATTTTTATTGAATTACATCTCTAATATCCAAAGTTTAGAACTATTCTGCCCACTTTAACTTCAAAATATTTTGTGTGCTTTTTCGTGCCTCTTTCCTTCCACTCCAAGTAAATTATAAGGTCGTAGAGGACAGGTATCTTTTAGGAGACTGGGTCACTTTAGGGATGATCTTATAGGTCAAGAAAAGTCAAGAAGGAACTAGGGAATAGGTGGTTAAATGGAGAGTTAAGTATAGAGGCGGTGGAGTCAAGGTGGCAGGATAAAGGAAGTACTCAGCCAAACTTTCTGAGCATTACCCTTAAAACTTAAAAATAACACTTCAAATTGAATTCTAAAATGAAGACTGAGACATTCCTACAGTCCAAGAAAACTTAAGAGATCAGAAGGTAAGGCCTATGAAAAGGGAATGGAGGCTTCCATCAATGCTAATAACTCGGTGGTTGAGACAGAAGCAGCAGCAACTTTAGGAGCTCCAAAGTCAGAAACAGTAAGGGAAATGGCCACTGAACAAAAAGAGGTTACCCCTGTTAGAGCACTGGATGTATAACATGAAATTATTTGGCAGCTAGAATGCCTACATTCTTTTCTGAGTCCCAGTTCAAGGGCAGTGAGGAACACTTTCAGTCACAAGAGTTAGGAGACCCTGAGTATCACTTGGAACCCAATGGAGCAGATTTCTGAGAAGTAATATCACTTCTCATTCCAAGCAAACTGGGGACATGAAGAGAAGTATCCATTGCACTCCCAAGGATCAGGAATGCTTCCAGGGTAGACACCAGGGTGCAGACCAGGAAAGAAATAACCACATCTCTCCCCACATCATCCCATCTTAGAAGTACCCAAAACTCCCAAACTCCCATAATTAGCTCTGAAAACAGCAATGCAGACAAAGCTGAAACTTGGTACAATCTTCTATCACTTTCAGGAGGCAATCAGTAGATTCTTTCAATAGCTATTTTATCCTCTGGTTCTGGAATATCAGGGAAGTTTTCCTTGATAATTTCTTGAAAGATGATGTGTAAGGTTTTTTTTTTTTTGGATCATGAGTTTCAGGTAGTCCAGTAATTTTTAAATTGTCTCTCCTGGACCTATTCTCCTGGTCATTTGTTTTCCCAATGAGATATTTAACATTGTCCACCATTTTAAAAACTTCTTTTGGTTTTGTTTCTCATAAAGTTATTTGCTTGATTTTTCATAAAGTTATTAGCTCCCACCTGCTCCATTCTAATCTTTAAGGAATTGTTTTCTTTAGTTAGCTTTTGGACCTCCTTTTCCATCTGGACCATTCTGCTTTTTTGACTTTATAAAAAACATGTAAAGACTTGCACAAAATAGTGAAGGGCAAAATGAGCAGAACCAAAAGAACACTGTATATACTAACAGTAATACTGGTTATTTTAGGTTCTACACGTACATTGCTATTAAATACATTTTCACCTTAGTCACATTGCATAGAAGAATTAAAATGAATGGGAGAAATCACAAAACAAAACATAATATGAAAAAATTGATCAGCTTCATCCTGCGATCTAATACCATAGTTCTTTCTCTGGATGTGGAAGGTATTTTTGCCTAAGGAGACCATTGGGAATTTTTTTATTCCTTGCATTGCAATGAAGTACAAAGTCTACCAGAAAAATCTATCACACATTGTGGTTCTTGCTGTGTACAAAGACCTCCTGGTTCTGCTCCTTTCACTCAGCATCAATTCATATAAGTCTTCCTAGGCCTTTCTGAAGTCTTCCTGGATTTATTTTCCAGGTCAGTGGTTTTTCCAATTAGATATTTTACATTTTCTTCTATCTTTTCATTCTTTAGATTTTGTTTGTCTGATTCTTGATGTTTCATAGTCATTAGCTTCTACTTGCCCAATTCTAATTTTTATCAAATTGTTTTCCTCAGTTAACTTTTGCATCTCCTTTTCCATCTGTCCAATTATTCCTTTAAAGGAGTTATTTTTTCCAGTTAGTTTTTGCACTACCTTTTCCATTTGTCCAATTATCCCTTTTAAGGAACTCTTCTCTTCAGTGAATTCTTTTTTCATACTGTTAAAATCACTGGACAGTTTTTATTCTGTTTCTCTAATTTGGTTTTTAAAATCCTTCTTCAGATCTTCTAAGAGTGCTCTTCGTGCTTGTGACCAGTTCATTGTCCCTTCTGAAGTTTCAGGTGGGAGTACAGTCTCAATGCTGACCTCTTTTGTATTCGTGTTTTGGTCCTTGAATCCACAGAAAGATTCTATGGTTTTTCCTTTCCTGCTTTGTTTCTTACTCATGATGATGATATTCACCCTTTTTTCTGACTTTTAATGTAGATCTCTGCTTCTAGGGCACAAGGGGCTCTTTCCCACAGTTCTTGTGCCTTGAACTTGAGGCTTTGTGTGTTATGGCCCCTGGTTCTTTCAGCTGGAACCTTAAGTGCCGCAGCTTACCTGGTGCTGAACTGGCTGGTGAGAGAAAGCAGAGGCCAAGTGAAGTCTTTTTGTGTTTCCCCAGATTTATCCTGGAGTTAGCTTGCTAAGTGTGGGGGAGGAGTAGTCTGGCCACGGGAGGTGTAGTCTGGCCACAGGAGGTCTCCTCTGCTGAGCTGGAGCATAGGCAAGCTCAGCAGTTGGTAATCCTGGCTGCCCTAGTGTCTTAATGATTCACCTGGGGTGCTGAGGCACACCTAGGATCCTGGTGTTGGTGGTTGAGGGCCTCTACACCCCTGGGGCTCCAGATCTCCCAGTTTGCTGAGGTGGGTCTGTCTGGGACAGCTCTAGTCCTGCACTGGTCCCCTTCAGCCACAGCAAGAGGGATCCTTCTTAGCAATTTTCCTAGCCTCACATGCTAAGAAACTGTTTGCCCCTTCTGCTGATCCCACTTATTCAGGATTTTTTATGGTTCTTTCAGGGTGGTCAAAAAGTGGAGGGGAAGAAAGCATTTACCAATCACTCTGCCATTTTGGCTCCTAGAAATACAAGTAAGTGACCTACAGACATTTAATCTGTGGGCTGATAGTCTCAGGAGCAGCTGCTGCAGATACCTGGGCCTCCACAGCTCTCACTCACTTGGTTCCACTGGATTCCCTTCCTGGGCTGATATGTCCGAGATTCCGCAGTGCAGCAGGTGCCTCAGACCACTTTCTGTTTGGCCCTGCCATGGCAGGGATGTGCTGGTACAACCTGTGTACTGTGTGCTCTGTGGTCCTCTAGCACTGTGGAGCAGATCCTTCCCATCATCCTTCCAGTCTGTCCTGGGCTGTGCATCTTTCACAGTCTGTCTCCTATTGGATTATGCCCCTCTGAAATCTGGTCAGATTCTCTTTTTAGAGGTATCTGAAGGAGTTTGTCTAAGAGCTTAGGTGAGTAGTTGCTCTCACTCTGTCATCTTGGCTCTGCCCCCCAATTCTGCTTTTTAAGGTATTCTTCTCCTTATTGATTTTTTTGGATCTCTTTTGCCATTTGGGTTAGTCTATTTTTTAAGGTGTTATTTTATTGAGTTTTTTTAGGTCCCCTTTAGGAAGTTGGTAACTCATTTTTCATGATTTTCTTGCATCACTCTCATTTCTCTTCCCAATTTTTGCTCTACTTCTCTTGATTTTCAAAATTCTTTTTGAGTTCTACCATGGATTGAGACCAATTCATATTTTTTTTAGATGTAGTACCTTTGACTTGGTTGCCTTCTTCTGTTTATATATTTTCGTCTTCCTTGTCAGCAAAGTAAGATTCTATAGTCTGATTCTTTTTCCAGTTTTTGCTCATTTCCCCAGCCATTTATTTGACTGAGCTCTTTGTCAAGGTAGTTTTCCACTTCAGTGGGGGTGGGGGTGGTGTATTGTCACCTGTATTGTTAACTGTGCTGTTACCTGTACTGTCAACTGTAATGTAATCTTCTCGATCCTCCTACACTCTGTGATCTTCTTAGAGCTCCAGAAACAGTTGCTGCCACTGTCTCTGCTGCTGCTGTGACTGTGGCAAACTCCTCCATCCCCTCCACCACCCTGGGGCTGGACCACTCTACTCTCTCACAAAGGTCCCACACCTTTTGTCCATTAACCTTCCAATTTTGTCTTCAGTATTTTGGAGTTGTGCAGTCTGGAAACCACCACAGTTGCCAAGGATTCAGTCAGACCCTACCTCAGGCCTGCTCAGGTCCTATCTGTACCAGCACTGCCCATGCTGGACTGTGCTCTTTTCCTAGCACGGTGCGATAGACACTTTCTATCAACTTTCCAGGCTGTGCTGTGCTGGAGATTGGCTTCACTCCATCATTCTCTGGGTGCTGTAGCTCCAAAATTTGTTGAGAATCATCTTTTACAGTTATTTTGACTGAGTTTGGTGGGAGAGCTATAGCAAGTTCTTGCTTTTACTCTGCCATCTTGGCTCTGTACTCAAAATATAGAAACGTTTTACATGACTTCATATGTGTAAATCAATATCCTATTGCTTTCCTTCTCACCAATTAGATATTATAAAATAGGCAACGAAAAAGCACTTACCAGAGAATAGGAACAAAACAGGATATGGGAAGGAAGTAATACAGTTATAGGTATATTTTAACATCTGGGACTGTTACTTTTAATCTCCTTAGCAGAAGGCCCTCAAAAATTATTGTTTGAATCAATGAATGAGGGAATATTTGGGCACATCACTTCTGTCTCTCTGCAAATAAAGTACTCCCAAAGTAGGCCAGAATATATAAATATCAACAAATTAATAAATTGTATACTCAGGATCTACTCAGCTTAGCATTGTTCTACTGTGTTGGCATTATGCTTACGTATGTCATTTTTATTTATCTAATTGGTTTGCTGTGATTCAATCTAAGCTGTCCATCTTGACAGCTTACTTAATGTAATACATTTGTGATACATGGCCTTTAGATTCTCAACACATATAAATTGATAAGCAGATGGTATAAAATCAAATTAACTGCAAGTACTTATTGATGATCAGTTTAGAGGAGATGATGTGGGAATATATCCTCTACTATGGTTTACAATGTAATTTACATATTTGTACAAGTCTGATCCAGAAACTAAAACATTACCAGAATAAGCTAGAGATGTTGTTTCAGATATATGCTTAACAAGAACAAGACAAATGGCTTACTGCTATCCTATTTATTTTAAAAGACTGAGCCAAGAGACCAGACAATATCAAACAACTTATAGATAAACATAGTAAAGAATGAATTATTCCTTTCAGTTGCAAAATGCATTTCCTCAATGTTCAGGAATTCTTCATAAACTTAAATCAGTATTTTAAAGAACCCAGATCTAAGATTCAAAATATGCCTGTTAATAAATGAATTGTTGAAAATTATAGCTGAATTATATTATCCTGACCTTGAAGAAGAAGTCGTTGGGAAGCATCATCATTGCATTTATCCTGTTAGCAGTGTAGGAAACTATGTCCCTCACACTTCATCATGCATCACTGAACTGAAACCAACTCTGACAGGTAGAGAGTGCATCTCTAAACATTATGACACTCTCTTAGTGACAGCTGGAAAGGAAAGGCTGGACACAATCATTTTCCTCTTATTTACCAGAAAAGATGTGACTGTTCAGATCAGTTTCATCTCAGAAAAAAAAAAGATTTAAAATACGTGGTTAAATATCTTTAATTTTACCACTTCAATACAAAGAAAAATGCCTGAGATAATTACCTAGGCTTTTACCATTAGCAATTTATCTTCAGGTCTTATGCATAACACTGTCATAGAAACTTCTATTAAAAAACCCACAGTGTTCAATAACCTTGCTCCATTATAAAACAATTCATGACAAAGGTCATTTGCAGTAGCAATAATATTTGCATAATAATTGCATGCACAGAATAAAGCCTGACATGCTACAATAGTATTCCAAGAGTTTTCCTTGCCATAAATTTTTTGTACTAAGTACTCCTAAAAGTCACTATTTTATTTATGAAATTTGTTACTTAAATATTGATTCTTGTGCTGTACCTTGAAAATTAAAAGCAGATAAGAAATCCTCTTAATGAAGACTTTTTGATTAAATATATTGAGAGAGAAAGAGTATATTTTCAGTACAGCACTAAATTAAACTCGCAGCTCTCATTAACAGTTTTGGCAGCTGTGCATTTAATTCTATGAGCACTATGATGGAAATTTACCTCCCTAGATTCAAATATGCAAAGCTTGATCTGTGTTGCTGCTATCTGAACTTCTGCCTCTCAATTAAAGAGAATATCCGTGTGAAAAATGTAACTGAAAACCACAACAATGTTCTTTTGTGAAATGACAAACATGATCACTCAACACATTGCAGTATACAGTTGACCGTAGCAACTGGGACTTGGACTGAACACAAGGAAAATAAATCTTTTCTTATTCCAGACACTAGTGTATAGAAATAGCCTATATAAATTTCATTTCATTAATAAAACTAAGATTTTTAAAAATTCAACACAGTTCAAGAAAGCTAAATTGTTTCTTAAGACATTCCCTATGAATGGAGAGAAGAAGCAACTCAAACTTTTACTTAGCATGTTATAAATGACTCATCTTGTGATGAGATGGACTGATTATCAGTCTTGGCCTATGAATTTCCCCACAAAAATGTTCAGATCTGTACCTCTATTCAAAGATTCATAACTGCCAAAGAAAATATTATACAAAGGAAAATAAACATAAGATATATTAATATGCACAGTTTAAAATAATAAAGTGTCTATTTCCTAATTCAACTGATGATACCAATTTCAAAATGTCTAACACAGGGTAACTTAAATATTCAACAAAAAATAGTCTATTACAAGGGTAGACTCTTAGAGTTTTAGAGCTAAAAGAAACCTTAAAATCCCCTCATTGTATAGATGAAGCAACCAAGGTGCAGAGATTGTTTGCTTTGCCCAAAGTCATGCAAAGTGGCCAAGTCAGAACTAGGATCCAGGGCTAAATAAGTGACTGCTTTGAATGTAGGGAAATGAGGAGTCTTAATACATAAAACCAGAATGCTCCCCAAGTTGTCTTTTGAAATCTATTAGATATAACTCTCCAGATATCCACTGATCTATCTATTGCTCCATTCACTGATCATGTCTTCTACAAAAATATATTGCTAACAAAAGTCCCATGAAAGCTTTATGAATCTGAGACAAAGAACATTATACAAGAAAAAGTCAGTAAAAATTTTTTTATCAAGTACCTACTATGTGCCAGACACTGTACACTGGATAAACAAAGAGAAACAAAAGAGTACTTTTTTCTTGATGAGCTTGTGATCTAATGAGTAGACACCACACAAGCAACCACATACAAGCACATTTTATAGAGGAAAAATTGTAAATAATCAAGAGACAGGGCACTACAATTATATGAGATTAGGAAAGTTTTGAGGCAGAAGGTGGAATTTTAGCTGAGATTTGAAGGAAACCAGTTTATGTAAAAAAATGAAGAATGTTGTATCATAGTATATACTACATTTAGCAAATGAATAAAATGCACTTGGCCGCTTCATTAATATATTCTCCATGTTGCTTCACATAAAGGATAGTTTCCTTTAAGAACTCTGAAATTAAATTGTATTATAATCCACATGCTTGAAAGATTTGAGAATTATGAGAGATAGCCTTGATATTATACAGCTTTGCACTCTAAGAGCTCTATACAAACTGACATTTCCTAGCTACTCTTTTCAAATAGATCTCTTCAAGATGTCTAATGACTTCTTTACTGTTAAATCCCATGGTCTTTTTTTTCAGGCCTCATTCTCCTGAACTTCTTTTAACACAATAACTTTGTGAACATATGTTGTAATTACAGATATACTTTCTCTCATTGGCTTGAAATCTTAGAGGTGCCTCTGAGTCTACCTTCTTTCTCACTCTTGTTTCCTCCTCTCCTCATTCTGATCATCCGCCAACAACTGCCAGTTGTACCTCCTCTATACCTTTTGAAATGCCAGGCAGCAAAATTTCACATGATGCGTCAAGATTACAAAACACGTAATATATTTCACTTGAACTCCTTCACAGCTTTGTGAGTTAGGTTCTACAAATATGATTATCTTCACTTAATAGAAATAGAAACAGTGTCCATGGTCACACTACCATTTAGAGTACAATAATCTCTTAGCTGCCAAGTAAAGTAGATGTTTCTCAGTCCGCATTCTTCTTGGTCTCTCTGAAGCATTTGATTTGCTGGTCACTCTCCTAGACATACTCTTCTCCAGATTTTCATAAAACTTCTCTCACCACTCTTTTTCTGCCTCTCTGACTACTTTCCCTTAGTATCAATCCCTCAATTTTTGTGGAAAATCTCCTATGCAATTATTATATTTTGTTTTGTATTCTAGTTATTTGTGAACAAATATTATTTACTATAGTAGATGTTAAACTTGAGGTCAACAGAAACTACTGCTCTAATAGAACACTGAATATAAGGTATATACTTAATGTTTACTGAAATTAATCCTGAATACCTACACTACCTTATTTTAAATTATTTTTATTTCATTAAAGATTTTAAATTGTCAAAAATTTTAGCAGTTTTTTCTTACTATTTTTAGTTTTCAACATTCATTTCCACAAATTCTGAGTTCCAAATTTTCTCCCCATCTCTCCCCTCCTTGCTCAGCTTGCATTCTGATTACCCCTTTTACAAATCTGCCCTCCCTTCTTTTACAGCCCCCTTCTCTTATCTCCTCTTATCTGTTTTCCTATAGGACAAAATAGATTTCTATACCCCATTGCCTGTATATCTTATTTCCCATTTGCATGTAAAAACAATTTTTAACATTTTTAAAACTTTGAGTTTCACATTCTTTCCCTTCCTCCCTCCCCACCAAACCTCACTGAGAAGGCAAGCAATTCAATATAGGCTCTACATGTGTAGTGAGGCAAAACACTTCCATTAACAGTCATGTTGTGAAAGGCTAACTATAGTTCCTTCTGTCTCATATTGTTCCCTGTATATTCTACTTTCTTCTTTGACCCTGTCTCTCTGGAAGTGTTTGCTTCTGATTACCCGCTCCTCCCATTTGCTCTCCCTTCTATCATTTCCCTCTCATTCATTCCCTTGCCCCCTACTTTCCTTTAGGGTAAGACAGAATTCCATACCCAGATGAGAATATATGTTATTCCCTCCTTAAGCCAAATCTGATGAGAGTAAGGTTCGCTCATTCCCTCTCACCTCCCCCTTCTTGCTGCAATGCTTCCTTTGCTGGACTGGGCTCCCCCTTCACCTGAGTGAAGTGTACCTTTCTTCCCACTCCTCCAGGTTTCCTTGGGTAAAAGATTGCCTCATGCTGTCTTTTTGTTGGTTCCTCTGTTCTAGGATCTGTTGGGGCTCTATTTCATGGTTCCTTGGAGGTGAGTATGGAAGAGTTAGAGTGATTTCCTGCTTACTCCACTCCCAGAATTAGTCTCCTTGACCACAGTATTCTAATATTTGATAAACCCAAAGATTCAAGGTTTGGGGACAGAACTCAACAACTGTCCAAAATTGCTGAGAAAACTGGAAAACAGTACAACAGAAACGAGACAAAGATTAACATCTCACACCATACAAGATAAGGCCAAAATGGATAAATGATTAAGAGATAAAAGGTGGTATCCTAAGTAAATAAGAGGAACTTCGAAAAACATATTTGTTTGATCCATGGATAAGGGAAAAGTTTATGACCAAACATGAGAAAGAAAGGATCATGGAAAGCAAAATAACTTCAGCTATATGAAATTACAAAGCTTTTGCAGAAACAAAATTAATTGCAATCAAAATTAGGAAGAAAATAGGAAACCAGGGTAAAAATGTTTGCAACAAGTTTCTCTGATAAAGGTCCTATTTTTCAATTATATATACTATGCATAATATATATCCCATATATTTTACGAATATATATACATGTGTATATGTATATGCATATATGAAATAGGGAAGTGAACCAAATTTATAAAAGAGCCATTCCTCAGTTGATAAATGATCAAAATATAGGAACAGTTTGCAGAAGAAAAACAAATTCAAAGCTAATCACATGAAAAAATGCTCTGAATGACCGATGACTACAAAAATGCATATTAAAACAACTCTGAGATATCACCTCACACTTACCAAATTGACTAACATGACAGAAAAGAAAAATAACAAATATTGTTGGGGATACAGAAAAGTTGTGACGCTAACGCACTCTTGATGGACCTATGGAGTAATCCAGTCATTCTGGACAACAATTTGGAACATTTTTCAAAGGACTAAGAAACTGGGCACTCTCACTGATCCAGGGATACTACCACCGTGTCCCAATCCTAAAGAGATTTAAGAAAAGAAAAAAGGACCTAGATATGCAAAAATATTTATAGCAGTTCTTCCTGTGGTCACAAAGAATTGGAAATGGAGAGGATACCCACTAACTGGGATGCGGCTGACCAAGCTGTGGTATACAAGCTTTTCTGTATTCCAGACTGTCACATCCCAAGACCTTGGCTCCTTTAACATTACAGCATTTAATCTTACATGATCCTGCCTTTGGCTTCATGGTGTTTGAATGCTGTTTGTTTTCTTGTTGCTTGAAGTTTTTCTCTTTGACCTGGGAGTTCTGGAATTATTTTTCTAATATTGTTTTAATTTTTAGGTCTTTTTCATGTACTGATAGGTAGATTTTTTCAATTTCTATTTCGCTTTTTAGATTGAGGATATGAAGGCAATTTTCCTTGAAAATTTCTTGAAATATGATGTCTAGATTAGCTTTTTGATCATGCCTTTCAGGTAGTCCAATAATTTTTAAATTATCTATCCTGGATCTATTTTTTGGGTCAGTTGTTTTTCCAATTAAACACTTCATATTTTCTCCTTTTTGTTCTTTCCTTTGGCTTTTAAAAAAATGTTTCTTAAAGTCTTATGGAGCCATTATTGTCCTTTGATTTTGAAAATTACTTCTTAGTTCCCCTAGGAACTTCTTTTTGTTTCGAGGCTTTGCTTGTAGCAGTGTTGACTTCCTTCACTGCTTTCTTCTGCGTTTGTACCTTACTCTTCCCTGTTACCTCAGTAGAGTTTTCCAGTCAGGTTCTTTATTCTTTGTATTGTTTGCTTATTTTCCCACCCTGTTTCTTGACTTGGAACTTTATATGAATGCTAGGCTCTATTCCTGGTACGGAAGGGGCAAGAAGGGGCAAAGTGGGGCTTTGTCTCAAGCTTCAGGCTTTTTTACCTTACCATTTGCAGATCTACTTCTGGGGGTTCAATATCAATATCAATGCTGCCCTGGTCTGCACTCTGGTCCTTACCCAGGAAGGGCCAGAACCCTTGGGATTGCAATTGATACTGTTCCTCAGCACTCCTTTTCCCTTGAGACTAGAAATGATCCTGTTTCTCAGCGTCCTGGTGATCTTTTTGGTCTAAAAGTGATACAGCCCCCTCATGCTTCCACTCCTCCTTAACCAAAAATGCTCCTGTCTTCCACTGAACTGTGATTCAGACATGGGTATAGGCAATAGTATTGCCAAACAGCATCTGGTTTGTGTCCAGTAATAGCACAAGGATACCCTATAATCTCTCTCTGATCAGTTGTCTATTTCCCTTACTGATTCTCAGTTGAAAGTTCTTAGAGTTGCTGTTGCTTCGGTCACCACCACATAGTCACACAACTGGCGTTTCTTCCATATGGGCTCCAAACTAACCTCCTTCCTCATGTCTTTCTTTCTCACCTCCCCACATTGTACTAGCCAGGAAGAAAGTCTCATATTATGATTTGTTGCCTCTGCCATTCCAGAAATCAGTGTGAGTTATTTTAAAATTGTTTGGAGAATGTTGGGAGAGCTCTACTGAGTACTTCTCTATTGTGCCTCCTTGGTTCTGTCTCCCTCCCTTACTGAGATTAACCATAACCAGTAGCTTATCAGTCCATGAATATAACCATAGCATATATCTGGCATGCCATCTTCATACACAACAAAGTTTTACTTAATGTTTAACTGGATTTGCAAAGCAACTAATACAAAAAGGGGACAAGTTTCCATCGCATAGGTTAATCAACTATAGGCCTGTAGACCCCATCAGTACCAGAACTTGGCTCCAATTTACAGTACTTGTCCTAAAATTCATCATTCTTCCTCCATTGTAAAGATAAGTCTCCCTTATCCATTGGCCTTATGCATTCCATCTGACAGTGTTCTATCCTCTGACACAACAGTAATTCATTGATGTACAGTTAAATTGAATCAATGAAAGTGAAAGTTTTTAAAGAATATCTACACATGGGTGTGCATTTAAGAAGCACATATATGTATATATAAATGTATATGTATGTACTCATATATCTATATGCATATGTGTATGTGTATAAAAAAAACAAAGAATGCTTCTGTGAATAACAGAAAACATATCTGATAAAGTTAAAGAATAAAATTAGTGAATGAATTCATGAGAAAGATTCTGTACCTTTAAAAACTCTTTGCCTCCAAGAAGACAAAGGATGGAAATGAAGGGACACTTAAAATACTTATTTAAAATATCATTAATTTGGGCAATCATTTCAATGAGAATGAATACAGTCCACTCATACCTTTTCATTCCATTAATCCCTTGTCCGTGTCCTGTAAATTGTTCCCACAGAATTTATTCAGTATGCTGGGGCCCTTCTTCTAGTTCTGACATTGCTTTGTTCCCACTGACACGTATGATTGTCCATTGGTAAATTCCTCACTTGCTGCATGATCAAGTCCCAACCTGCACCCCAATTACATATGCTCCTAATAGCTTTTATGCTAGTTGTCGTGTGCAGCTATTCATTCATAAATACATCATTGCCTATGTGTACTCACCATAAGTCTCTCCATTGTCTTTTGGAAGACTTGCAACTTCAGTTTTTGGGGGACAGTATCCGGCCCATTATTTCATATGGGGCCTTGTCCCATTCCACTTTGATCCCTCATCCCTGGCCATCTTCTAACAGCCTTGTGACTGGGAACATCCATCTCTGGAATCAATTTCCAGTTTTGGAAGCAGAATAAAATCAACATTGACAGTGCTCCTGGAGTGTGTCAGTCTAATCCCTTATAGATTCATTCACCAGGCCTTTACTTTTCTTTTTTAAATTAATTTTTAGTTCCCAACACATTTTATTTTTTCTTTCTCCAACCTTTCCTCCTCACTGAAAAGAAATAAAAGTAAACACATACACACACATACATGCACACACACATGCACACATGCATACATAATCATTCAAAACAAATTCCCACATTGGTCAAGATCTAAAAACATGTATTTCTCGTTGAGTTACACCTTAAGCATGTTTCAATATTGATTCTCAGGAATCTTGGTTGGTCACTGCACTGGTCAACTGCAATTCTTAAGTCTTTGAAAGTTGTTTCTTTTTACAGTATTGCTTTTATGATTGAATTTTTTCTCCTGGATCTGCTCATTTCATTCTGCATTACTTTATACAAATCTTCCCAGGTTTCTCCAAAACTTTCTATTTCACTATTTCTTAAAATAGAGTTGTATAATAATGTGTTCATTTGCCAACATTTGTTCAGCCATTCTGCAGTTGATAGTTACCCACTTTATTTATAATTCATTGCCATTACCAAAAAGGCTGCTATAAATATTTTTATATGGGTGAATTCTTTACCTCTTTCTTTGACATCTTCAATTTATAGACCTAAATGTGGCACAGTTTAGTAATATTTGGGGCTATTTCCAGTATGAAGGATTCACAGTTCTATCAAGAGTACATTAACGATCTATTTTCTGGTAGCCCCTCCAACTTGTGTTATTTTCTGTTTTGTCAGCTTTGTTAACTTGATTGCTGGAAGGTGGAATCTCAGAGTTGCTTTATTTTTCATTTACCAAATTTTAGTGATTTAGAATTTTTTTTTAGTACTTTCACTGATAGCTTGGATTCTTCCCTAGAGAACTGCTTTTTGACTATTTATCAATTGAAGAGCAGCTTTCATTCTTATAAACTTATTCCACTCCTTATATATCTGAGGAATGAGAGCTGTATCGGAGAAGTTTGCTGCAAATATTTTTTTCTCTCTCAACATCGTCTGCTCTTCTGCTTTTTCCTTTATCCTTTATTTGGCCATGAAATCTTACTTATCCAGAGATTTGAAAAGTTAATATTTCCTTTTCTCTAATTTGTTTATGATGCAACCCTTTTTACTGAAGACATGTATTCCTTTAGAGTTTATCTTGGTATATAGGGTGAGGTATTAGTCTATGCCTAGTTCTGCCGGGTGACTTAAAAAATTTTTTTTCAACACATTATTGTCATATAGTGAATCTTTATCTTAGTAGCTAGGATATTTGGGCTTATCAAGCATGTACCATTTTTGTTTGCTTTTGGATGCTGCAAACCTAATGCTTTCCATGGATCAACTTTTATTTTTACCAATACCAAAAAGAATTGCAGACTTCAATAGATTATGACATATTTCCCATAAGGGTTTGTGATTAGGAAGAAGGATCCATACATGCCTGGAAAAAAAGATGGATTGGTCATATTGCAAGAGTGAAGAATAACAGACAAACACACTGTCCTATAGTGCATAGATATTCCTTTACCATGAAAAGAACCCAAGGAATGTGTGTAGTACCTTGAGCATATTTTTTGATAATTAATGCTTTGCAGTATAATTTGAGATATTTAGCCCTACTTTTTCTTATTCTTTTTCATTATTTAACTAGAGATTTTTGATTTATTTTTCTAGATGGATTTTGTTTTTATCCTTCAAGTTCTACAAATAAATCCTTTTATAGTTTGGGATAGCATTGAATAAAGTAAAGTAAATTAATTAGGCATAATTGGCATGTTATATCAGCTGATCTACTTTGGAGCAATTACTATTTATTCAATTATTTATGCTCATATTCTGTAAAGATTATTTTGTATTTGTATTTACAAAGGTCCTGTGTCTGTCTTGGTAGGTAGATTCCCAAGTACTTTATTAAGTCAGAAGTTCTTTTACTTTTCCAAAACAAAATATGTCTCTGAAGCCACCTTTATATAATATATATGTATGTATACATACGCACATGTGTGTGTGTGTGTGTATAGCTGGAGGACCAAAATGACATTACCATGATAAAGTGAAATTTCATTGTGGTTGACCGTGGCTGATCAGACCAATAAAAGCTCGGAATGCTCTACCACAGGTTGGACACAGATGATCCATGTGAACATTTGGGGTGGATACTCCAAATTTGCACATCCTTTGTTTACTTTGTGGTATCTCAATTCTGCTTTGCTCATAAAGCACAGCACCCTTTCTGATGTGGTCACACTATGCTGACAGGTCCTGTGCCAGTGTCTCCCATGTTGCACAGTCAGATCCAAAGTTCTTGAGAGTGTCCTTGTATCACTTCTTCTGACCACCATGTGATCGCCTGCCCCTTGTGAGTTCTCCATAAAATAGTGTTTTTGGAAAGCATTTAAACAACATGGCCAGCCCATCAGAGTTGTGCTCTCTGAAGTACAGTTTGAATGCTTGGCAGTTCAGCTTGACCAAGGACTTCAGTGTCTGGCACTTCATCTGGTATTTGATCCTCAAAATCTTCCTAAGACAGTTCAAATGGAAGTGATTCAGTTTCCTACCATGGTTCTGGTAGAATGTCCAAGTTTCACAAGCATGCAACAATGAGATCAGCACAATGGTTCTATAGACCTTCAGTTTGTTAGTCAGGCTGATACCTCTTCTCTCCCAAACTTTTCTTTGGAGCCTCCCAAACACTATGCTAGCTCTAGCAATGTGTGCATCAACCTCATTGCCAATGTATACAACCCTGGAAAATATTCTACCAAGGTAAGTAAATTTATCCATAGCATTCAAAACTTCTCCATTTGTTTTAACTGATGGTTTCACGTATGGATGGTGTGGTGGTGGCTGATGGAGCATGTGTTTTCTTGGTGTTAATTATTAGGACAATTCAAGAGAACTGATCCATACTTAGTTGCATCTCAGCTTCAGAAACTGCACTGAGTGCACAATCATCTGCAAACAGAAAATCATGCACCAACACTCCCTCCACTTTGGTCTTGGTTTGTAGCCTTTTCAAATTGAAGAACTCACCTTCAGTATGGTAATTGACCTTGATACCATGTTCATGCTCACTGAAAGTATTTGTCAACATGGCTGAAAACATCATGCTAAAAAGTATGGGAGCAAGCACACAGCCCTGGTGACAGGGAAGGTACAACAGCATTGTCCTCTATCCAGAACCCAAGCAAACACACCATCATGAAATTGAAGTACAATATTGATGAACTTCTCTGGGTAACCAAATTTTGACATAATTTTGTCTCTCTCTCTCTCTCTCTACATATATATATATATATATATATATATATATATATATATATATATATGTATATGTATATGTATATGTATATATATACACACACACATACATATACACACAAACACATATACCCATACCAACATCCCATTTATACGTATACATAGATACAGACATATATTTGCTTCTATAGCAATGGAAGCTCCCTGAAAACAGAGATGTTTTTACTTTTGTATTTCCAGTTTAATACAGAGTTTCACACATAGCTTTTTTCACTCATTCATATAGCATCACAGTAAGAATATCTGTCTTAAAATGACAGGCCTTTGTTTCAAAGAGAAGATTGGAATCATTAAAGGCACTGCGAAATTTCACAAATGTAGAACAGCCTGCTCTCCTCCTCCTATTCAATTATGAAGACAGTTCATTGTCCATCTGCAGTGTCTGAGAGGAGGCTAATAAAACAAGTTCCAATTTAGCATGGTATTACAAAGAAGCCTATCGCCTCACAACTCCACCCTCAGTTTTCATATTCTTTTTTAAAAGCCGAAAATGTTGAAAAATGTTTTCCCTTTGTCATAAAATCTCATCTTCAATTTCAGATGTGCAGTATGCTTAATTAATAAAGAAATGGGTGGTAAGGGTGGGCTCAATATTATGGGGAGATGAGTGAGTCAATTTTTCTTGTACTTCCTCCAACCTAACAATTCATTTTTAGCTTTTATAATTCAAATATAGACTATGAGACAAAAGATTTATCATGCTAAAAGCATAAAATAGGAAAAAAAAAACAAAAAAGGCCTATACTTCAGATGATCAATTTCCTGAGTTTACTGTTATACACAAATATCTAGCCTCCTGACCAAAAAGTGGATCTTATCATCAGGGAACATATCAGGTGTAAAATGTTCAAAAATATATCTAAGGACAGAGATTTGAGAATGTATGTCCCATTTTTTCACCCAAATTAAATAAACCGTGAAATCCATAAAAAGTCATAAATATATATTTCTGAAATACATATTTTATTGACTTTTATGTCATGACTTTAAAAATTAAGTGATTTGATCCTTTGAGGGTAAGGGATTTGCATTTATTTGTGTATATGCATCTTTTTCCTGGGATAGAATGAAGCTCCTGATGGGCCAAGATTGTTTTCTTTTTGTCTATGCAATCACTAGTGCCTAGCACAATATCTAACACACAGTGGGCGTTAAATAAAATTCATGGATTGATTTTCAATTTGGATATCATTCAATTTTTATTGTACCGATCAACTTGTGAGTCACTGGACACATGTCACATATCTGGGGATACCAACAGTTAAAATCATATTTATAGATGGTCTTAGAACTACATGATCCTTAGCACCCTTTGTTTCTTTCTTGGGAGTTATGTAGCACTGAAAGTCATTTTACAGTTTTATTTCTTTCAAGGTTTGCTATACCTCCAAAATTTTTTATACTGATACTGGACAGTCTTCTGAACATGAGCCCTCCATATTTTACTAGTATAGTTCTTGTAGGGCTGACCAAGTTCATTGTTGGGTCTTTTCCACCTTGATAAGACCTGTCAGAGTTTATGTTATACTTATACTGTCTTCAAGAACACAATGTTTTCTCCCTAACTCAATGAACGATAAGAATTTTACTTTAGTGGCATATCTAATTAAATAATAAAGATTATTTTTCCTGAAGAGCTAGAAAATTCTATCTAAAATGTATAATTACAGTACTAAATATTCACATCACTGCACACTTAAACTTTTCTAAAAGACACTGTGGAAGCAGTACTGTTACTATCGGTAGTGATCTGATGAGTATTCTTTGATTTCTCAATTTCAGGTATAAAAACTCCAGCACCAAGAAGGATGATAACCATTCAGTCAGCCCAGTCTCTATAAATTATGCTACAGATATGCATTCTAGAGTCTATCTAATCTATATGCCGCAAAACTTGATCCAAAAGTGCACCCCCATCTTTTGGAACTACAACAATCAAGTAGTCCAAAACAATCATAAACTCTCCCCAAAGTTATCTTACTCTTATAACGATTTAATGGCCTTTGTTCAAAACTAAGCATAATCAACGTTATCTTAACAAAGAGCTTCCAAAGTAGCTTCAAGGCTAAGAAGTGAATTCTTTTGTTAGTGGTGATCCATTGTAAGAAATAGAAGTTAATGCAAGTGCCATGTGCTATCTGTCCTTCCCTCCACTTTTTTGGTATGACATTGTAGTCAATCAGCTAAACAAGAAAAATAAATTCAATCTTGCAAAAGCTTTTTGCAACATAAAATAAGATTAATGTTAGGAAATATACAAATGTGATACTGTTATCACTTTCATAATCGTGATCTAAACAGTGGGCAATACTAACCTTAGTCTGATTTTGGCAGCAACCTCAGTTCATTTCAAGTTAAGAAAAATTGAAAAAAGATCCCCTTTCATTTTTAAAGGCAGCATGATATACTAAGTGAAAAAGTCCTAAAGTTGGAGAGAGAAGATTGGAGTTTGATTTCTCTCTCTATGACATGCTAGTTATATGATAATAGGTATTTCATTTTCCTTCTTTAAGCCTCGATTTCATCATTTAAAAATAAGCAGAGTATTTGCAATATCTACTCATGGTGTTCAGAGGAAATTTTTTTTATAAATGATAAAGCACTAGGTAAACCTATGGTATTTTTATTATCTGTAACATATCAATCAGTCATGTTATTGATTAATCAACAAGCTTGTATTAAGTTCTGATTCATGCTCCAAACAGTGCTGGACATGGAGATAAAAATATAGTCCCTTACCTCAAGGAACTTATATTCTAGTAGGAGCATGAAACATATTCCTAGATTTTTCTTTAACATGGGACATATTTTTATATCCTCCTTTGTGTAGCTTTAAGCCATTAAAACTTAAAATTGAATAAAGACTTTTGGGACATCTTATATTCATCCTGTAGACACAGTGATTGGGTGGGGGGTAGGTTTCAAAAAACTAAGGAATTCAGAATGAAATCTTAAAAGAAGTTGCTTTTGAAAAGAGACTTGAAAAGAGCTCATAGCAACAAATGCTAAGAGGGAACACATTCCAGGCATGGGGGAGATCCTGGGCAAAGGAACAGAGGCAGATGGAATGTCATGTACAGAGAACAGGAAGCAGGGCATTTTGGCAGGAGTGCAGAGTATGTAAGGAGGAAAGATATGTAATCAGTGTTGAAAGACAGACTAGACCCAGATTGTGAAAGCCTTTAAATGCTGGATAGAGAAGTTTTTAGTTAAATGTAAAGTCTGCTAAAGCTTCTTAAACAGATGAGTGACATGGCCAGAGATATACTTTAGCAATGTTTATGTAGTATAAACATATAACATGTAACATATGTAACATAAGGATATCATTGTGGAGTTTGAAAGGAAACAGAATAGACATTTCTACTCCCTTGTCTCCCCATACTTCTCTGAGGGAGACTTTCTATCCTGCCAGAAGGAGAAGCAAGAGGTTGGGGCAGAAGTTTGGTCTCTGCTCCCCAAAGAGAGAGGGGGTAATGGGCTAGAATTGCATCCTTCTCCTTCTTTAAATACTGTTAGTTTAGACAGTGTGGTTTTCAGGTTCAATCTAAACTTTTGAGCTCTGTTTATTATTGGGAAAGGAGGACTAGAGTTTTCTATACAAGGTTGGACTTCCCACCAAATACCAGTGCCATAATGAGCCTTAGAGAGAGCAGCAAAGAAATCCATTTATCCAAGATAATAGTAAAGATGAAATCAGAGAAAGTATACCTAGGTGAACATATACCAGGCAATATAGAGTAAAGGAGTTCTCCCAATAGGAGTGAGGTAACTTAGCTCAACCAAGAGAGGAAGTCCTAGATCTTACTCAAGGGGAAATTCCCTGAAGTCTCTAATGTAGCAACCTGGGGATAGGAAGATTATGAAGACTGCTAGCTCCTGTCATGTTAGTTTCTTCCCAGGATCTTATTCTCCTTTTTGGTAACCTGAAAAGGTGCTTGACATCACCTATCATCTCTATAGAAGTTGGAATCCAGAAGAGTCCTGAAGATACTCAAGAGACTTGAAAAGAGTCAAAGAAAGTCCGAAGAAGCTGGAGTTTTCCTTTCACTCTCTCACCAACTCTGCCTTGTCCCTCATGCAGGTATGTAAAACTAATAAGGAACAAGTCCCATATCAACTGTCTTTGATACTCAGGTTATATTGATTTTGCAGTTATGTGAAGGATGGACTGAAAAGAGTAGAGAATGGATTACATGAGACAAATTAGGAAGCTACTAAATAGCCCAGGTGAAAGGTGAAGAGATCTGGACTAAGGTAGGTATGGAATAAGACTACAGAAGGGATCAGATGCAAAAGGCATAGAGGAGATCTCATTGACAACACACAGCAGCAGATGCACCAAGGGGAGATCATCAGACCTTGGCAACAAATTAGATTTAGGGGGTGAAAGATAGTGAGGAATACAGGTTTAGGGGAAAAGACAATGAGTTCTGTTTTAGACATATTGAGTTTAAGATGTCTACTGAACATCCAGTTTGAGATCTCTAACAAGTGTTTAGAGATATAAGACTGGAGGTCAGAGACTGAGACAGAAGAGGTAGATTTGAGAATCATTAGCATAGAAATGACAAATTCATGGGAGCCGATGAGATCACCAAGCGAAGTAGGATAGTTGAAGAAGAGGGCCCTGTGTTATGTGCTGAGGGTTATACAAGCTCAGATAAGAAGTTCCTTTAGAACTTCAGCACATAACACAGTATCTTACACATACTAGGCTCTTAATGTTTCCTGAATGAACGTGGAGCCCTTAGATGCAACATCTGACAATTAGCTTCAGATCATTAGGATATAGTCCAATACTCTGCACATAGTAGGTCCTTAATGTTTTTCAAATGAATATAGAATACTTCCATTCATTTACATATGTCATTTTCTTTATCAGATATGTAAATGGAGATTAATGACAGGAAAAAGGACCAAAACCTTTTTGTTGTTCCTTATTTCTTTCATTTACTTATTCAAACCACGAATGCCATATTTCACTCGTCAGATAAAAGTAACCAAGAAATTCATCTTTTAAAATGACATCCATAAACCCAATTTACAGCCCTGTAATATGTGTCTGTTTGCTACTCAGGCAGTTGGAAGGGAGAAAAATGAGATTTTCACTTTGAGAATGATCTTAGTAGTTTAGTGTAGACATACACGCTATCTGACTAACAGTATAGTCAAATCTTAGACTATCAAGCTGCTTCATAACAAATATACTGACCTTTGGAATTTCAGGTTTTAATTATGTCAATTACCATTTCATCACTAAAGTGCTTAGTGATGATTAATTCTAACCTTTCCAACATAAGATCAATTAACGTATTGCAACATTTCAAGCAAAGAATGAATCACTTAATTTTTTAAAGTGGAATCATAAATGAAAATACTGACTAATGCCACATTTCTGAAAGTTTTTTAATCAAATATTATTGTAATTAAATTTGCTCATGAGTGACAAAGTACCACAGGTTGTTTGTGCTTAATAAAAAATGATTTGATCATTGACATGACAATTTCTAAATCACAGTCTGAAAAACTTTGGATGAGTATATAGAATATATGAGTATAAGCTTCCTAGAGAATGCTAAAAGGTAGCTTTAATACCACATGCGTGTCGTATCAAACCTTTCTGAGATTTATTACAAGAAAAAAAAAAACTATTGCCAAAGGTAGCTCTTTGGCTTTTTGCTTTATAGATGGCAACAATGTCAGGGTCTAAAATCTTGAGGCATTTCCCTCTTCACAGTTTAAGGGAAATCCAAGGCTAAGTAACATATTTTTCTTGAATCTTCTCAATAAAAGAAAAAACATCTATGCCATGAATCATGAAAACAAGTAAATACATACTTTATTCCTTTTGGAAAAAAAGAAGTAAAAAATATATACGTAGTTAACAGAGAAGGTAAATAAAACTAATTCAAAGAAAGCAAAATCTGGAAAATTTCTATTGAAATATCAGTTAATAACACTGACCAAATGTTAGCTTTCAGAAGTCTTCCTAGCAAATGATAGAAATCTAACTCTCTTGGGTTATTTAAATACAGATTGCACAAAGCACTAGCATATTTGCTGAACACAGACTGTGGAAAAGATTCCATGACCAATCAAATCATCATTAAAAAACGAGGCTATAATAATAAATGTGTACACAATGTGAAGAGTTTTCTTTTTAAGGAAATAAATTTCCATTTAAAGAAGATCATGAGGGTTGGTTAGAAGCCCTGTGTGCCAAGTTTTTGCCCAAAGTGGATTTTAGAGATAGTTATAAACTTCTGACATTAAAAATAAATGTCTAAAATTGGAACACAGATACATGGTTTACTACCATAGCACAGATGTACCACTAAAATAAACCTGTTAGTGGTGTGTTATAATGCAAGTTTTAATGTACTCTTGATTTTCCAAAAAGGCCTTCTGGAAAAAAATAAAGAAATTCATATCAATTACTTGTCCCCAAACGAAACCACTCGCTTGCTGAAACAGAAAGATGGGAGTATATTAAAACGTGTATAATTATCTAAACTGAACAAAAGGCCTAATGCTTTTTAATGGATATCAGAAAACTGCTTTATAAAACATAAAAAGCACACATCATTTGATCTCATACGCTAAAAAGAAAGTAAAAAGAACTGATTTTTTTGAATTTCTTGTTAGTGAGACAGAGTCAACATTTTACAATCAATAGATTAGCCACATCTAAGATATATCTCGGATTCTACGACAGAAAAACAGTTCTTTGCTCCCCAGAAGACTATTAAATGAATAGAGGTTGTTTTCATGGCAAAACATTGAACATTTTTTTTAAACAATGAAAATGAGAAAGAAGAATTGATCTTTTCTATCATTTAACTTTTAGTTGCCAGATAGAAGATAAATGGTGATAGTAGATTCTTATCTTTTAGATAAGCAATGGGCTTAAAGCCCAATGAAATGGAAATCAAAGGTAAGGTAATAAATATACTAAATATGACCAAAGAAAAGAAAAAAAAAACCACTGTGATTTGATATCAAAAGAGAGCTACAGAAGGAAAAGAGGAACTGATTGTGACCATGATAAGCATAGAGTGACTCTGATGGTACAAGCTTGTTCAACAAGAACAAAAGTGCAATTCATACGCCTGGATAAGCTAGCTAATCTTGTTAGGATGTGCATTCATGTAAAATTAGTCTCTACATCTCTGTCTGAAAGAAGCATTTAGACCTTTTTAATTTTGATAGCCTATGGCAGTAAAGGATTATAATCCTTTAACAATCAGACTCTTTACAATTCAGATTGGTTCTGAATGCTCGTGGAGTCTATGCTTCCAATTTAACAAGGCCGAAATTGAATTCATTTCTTTTGTCACAGTATGTCCTATACGGTAAATTTCACAATCCTGGGATTAGTTGTTGTGTTAAAGCTTTCTAACAGAGAGCTAACACACAAAGCTGTGCTAGCAATATTTCACTTTCTCTTACAAAAGAAAACAAATAATAGTTAAGGTGGCCTGCCTCCTGAAATGGTCTGATGATCATTCAACGGTATGATTGAACTTCTGACCTTTCCGTTAAGAGATTCATAGTCTCCTATTTAGTCAATACCCATTTCAATCTACTTGAACATTTTTTTGTTCTAACTTATGTCTTAAATAAATTTACTTCAGACCAAAGTATGTTAGAGAAAGCTAAAATAAAAATGATTGACAGATGCTAATTCCATGTCTGAAATTATCATAGCTCCTAAGCAGTTTGCTACTAAGCAGCCATTCATAATCGATGTTGGTAGAAGGGGTTTCTTAAAAACTAAAATTTGTGAATATTTTATAGCTACTTATTTTGCAACCATAGGACACAGACTTTTAAACAAATGGAACATAACTTTTATCTCCAGGAATTAGCATAGTGCCTGCCCCAGAGTAGGCAGTTGATCAACTCTTGTTGATTATTTGAAAGGAGAAATTTCATTTGACTTTCCAAAAGCATTTTATACTTAAAAATTAAAGATTAATCTTTTGAGAATGGGGTCATTTGCTATAGTTCCTATTACAAAGTTAGAGTTTAAAATAAAAGATCAATGACAAATATATGCATTTTTTTTAACTGATAAAAATGAGCCTAATGGCAAGTTCAAATAATGATGACTGCATCTGAAAGTGCGTGCAACGTCAGACCTGCAGCATCCACCCACCTATTAAAAGACTCTATTTTCTCTCCCTCCTACCCCCACAATGCCTAGAAAGAAATAATTTTTTGTAACAAATGTGCACACTCAATCAAAAAATTTTCCCCTCAACGGTAGTATAAAAAATATTTATGTCTCATTCTACACTTTTTTTAAAATTTGTTATGACTTTCACAGATAGCATGTTTCATCATTAGTCTCTTGAATAATGAATAATCATTGCAATGATTATTATTCCTACAGGTTTCAAAGTTATTCTTGGTTCTGATAATTTCTTTATCACTTTATAAAAGTCCTCAAAATGGTTCATTTTTATCATTTTCATGTTAAAGTATAGTTTTCTCCTGGTTCTCCTTACTTGTATCAGTTCATGTAAGTCTTTCTGATGAGGGCTGGAAAGGGGGTGTGAGACTCCCACAAAGACTGGGATGCCAGGGACAAGTCTGGAGAAGAATTCATGAACTCAATCATTGCAGAAGTCAAGGTAAAGATTTATTATGCTTTTCAGCAGGCAAGGGTTCTTAGGGAATCTGTGACCTTAAAGGGTACAGGGAAAGCTTATATAGGATATTCTATAGTATCACTTGTGCCAAATATGCTAACTAGGTTTTTTGGGGAAAGAGTGTTCAGTTCTTAAAGGAACATTCACTTTTGGTATTTATTGCGCAGGTATTTTAGCCAGAATTCGTTGGGAAATAGTCCAAGGCAGGACAACCTGGAGGTGTAGTTTTAGGCTTGAAACATCACTAAGTCAGCCAATGGTCTGGGCTGACCCGGAAAAACCAGGTCTCTCTTTAATGTCTTGTTAGACAAGATTAAGGGAGTATAGGTATGTCCAAGGATACATATGATTGGTCAGTGAGTAGTAAATGTCATTATGACTCAGGGCACAGCCTGTTCAGCCAGTACACAACCGGTTAAGCCTAATGAGTTCTATAAGCACATCTGGCAACTATAGCAGGAAGGGAGATAATGGTTGTTGCTAGGGGAGCCTGCGTCCGTGGGCTAGGGAGAAATTGCCTAAGATAGTATTTTGAGGCCAGGGAGAAATGTGGTTTTTAAAGAGAAATGTGATTTAAGAATTGGGGCCCAAATACATGAAACCAAGCACCCCATCATTTCCATATCTTTCTGAAATCTATTTCCTCATTCCTTATGGCATAATAGTACTCCATCACAGTCATATACTACAACTCTTAATTTCCAGGTACTTTTTCTTGCCACCTAAAATCAATCAATTAAACCATCACTCAATCAATATTTATTAAGCTCCCACTAAGAGCCAAGAAGTGCTCTAAGTACTGGAGCACTGTTATAAAAATATTTGTATCAATTATGTTCTTTCTTTGATTTCTTTTGGTATAGGACTAGCAGTGGTACACTTAGGTCAAAGGGTACTATGTACCGTTTAGTAACTTTCTGTGGGTAATTAAAATTTCATTATGTTTATGTAAATGTTTAGCACTCAGCTCACTGAGAAAAAAGGTACACAAAGCATTTTCAATATTTATCTGCATTATTAATATTTCCCCTATTCTTTCTTAAAACCAATCAACAAATAATAAATTAAATAAATATTAAAATATAAAATTAAATAATATAAAATATATAAATAATATATATAAAATATAAATAATATATAAAATTAAATAACATTAAATAAATAAAATAATAAAATAAATTATTTGTAGCTTTTTTTTATTTTTTGCTTCTGAGGTGTAAATGCTTGTACTGAAAATTAAACAATTTCTTAAGAGACAATTTCAGTTAACTTCAGCAGACTTTTAGTTATACTTCTGGTTCACCTCCTGGGGTACCAATAATACACCAACATGACTGTTTTTCCAGCACTCCTCCAACTTTTGTCATTACCACCCTGAAGAGTATGAAGTAGAATATCAGAATTGCTTTAATTTGCATTTCTCTAATGAGTAGTGACCTGGAGTAATTTTTAAGTATCCTTTGATCACTTAACCATCAAGGAATGATTTTGGTCTTACATTTTTATTTTGGTTGTCTATATATCTTGGATATCAGGAAATTATCAGAGATATCTGATACAACATTTCCCTCAGTACCCTTCAATCTATAGTTTCTCTTCTTATCCTAATTTCCTTGATTTTATTTGTGGCAAAGTTTGTTTTTTTAAACTTAATGTGATCAAAGTGATTGTTCATGTTTTGTGATTGCCTCTATCTCTTGTTTAGTTAAGAAATTCTTACCTAGTCATTAATGTAAAAATAACTTGACATCATGGAAAATTTATTTTATTTTTAATTTATGGAATAAAGCAAGCATTTCCATAGCACAGTATAGTTAAAAAAAAAAAAGATGATTGCACATGAAACTGCAAATCTATTACGTACAACTTGCTATTACTTTTAAATATATAATAAGGTAATGTAAATGTAAATTTCTTTTTTTCTCTTTTTTTTCTTCCCCCATCCCAGCCTAGAGATGGTTACTATTGGACAGAAATATGTATAGATTATATATGCACATATAATCTATACATACTCCTATTTCTCGGTTCTTTCTCTGGATGCAGATAGCATGTTCTTTCACATATCCTTTGTAGCTGATTTGGGTATTTATAATAGTAAAAATGATATAATGACTCAAACTTGTTCTTAAAACAATATTGCTGTTACTATATACAAAATTCTGTCGGTTCTGTTCACGTCAGTCCTCATTATTTTGAGCAAGTCTGTCTATGCTCTTCTATGATCGTTGAGCTCATCATTTCTCAAATGACAATAGTATTCCATCACAAGCATATACTACAACTTCTTTGGTCTTTCCTCAATTGATGGGCATTCCTGCAATTTCCAATCTTTGTGACTTTTAATACTTAGATTGTATACTCATTTTGAACTTACGGCATAAGAGCTCAAACATAATTTTTGATTAACTTTTTTTAAGTTTTTCCTTCAGCCTTTATCAAATAGGAAATTCTTTCTCCTTGTGCCAACCCCTCTACCCCAAAAGTTATAGTTTTAGGTTCTTCTACTACTGAATTTCTTAGATTTGGCAATTTTTTCTTATTCTTCCTTATGTAATCTGTTTCACTGATCTACTTTTCTTTTTTTAAAAAAAAAAAAATCAGAGTTTTGATGCTGAGCTTCACAATTATATTAGTTAATTTCTCAAAATACTATTCCTCTCCCCTGCCCAGTTCTTAATCTTTTCTTCATGATTTCCACTGAGATTCTAGATATTTTAATAGTGAATTCTGTTACTATTTTATTTAGCTAAAGTTTGATAGTTTGATTGGGATAGCACTATATTTTTAAGTTTATTTAGGTTATATCATCAAATTTATTTTATTTGTGTGTCCAACCATAATTACAGAATATTGCTCCAATTATTTAAGTACTCCTTTATCTCTTTAAAGAATATTTTGTAGTTATGGTTACACAAGTCTTGAGTATATCTTGGTAGACTAACTTAAAGATAATTTATACAAATGAAGCTTCTTTAAATGACATTTCCTTATCTCTTATTTTCTCTTGGATTTTGTTATTACTATGGAGAAATGCTGTCAATTTTTATGGGGTTTTTTATTCTATTATTTTACTGAAGAAGATTATCTCAAGTATTTTCTTGACTCATTTTCTGGGGTTTTCTAAATAAATTCTTTGCTTATGCTTATGCCTTTAATTTCTTTCTCTTTTTCCATTGCAGGCCTTTTAAGAATTGTCAAACTGAGAAGAAAACCTTTCTTTTTCCCCTTGCTTATTGGGAAAGCTTCCAGTATTTTCTCATTGAAAATAATATTGCTTTTGGTTTTTGATATATACTTTTATGACCTTAAATAGATTATTTATGCCTATTCTTAGTGGGATTTTTATCTTAGAATCAATGACTATTGTATTTTGTCAAAGGGTTTCTCTACATCTGTTGATGTAATTGTGCTGTTAAATATGTTTTGTTTGTTTTTATAATGTTAAACCTTCCTTGAAAATCTGGATCTCCTTACTTCTAGAAGAGTTGTCTTTATATAACACTGCTCAATTGGAAAGAATAAACTACTGCTAAAATTGTCTGCAGTTTCCTTGTTACCTCCAAGAAAACATTTTTAAAGACTGAAAAAAAATAATTTGGGAACAAGATTATTAATGGATAATAGTTGGTATTACATATAGCAATGACTATATTTTCTATTTTATGTTGTTCAGACTTGTGGTTTTATCAACAGAAGGGCTGTTAAAAAAAATTGTTTTTCCAATGTAGTTGATAAATATTTCGCAACTTTTAGTCTTAGAGAGTTTCTGGGGACATGAAAAGCTTAAGTTACTTGTTGAGAATTACTCAATAAATGCTGTCACAGGTAGGAATTGAACCCAGATCATCTGAACTCAGTGGCTAGCCCTATAACCATCAGCAACGATTTGGATACAATTATATTGGTGAAAATTTTTTTAAAAATAATTTCTGTTACATGGTTCACAATTATGAGTAGGTTAATTGCCTTTAGGGCTTTTAAAAAACATTAAGTTCTAAGTAGTATTGTTCTAACCTTATTAAAAATTATTTCCTTTCTCCAATGTTCAATATGACTCACATAAAGGCACACTTTTACTTACAGTCCCTGTCATGCCAACAATTTCTGACAACCAATATTGTGCAATTTACCACCAGCTGGAAAGGCAGGGATGTAATTGTTTCAGCAGCCAATGTAAATGGCAATATCAGCTGGAAAAATGGTCCCCATGAAAACACATAGACAATAGCCTTAATGAAGTTTATAAGAAAATCATTTCTGCCTTCTTTACTAACGTACCTGAAGTCTGTATCAAACAAAAGTTGCTTGCTGAAAAACAGTTGCAGCAAATAATAGGTAAGGTATTTAAAGGAATAAGGTTATCAGCATTTGAAAAACACTTGCTAGCATGGCAAATAACTGTGCGATCCACAGTGGAAAGAAGAGTGAAGCACATTATGCTAACATACTGAGAAACACTCCAGATGTCAACAACAATGAAGTCTCAGCCATTTAGATAACAACAAATGCAACAATGTATCTACAATGCGCTTCTCAGCTTAATCCTAGTTAGGGCTGAAGTCTGTCACTATTCTCCGCTGCACTGCAAATGACAAGAACGTTCTTTTACGCAGTGTATTCCATTCTGAAGCGTTTACCACATGCATAATTGCCAGGAGTCAGTTTCAGCTTACTAAACAAAATGCAATTGCTAAAAAAAGAAAGTGTTTAACTGACTCAAAACTAGATGTCCTAGTATCAACTTTTATTTCCTAAACTCATCTTGGAGGAGGCGAGATATTTGTAAGTGAATATATACATGTAGATAGATAGATAGATAGATAGATAGAGGGATATATGTACACACACATATATATAATATGCACTCCCCAACACAAATATATATATATACATAATTACATTATCACTTTAAAATATTTCAAGCTATTCTAAATAGTTTTAGAATTTTTTTCCTAAACGAAATATTTTATTGGCACTAAGACAATGTTCAATACCAGTGCATTATATCAATGACTCTAACTGGGTTCAGATTCACATGATAAGCTCTGTATAATTCAGAAAGTTTGTAAAGCCTTCAACCACAATTAAGCTGTATGATTCTCATTAAAGTTAACTGACAGAACTAAAATGCTATATGCTACTTAGAAGATATATCTCAACAAATATCTAAAGTATCTAGTCATTTCCAAAATGATTTACATTAGATTATTCAGCAATTTTATTTAATTGGAGATTTCTTTCTGAAAGCTTTCAAAGAAATGAGGCCATGTCCCAGATGAATATGCAGGCAGAGAAAGATGGAAGACTTTGTCCTAGCACCCTGCTATGTGCAGAGAAAATTGTTGCCAAGAACAAGATTATGCAAACTTTAAATGGCTTTGATGTTAGCAATTGGCAAGAGTTTCTAGATCTGAGCAGATATGAGCAATGAAAATCAGCTAAGGAGTAAATGGCGCCCAAAGTAATGTTGGGTTCAAAGGAAACTAGACAGAGTTGAGAAGATATTTATCAAGGAATATCAGCAACCAACTGAAAGCTTTCGGATTTCATTTCATTTTAAGAGCACAGGTATACGAACAAGTCTGAAGCATGGAATATCTGTCATTAAATATTCGTGACATCAAAAGGTACCCAGTGATAATAAATGCTGTGGTCCTGATGTAAAGTTACAAAAATAGGTAGAGATGATGTAAAAAAACTATAATTTATTTTAGGATTAAAAAAATCTACTAATACTAGCACTTTTATAGGAAATTACTAAGAAAGGCATATTTATGAAGTTTTAAGCTCTCACACCATCATTACCCATCCTTGATGTCTACTCCCCACCCCTGCACTGAATTGCTAGCTGTGGCTCATGTTGCTCATACCCAGAGTTGCCTCTAAGGAATCTCCAAATATACTTCACATATAACTCATCTCTCAGTCCCCACAAATGTGGGGAGAAAGTATAAGTACCCAAGATAAACACTACACCCTAAGTTGCAGGGAAGTCTTTATTACACTGCACAGAACAATGTAGAAAACACAAAGGAAAGTCAATTCAATAGTAGGAAAAGTGCCTCATTTTAACTTTTACCACTTAAAGCTAATTTGAGGTATTGCATTTTATGGTATCTCTCCTCCCCACCCCAAAAGGAATGGACTTGATAACTTTCCCATCAGAGCTGACCTTTTGGTAGAACTCACACTTACAATGGAGCATTAAGCTCAGCTCTTTTGCTCTGCCACATCAAGACTTAGATTTCCTTGTTTCTACTTCAGACAGAAAAGGACCAGGGTGGGAGAAATGTATTATCCTCTTTTTTCTCCAAGGAGCTGGGGGATCTTGGAATTGATGTTTCTAGAAACATAACTATAATGTGGGTTTCCTCTTCTCAAGTCAGAAGGCTGAATTCTAGGAATGGACTTCCAAGAGCTGCCTCTTTTGCACCTAGTAGGCTGGACTCCAAAAGTTTAAAATTTGGGGTTGCTATCAAGGCGAAACTAACGTTGGCACTAAACAGGACATCACCTTTTGTGTTAGAAGGCTAAATTATTACATCATGAAAATCCTTACCTCTTCCCTTACCCCACTATTTAGGAGGTTAAGATTCAGAAATTTCTTCTTTTTTTTTTATTTTAATAAATTTATTTATTTAACTTTTTACCTTCATTTTCACAAAATTTTGGGTTTCAAATTTTCTCCCCATTTGTCCCCTCCTCCCACCCCAATACACCAAGCATTCTAATTTCCCCTATCACCAATCTGCCCTCTCTTCTATCCTCCCTTCCCTTGTCCCCATCTTCCCTTTTGCCCTGTAGGGCCAGATAACTTTCTATTCCTCATTACCTATATTTCTTGTTTTCTAGCAGCAAGAACAATACTCAACAGTTGTTCCTAAAACTTTGAGTTCCAACTTCTCCCCATCCGTCCCTCCCCACCCATTTCCTTTGGGAAGGCAGGCAATTCAATACAGGCCATATCTGTGTAGTTTTGCAAATGACTTCCACAATAGTCGTGCTGTGTAAGACTGACTATATTTCCCTCCCTCTTATCCTGCCCCCCATTGCTTCTATTCTCTTTTGATCCTGTCCCTCCCCAAGAGTGTTGATTTCAAATTGCTCCCTCTTCCCATTACCCTCCCTACCCTCATCCCTCCTACCCTGCTTATCCCTTTCTCCCTCACTTCCCTGCATTGTAAGATGGGTTTTCATAACAAAATGAGTATGCATTTTATTCCCTCCTCCAGTTGGATGTGATGAGAGTAAACTTCATGGTTTTCTCTCAGCTGCCCTCTTTTTTCCTCCAGTAAAAAGTCTCTTGCCTGCCTCTTCTATGAGAGATAATTTGCCCCATTCCATTTCTCCCTCTCTCCTCCCAATACATTTCCCTCTCACCGTTTAACTTCATTTTTTTAAGATACAGTCCCATCCTATTCAATTCACTCTGTGCTCTCTGTCTCTGTGTGTGTGTGTGTGTGTGTGTGTATGTGTGTAATTCCACCAACTAAACAGATACTGAAAAATTTCAAGAGTTACAAATATTGTCTTTCCATGTAGGAATGTAAACAGTTCAACTTAAGTAAGTCCATTATGACTTCTCTTTCTTGTTTTCCTTTTCATGCTTCTTCTCATTCTTGTGTTTGAAAGTCAAATTTTCTTTTCAGCTCTGGTCTTTTCATCAAGAATGCTTGAAAGTCCTCTATTTCATTGAAAGACCATATTTTCCCCTGAAGTATTATAGTCAGTTTTGCTGGGTAGGTAATTCTTGGTTTGAGTCCTAGTTCCTTTGACTTCTGGAATATCCTATTCCACGCCCTTCAATCCCTTAATGTAGAAGCTGGTAGACCTTGTGTTATCCTGATTGTATTTCCACAATACTGGAATTGTTTCTTTCTAGCTGCTTGCAATATTTTATCCTTGACCTGGGAATTCTGGAATTTGGCCACAATGTTCCTAGGAATGTCTCTTTTTGGATCTCTTTCTGGTGGTGATTGGTAGATTCCTTGAATACTTATTTTGCCCTCTGGTTCTAGAATATCAGGGCAGTTTTCTTTGATAATTTCATGGAAGATGATGTCTAGGCTCTTTTTTGATCATGACTTTCAGGTAGTCCCATAATTTTTAAATTGTCTCTCCTAGATCTGTTTTCCAGGTCAGTTGTTTTTCCAATGAGACATTTCACATTATCTTCCATTTTTTCATTCTTTTATGGTTTTGTTTTGTGATTTCTTGGTTTCTCAGAAAGTCATTAGACTCCATCTGTTCCATTCTAATTTTGAGAGAACTATTATCTTCAGTGAGCTTTTGAACCTCTTTTTCCATTTGGCTAATTCTGCTTTTGAAAGCATTCTTCTCCTCATTGGCTTTTTGAACCTCTTTTGCCAATTGAGTTAGCCTATTTTTTAAGGTGTTATTTTCTTCAGCATTTTTGGGGTCTCCTTAAGCAAGGTATTGACCTGTTTTTCATGCTTTTCTTACATCTATCTCATTTCTCTTCCCAGTTTTTCCTTCATCTGTCTAACTTGATTTTCAAAATCCTTTTTGAGCTCTTCCATGGCCTGGGCCCACTGAATATTTATTTTGGATGTTTGGGATACAGAATCCTTGACTTCTATGTCTTTCCCTGATGGTAAGCATTGTTCTTCCTCATCAGAAAGGAAAGGAGGAAATATCTGTTCACCAAGAAAGTAACCTTCTATTGTCTTATTTTTTTTTTCCCTTTTCTGGGCATTTTCCCAGCCAGTTACTTGACTTCTGAGATTCCTTTCTACATCCACCTGGCCTCCAATTCCACCCAGCTAGTTCTTGGGGTCTGAGATTCAAATGCGGCTCCCCAGCCTCAGGGCTTTTGGCAGGGGCGGGGCTGCTATTCAGTGTGAGATTAAATTCAGGTGCTCAGGTGTGGGCAGGGCCGCCTCCCAGGCTCACTTCCCTCAGGGGGTTTATGAGGAGACCTTCAACAATGGATTTGAGCTCCTGTCTGCTTTGGGAGCCCCTGTCCATTGCTGCCTCTGCTGCTGTCTCCCGAGGGGGCCTAAGTTATGGGGACACCCCGCTCCCCTCTTGGAGAGCCAAACAGGCCTCTCTCACTAACCTTTGGCATCTGAGGGTGGATGGACCTTCGTGGCCACTGGAGAGTCTGTCCTTGAAGCCTGCTCGGATCTGCTCCTCTAGGTGCCACGCGGCCAAGGCAGGGCTGGGCTCTGCTCCAGGTCCTGTGCGCAATGGCCCTTTGGTTTTTGTTTTTCAGGGCTTTCTGGAACAGAAATCTCCTCCACTCCATTGCTGTGTGGCTTCCACTGCTCCAGAATTTGTTGGGAGTTCTTTTTTACAGGTATTTTATGGGCTGTGGGTTGGAGCTAGCATATGTGAATCTTTCTTCTCCACCATCTTAGCTCCTCCCCAGAAATTTCTTCTACTTGGCCACATGGTTCTCCTCTGATAAAGCTCAGGGTGCTGAGGCTCAGGACAGAATATATAGCTCAGCAATTCTCCTCTTAGATCATGTGGTCTAGAGCAAATGTAGTAATCAATTTCCTCTGCACTGAGGCATTCATTGCAGCTCTATGGTTTGGAATGAAGCTGGGTAATACCCAGGACCAATGACCCAGGAAATGACCCTCTCCCTTGCCTGGAATGAAAACCACTCTTGGAACTGTTACATTTACAACATACTCCAACAGAAAGAGATGGAAAGTGAAATTTCATTTAACATGAGAATAGATATTCTACCTATCAAGATATACAAAAGAACTATATAACTATAGTTCTAACTATATAACTATAAATACAAAATACTTTTGTATTTTGTATCTGTGCAGCTTTTCTGTTCACTTACAACTACTTAGTAGCTGTTTTACCTACTCATGCCTGGAAGGACTTCCTGGCCTACCTTTCATTACACAACAGGCAACCTCTTTGACCACCCACAACTACAAAGCATTTACCTTCTTTACTATTCACCTAGTTTAATTTTCCAGAGGCACACAGCTACTTGACATCCAGAAATAACACTACATCAAAGGTGAACTTTTCCAGACAATAACAACTTAACTAAATTACCTAACCAATGCTCTCTTTCAACCTGAACAAAATTGCTTTCAGAATTACTGTTGTTTAGAATAATTGGAAATCTGGTATGGTAAGGCCCCTTTCATTGCCTCATTCATTATTTTCCTTGACCTTATTGACTTTTATTGCTTCCATATTAATTTTATTATGTTTCTAGTTCTACAAAGTAATCTTTTGATAACTGGCTTGGTATGGAACTTAACAATCCAATTAATTTACATATTACTGTAATTTTTTAATCATATTGGCTCTGCATATCAATGAACAATTAATATTTCTGCAATTATTTAGGTGTTGTGGTGGTGGTTTATCCTTCCTTAAGAGGACCAGTGATGTCACAAGGGTAATGTCTTGACTTGCATGTGAATTAGATTTAAGTGACACCAACCTGCCCAAAGTCATCAGCCTCACTGTCTAGACTCCAGAGTCATTAAAGTCCAGTGACAAGATAAAAGTCGTGATGACTAGAAATAGCTCAGGACGCGCTGGGTCATCTTGGCCTTTCTAAATCAAGGTATTTCCCAGATTTCAGTTTGTCTGAGGCAATGCCCAATGATGTAGGGCTGGGTAAGATTTGAGACTAAGGATGGTCTAATTTACCATCACAAAATATCTCTCTGGGAGAGGAAGGCCCTTAGAGTTTCTGGCCAAAAGAGAAAACAATCGCTATTTACACTCATTCTAAATCCAGCAACCTAAACAACGAGCAACAGAGACTTGGGGTGGGGGCTATTATTAAGCATTCAATGAAAGTCAAAGTGATTTGGGTTTAAAGACTTAATGAAGTAGTTCCATTTGAATAACAATTGGCTTTTTTAAAGCTTGTTTTTCCAGAGCTAAATTTCAAGAAATCATAAATTAAAGTTATGCAAGACAAAAAGCAAATTGTCCCAGATTTTTGATAATCAAAAAAATACTTTTTTAAAAAGTTAAAGTCAACAAGCATCATTATAGTTCTATCATGTGAAAGGCACTGTGATAAGTGTATTGGGGATAAAAAAAGAAAAGCAAAAACCAAAAGTAAGCAACAGCAAAAAGCAAATACATAGTCTTTGCCCTAAAGGAGCTTATAGTTAAAATGAAGGAGAGAACTTAGAAGCAGATTTGCATAAAAAAGATATATATATATATATATATATATATATATATATATATATATATATATATATATATATAAAGACAAGTTGGCGAGAATGTTAGAAGATATGACATTTAATAAGGACCAAAAAAAGACTTCTGGAAGAAAGTGGGACTTAAGCTGAGACTTGAAGAAAGCCAGGACATAGAGACATAGAGATGAGGAAGAAGGGTATCCAATGTATAGGACAGCCAGTGAAAACATCTTCAATAAGAACGTGGGGTGCTATGTGGAAGAAATAATAAAGAGTCCAGAGTCACTGGATTACAGAATAGTTGGGGAAAAAGGCTTTAATACCCCAAACAAAATTTTATATTTGATTCTGAGGGTAATAGGGAGCCATTGGAGTTTATTAATTAGAGGTGTGACCTACATGCTCAGAATAATAATGACAGCTGGATGGAAGATGGACTGAAGGAGGAAGAGACAGGAAAGCTATTGAAGTAGCTCATGCAGTAGGGGATGAGGGACTACTTCAGAGGGGAGGCAATCCCAGAGGACAGGACGTGTAGATGAGAGAAAGTAGAATGAACAGGTTTTGATAAATGACTAAATATGTGGCATAAGAATGAGGAGTCAGAAATAACATCGAAATTGGGTATCTGGGTGACTGGGAAGACAGCTGCATCTTCAACAATAAAAATGAATGCTTGAAAATTGAAAAAAAAACCAACACCTTAAAACTGTTCCACCAGCTTTTTTTCTCAGTAAAGAAAAAAGCAAGTTAAAAGATTCAAATGAAAATGTAATTTTATATAAGGCTGCACAAAGATTGGCTCCTTTCACAACAATATAATCTCACCAACTAATAAAAATGACCAAGACCATGTCCTGTGGAGCACTAAGGGGTATGTATGGTCATATCTTCCACTGAAAGAAAATAAGCAAAAGTCCTAAACCAAGATTCACCCTCTATAGGCTTATTAACTTAGTCAGGAAATTCTCCTAATCAGGCATCTATATCTATAAAGTAGTAAATAAGGAATAACCAGAATGCTGTGATACTTCCGTGGATCCTTCCAAGGCTTTGACTTCCCAATGACCCCCAGGTCTTCATACTGTCACTTTCTCTTAAGGAAGATCGGTAAGTTAAAAGCCGTAGTGATTATGTGGGCCAGTTCATACATATACTGAGGCTACCGTAAAACTGAAGCTGAGTAAGACAATGAAGTTCCTTAAAAACAACAACACAAATAACAAGACACCAGGTCAGTTAAAAGTTGCGTGTAGTAGTCCTAATTCAGACACTAAATTCTAGGACCTTGACATATCACTTAGCTTTTCTTGACCTGACTCACCATGTAAAATGCATCAAATAATTCTTCTGCCTGCCTGTCCCACATGGTTATTGTGAGGAAATAAATAAAATCATGGTTGATTATATGTTCTTTTGATGGAAGGTACCATATTAAACTAGGCAGCTAGGTGGTGCAGTGGATAGAGTAGGAGTTAGGAGGACCTGAGTTCAAATCTCACCTCAGACACTTGACACTCACTAGCTGTGTGACCTTGGGCAAGTCACTTAACTCCAATTGCCTCATCCTGGGTCATCTCCAGTCATTTTGATGAATATGTGGTCACTGGATTTAGATGACTCTGGAGGAGAAGTGAGGCTGGTGACCTGCACAGCCCTCCCTCACTCAAAACAAAGTCAAGTACAAGTCATGTCATCATTTCTCTGATGGCATGGTCTTCTTTGGCAATGAAGGACGAACACACATCATATTAATTAATTTTTTTTTTTCTGATGGAAAGTCATTACCTTTTGTGACAACTACAAAGCTAAAGTCTTATCTAGTTGACAATTTGTGAGATCCAAAAGAAAATATTCTTATTTTTAAGAGGGAAAAATTCTTATGATGGAATCTCCTTTTTTTCTCTGGTAAAAAAAAAAAAATTAACTAATTTTTCAATATATGCACTATAAATCGGCATGATTTGTGTCTCCAGAGGAACATAAATAGCCCTCCCATGTGCAGTTCCTCCCACTTGTTATGGCAGGCAAGTTATTACAGACTTATCCCTAGGCATATGCAATTTATACTATTTTTGTAGAATTTAGTTGTTTTCTCCCTGTCAACTATCACATCATTCCTATTTGGGGCAGAATGTAATTGTTTTCATCTCATCTCAATCATGATCTATGATCTATGTTTCCTGCTAATATGCTCCTCAAATCTAAGACACAATAATGGAAAGTTTGCTAGTAGTTCAAGGAAGGAAATAATTTTAATAAATCTTATAAGAGAGAATTCTGTATGGGCTTAAATTTTTACCCTTACCTGTGCTACCTGACAGCTAGAAGTTGATTATTTCAGTCTTCTAAAGTTCCTCGATAGGCTCTGAGCTCTCTCCAGTCACAGATTTCCCACTAACTCAAAGTTTAACAACATCTAAAACCAAAATTGTCATCTACCTATGCAAATCAAATTCTTCTCTTAACTTTCTTATTCCTATCAGTCATCCCACAATTCTTTTGGTCATCTAGTCATGATTCTCTTTTTGTGAGTTCCATCCCCAAATTTAGTCAGTTGTCCGGTCTTCTCATTTTGTATTTTATAATATCTTGATTGCTACATTTTCCCCCAGGTGATTAATACTATAATGGTAGAAAATAAGGTCCTTATTACATGATGCATGATAATAGTCTCTTCATCAGTTTCCTTGCCTCTTTCCTCTTCATCCTCTAACTCTATCCTGCAACACCAATATAGCCTGTTTATAATAATAAGTAGATTATGCTACTTTCTTGCTCCCAAACTTTCATTGGTTCACCATTGCCTAGAGGAAAAAGTTTAGCATTCAGTTTCCTCCATAATTTGGACCCAGCCTAATTTTCCAAAATTAATTCCCAATATTTCCATACATAAACCCTCTGTACCCAAAAAGATATACTCACTATGCTCTAAACCATTGATAGAAACTCTTCTATAAGCGAATATATATTGTTATTGTTGTCAAAACTTATGACACATATATGATAATTGACATTTACATAACATTTTGAGGTTTACAAAGTGTTGTACATATATTATTTCATTTTATCCTCGGAATAATTCTGTGAGGTAAGTTCTACATTGCTTAGCACATTGCCTGGCACATGTGTTCAACTGATTTCAATCATATTTGACTCTTTGCGATGCCATGTGGGGTTTCTTGGCAAATTGAGGCAAACAGGGTTAAGTGACTTACCCAGGGGTAAATGTCTCAGGTCAGATTTGAATTCAGGTACTCTACCTTCCAGGGCTGGTACTCTATCCAATGTGCCACCTAGTTGCTTTGCACATAGTAGAAGAACAACAAATATTGTTCAGTCATTTCAGCGAATCATTCAATGTGACACCATTTGGGATTTTCTTGGCAAAAATACTGGAGCGATTTGCCATTTCCTTTCACCATCTCATTTTAAAGAAGAGGAAACTGAAACAAATAATGTTAAGTGACTTGCCCAGGGTCACACAGCTAGTAAATGCTGAGGCTGAATTTGAATTAAAAAAGATGAGTCTTCTTGACTCCAGGTCAGGCAAGCTGCCTGTTAATAGGCTACAAGTAATACTGTTTCCATTTTACAAATGAGTCAATTGAGCTCCAGAGGTTAATTTTTTTACTCATAATCATGTAGCCAATACAGAGGTGAGATTTGGAACTATGTAGTCTCTCCTGACTCCAAGACCATCACTCTTCATACACTAAAAATAGATAGTGTCAAAGCTAAATACATACATACACACACACACACACGACTATACATATAAACATATTCATATGTTTATATTAGATACAATGCATTTAAAGTTTTATATATAAATAAGTATATACAACATTGAATATGTATACATTTCAACTTAGATTATATCTATATTTAGAGATGCACATATGTATATAACACATATATAGTGACAGATAACAAAGTTAAAATATATGTTTTATACATCTATATATTATTCTTTCTATATATATAGTTGCATCCAAAATTTATATGCATATAAACACATATATGTGTGTATACAATATGCAATAAATGTAATAAATATTCAAATTGATATTTACAGATATCTACATGCGCATTTATATCTATATGAATTCACACACATACATATATAACACATTCTAATTTGCATATGTTTATGCTTATGTACATACACAAAGATATAAACATTAGCATATGTATATTTTGCATCAGTATTCCCCCAAATATGCTATTTCATTGTGTACATATTCTTTCCACACATAGAGAAAATAACCTCTTTATTATTAATGATATGGCAAATGTTGAGCCATATACACAATGACTACAATAATGCAAATGGAAAGAAAAACAAAAAAAAATGGAATACTTTATAATCTTAACAATGAGGCTTGTTCCTGAAGAAGTAATGATAAAATGTGCTTCCCTTGCTTTGGAGAGGTGAGGGCCTATGACTTTCAGACTCCCTTAATGTATTGTTTATTTTTGGTTTTGTTTTCTTGCTTTTGTATTCTGTTGCAAAGGGAGAAGGGAGAAGAAAGGGACATTCTTGAAAATGAAAATGATGTAATAACAAAAGATATAAATATATTTTTAAATTAAAAGGAAAGTGGTCACAAACAGAACTATAGTAGCTCCAATTCTCAAAGAAACTTGAATAATCTACTTTAAGAATTAAGAAATTTATTTTATATCTGAAAGGTTAAACTCATGCTTCAAAGAATCATCTAATGGAGCATCAAAGACATCTAGACTAACCTATTCCTACACAGAAATCTCTTTTATAATATGCTTGATAGGTGCTTATCTATCCTTTACTTGAAAGCCTATAATGAGGAAGAACATGATATATCCTAAGGAATCACATTCCATTTTGAGTAAATGTAGTTTTTAGGAAGATTTTTCTCTAAATCTAAAATGTGCTTCTTTGTAATTTATACTCCTTGCTACTAATTGTTCTCTACAATGTCAAGAAATTAAGGCTCATCCCTCTTGCATTGTGCTCCAATGCACCTTGAAATTTCATTAGATTTATTGACTGCTACAGGGTACTCTTCACTCACATTGGTCTTCAATTGTACCAAAAATATAAAATCTTTTTCAAACAAATTGTGTCAAGGAGCTAGTAATAACTTCTTGTTATCTCACCCACTTCATTCTTTTGTAATCTCTCTTCATTATTCAAAATTCGTCCCTCTTTCCTTTACCTTCTTGTAACTGAGTAAAATTAGCATCTCCTACCTTGGAATGGAGCCAAGATGGGGGAGTAGAAAGATGGACCTGCTGTAGCTCTCCCACCATAGTCCATGAAATACCTATAAAAAATGACTCTGAACAAATTCTAAAGCAGTAGAAGCCACAAAATGACAGAGTGAAAGAGATTTTCAGCCCAAGAGAGCCTGGAAGGCTGACAAGAAAGGTCTATTGCACCAGGCTCAGAGCAGAACACAGCCCAGCCCTGGCCACTCTGCAAGGACAGGACAGGCTTCAGATGGTGAGATCAAGGGCAACAGCTGCGGTTCCTAGATTTCTCAACCCAGAAATACCAAAGGAGCCTTCAAAGGACAGTAAGAAAGCTCTTTCACCTGGGTAAGAAGGGAATGCAATCTGGTCTCCACTCTGCCCCCAGGGTGGACAGAAGCCACTGCAACAGCAGCATCCAATTTTGGATCCCTGGACTTAAAGACCCTAGCAGAATCCAGCAGTTAATTTGGGTCTCAGTCCTGAATGGTGGTCCTGTGGTGAGGAGAAGCATTGGTGTGATGAAGCTAGTGAAGGCTCTGAAGAGTGAATCCTACTTGCAGATCCTGGGCAGAAAAGATTGCTTGTTGCTCCCAGAGCAGAATGCAGGCCAGGAGAGGAGTAAACTCCTCTCCCTTGATTGTGCCACCTTAGAGGAACTGAGAACTTACAGGTCCTTTGAGTATACCATCCACTTGACAAAGAACTCAAAGGTTGAGAAACTGACTGGGAAAATGCCCCCAAAAAGGAAAAAAAAATAAGACTATAGAAAGTAACTTTCTTGGTGAAAATGTATTTTCTTCCATCCTTTCAGATGAGGAAGAACAAAGCATACAAAGAGAGGATGACATAAAAATTAAGGTTTCTACATCCAAAACCTCCAAAAAAATACATACAATGGTCTCAGGCCATGAAAGAGCTCAAAAAAAGATTTGAAAAATCAAGTAAGAGAGGTGGAGGAAAAATTGGGAAGAGAAATGAGATCAATGCAAGAAAATCATGAAAAGTGAGTCAACAGCTTGCTAAAGGAGAACCCAAAAAATGCTGAAGAAAATAACACCTTGAAAAATAGACTAATCCAAATAGCAAAAGAGGTCCAAAAAGTCAGTGAGGAGAAGAATGTGTTAAAAAAAGCAAAATTGGCCAAATGGAAAAGGAGGTTCAAAAACTCACTAAAGAAAATAGCTCTTTAAATATTAGAATGAAGCAGATAGAAGCTAATGTCTTTATGAGAAACCAAGAAATTATAAAACAAAACCAAAAGAATGAAAAAATAGAAGACAATGTGAAATATTGCATTAGAAAAACTGACTTGGAAAACAGATCCAGGAGAGATAATTTAAAACATTATTGGTCTACCTGAAAACTATGATAAAAAAAAAAGAGATCCTAGAAATCATCTTCCAAGAAATTATCAAGGAAAACTGCCCTGATATTCTAGAACCAAAGGGTAAAATAAAAATAGAAAGAATTCACCAATCATCTCCAGAAAGAGAATCCAAAAGGAGAGCTCCTAGGAATACTGTAGCCAGATTCCAGAGTTCCCAGGTCAAGGAGAAAATATTACAAATAGCCAGAAAGAAACAATTCAAGTATTGTGGAAATACAATCAGGATAACACAGGATTTAGCAGCTTCTACACCAAGGGACTGAAGGACTTGGAATAATCTAGAGGTCAAAAGAGATAGGATTAAAACCAAGAATCACCTATCCAGCAAACTGAGTATAATACTTCAGGGGAAACACTGAAATTTCAGTGAAATAGAGGATTGCCAAGCATTTTTGTTGAAAAGACCAGAGCTGAAGAGAAAATTTGACTTTCAAATACAGGAATCAAGAGAAACATGAAAAGGTAATCTGGAAAGGGATGCCTTATGGAACTCATTAAAGTTGATCTGTTTATATTTCTACATGGATAGATGTTATTTGTAACTCATGAGACCTTTTTCAGTTTCAGGATAGTTAGAGGAAATATATATATTACATATATATGTATGTGTTTATGGGTATGTATGTGTATATTATACATGTGTAGGTATGTATATGTACATGTGTACATGTATATATATGTGTATATGTATATGTGTGTATATCTATATCTATCTATACATACAGTGGGCACAGGGTGAGATGAATATGAAGGGAAAATATCTAAAGAAATAAAATTTACTGTTGAATAGAATGTACTAGGAGTAAGAGAAAGGGAGAGGTACAATGTAGCAAATCATCTCACATACATGAGAGAAGAAAGAGCTTCTACAATGCAGGGGAAGAGGGGGGAAATGAAATAAATAATTGAGCCTTACTCACATGGAATTTGGCGTAAGAAGGGAATAACACACACTCAATTGGATATGACAATCTATTTTATCCTGCAGAAAGGGAAGGCAGAAGGAGATAGGAAAGGGAAGGTAATAGAAGGGACACCAAGTTGGGGAAAGGGATAATCAGAAGCAAATAATATTGTGTCAGGACAGGTCAAGGAAGAAGATGGAATAACTGAAGGGCAGGATAGGACAGAGGGAAATGTGGTTAGTCTTTTACAACATAACTATTATGGAAGTGCTTTGCATTGTTACACATGTATGACCCATATTTAATTTGCTTGTTTTCTCAATAAGGGTGGGTAGGTAGGGAGGGAGAGAATATGTAACTCATAGCTATAAGAATGAATGTTAAAAATTGTTTTAGCATGCAACTTGAAATTAAGTTATATAGGCAATGGAGTATAGAAATCTATTTTGCCCTATAGGAAAATAGAGTAAAAGAGGGATGGAAGAAGGATGGATAATAGAAGGGAGGACAGACTGCAAGAAGGGGTGAATGGGGTACATGCTATCCTGGGTTAGGGGGTGGGAAGAGATGGGGAGAAAATTTTGAATTTAAATTCCTGTGGAATGTTAAGAACTAAAAATTATATAAATTATATATTAGAATTTTTAAAAAGAAATAGGGGAGGCATTCTACTCAGAGTCTCAGAATCCTTGGAGAAGTCACTAACTCAGGGCTGGGTTCCAGTAAAAAAAAATGTATGTTTTCAACCCCTTTGGTTTCTTTTTTGTAACAGCTTCATATGGCTGGGCACAATCAACCTCTACTGCTCCTTTCATGAATAAGACAGGTTTCTCTGGCAGAATCTCCACAATGTTGGGTGAACCCAAGATAAGCTAGACTGAAAAAAACCTTTGTGCTAGTTTGTGTTTCATCCACACATCCAGGAAAGTTGGTAGGGGAGGTTGTTGAAGAGTCCTTTAAGTTCAGAGTTCTCTTGTGTTGATTTATTTTAAAAAATTGACCTCATCATCAGTATTCTATCTCCTTTATATCTGGAGATTTAGCTGTAATTACTTTTCATCTGGTACATAATCCCTCATTTTGGAGAGTTGGAGAATTGAAGCAATTTGTATATATGGAATAATCAATCAGCCATTTTGTTGTTTGCATGATCTTTTGTTTTTTCTTGTATATAGTTCATCTCTCCATCTCCAAAAATACTCTGATTTCCCAAATTGTAAAGACAAACACTGTTTTCCCTGAAACATATCCCTCATGAAGTCCTATCACTCTACTTCCTTTCATCACCAACTTGTTGAAAACTTTTCTACTTATTTCACTACCTACTTACTCTCACCCTAGAATCACAGAATTTCATTTTAGAAGAGGACCCCATTAAACCATCCAGTAAAACCTATACTTGAATAAAATCTCTTCCACAATATTCCTAACAAGTGTTTCCTCCAATCTTTGCTTGAAAACTTCTAAGAAAGGAAAAAACACTGCCTCCCATGGCAGCCCATTCCACTTTGGGTAGCTCTATTAGGATTCTTTTCTATGCATCAAAGCAAAATCTTTCTCTCTGTAGCTCATACCCTTTACTTTTTCTTCTGTACTCTGAGTACAAGGAAAACAATGCCAATACTTCTTCCACATGACCATCCTTTAGATTTCTGAAGACTGCTGCGTTCTTAAGTCTTTTATTTTCTAAATGTAACTCAGGTGCTAGTGCTAGCATGTGTCAGGTATGTAAATCCATTGCTACAACCTTAACCACTATCTCCCCTCAGATCCTGATGGAGATATCATAGGAACCAGAATCCAAGACACCTAGTAATAACAGTCTCCATGCCCCACTAACTGACCAGCAGTCCAAATTCTAGCCAACTCCCATGAGCTATCATTGAGAAGGACCAATTGCCTTCCTCACTGCCATTTATACCACCTGATGACCAACTGCCACTATTAGGCAAATAAACCTAAAAGCTCAAAGAAAAGCTGTAACTAAACTGATTCTGCTGGTACTGAAGTCCCTACCTAGTCAGTAATTGCACCTACTGAAGACCTAGGAAAGAATGTTCTTACCAACAAATACCCTGGCACCATAATTTAGCAACAGAAACACTTTTAAAAAAAAACATTGAAGAAACATTAAAAAAGATACATTACCATCTGTTTTGCTGCTGCACCCTAAGGATCACAGTACTTTTCCTTTCGAATTTCAGGTGAAAGCCCATATTTGAATGTTAGTAGAAACTGTCTCCCCTATTCCATTTGAATTCCTAGCACAATGCTTTGTGCATAGTAAGAGAGTGTCATGTATGCTTTTTCATCCATCCATCTGTCCATTCATTCATCCATTCATTTCCCTGATCCTGATGACATTGACCAATCTTCACATGGCATGACTGTGAGTCCCTTCACAGTCCTAATAACTTTCCATCTTGTCCATGTCACTTTGCTTGTCTGTTGGCTCCTTCCCTGCTTCCCTATTGCGGTTCACTCATTTTATTTGTGTCCAACTCTTTGTGTTTCCATTTGGGGTTTTCTTGTAGAGATATTGGAATAATTTGCTATTTTTTTCCTCAGTTCATTTTACAAAAGAAGAAAATTGACTTGCCCAGGGTCACAAAGCTAGTAAGTGTCTGAGAACAGATTTGAATTTAGGTCTTCCTGATTTCAGATCTGGTACTTTATCCACTGAGCCACCTAGCTGCCTCTACCTACAAACATGACCATAAGTAACTCAGCAAATAAAGCCAAGATGTTGTCTCTAAAAATTTAGTAATGCCTTCAGCCAGATAAGATTAAGTGTAATTTTCAGTACCAAGGATTGCCAATCTCAGACATTTCAAAGACAAAAGTCAAAATCACTTTGACAGTAAACAACAAATTTTCATTTCATCAGAAGAGAATAAAATGCCAAACATCACTAACATGCAAATCATTTAGTTTCCAAATATTTTAGTACCTTAAAACATAATTAACAAAATATATGTAGATTTCAAGGAAGAGGTAAATATTAGCATAAAACACATGCCAAAACGGAACACAAAATACTATTTTGGGTTCTTAATTCCCTGCTGCTCAAGTAAGTTTCATTTACATTCTTTTTAAGTGCTAGAAAATGAATAAACTAGAATAATTCTCCAAGGTATTTTACAGAATGGTTAGAAATGCTTAAATGAAAGCCAAGGCTTTTAATCACAAATAAATTGAAACTAAATTAAAAATCAATGTTTTTTTTTTTGTTACTACACACACAATTCCTCAAAATGAATTTGGATTTTTTTCCAGTAAAAATTGATAGGTTTAATAGCATTCTCTTCAATTATGCATTTTTGATAAATTTATATGTTGCTATTAAACTTGTTCTGAAGGTAAGCCACAATTTTGAAGTCTGAAGTTTTACTGGCTATTAATATTCCTTTCTTATTCCTAGTTTCCTAATCATATTTGTGCAACTGTGCTCACAGTAATGATTATGACCCTCCTGAAGCATTGAGAAAATGTCTAGGCAGCATGAACTGTTCATTCTTTGAATGTGTCAAACATATTCCATTTCTATTTTGATTGCTATGGAATTTGGTCTTTGTGTATAACGGGATGTGTCTCTAGAGATTACTAAGTGTAACTGCTTAGTGTGGAGAACCATCAAGCTTGAATCACTTAATTATTACAGATCAGAGAATAGCTGAAAATCAATGTGCTAAACTGGAGTTACTGTTTATAGTTAGGAAGGCATGAAAGTTTTCTGCTGACAGGTGATTTCGTGGCCGTTCAGTCATTTCGGTCATGTCCAATTCTTTGTGACACCATTGGGAGGATTCTTGGCGAAGATACTGGAAGTGGTTTGCCATTTTCTTTTCCAGCTCATTTTTAGAGATGAAGAACTGAGGGAAATAGGGTTTAAGTGACTTGTCTACGATCACACAGCTAGTAACTTTCTGAAACTGAATTTAAACTCAAGAAGATGAGTCTTCCTGAATCAAAGTCCAGTATCTTATTCACTGTGTCACCTAGCTGTCCTTACAAGTTTATTTTAAAAAGGTAGGATTTAAATGACTTCCTTTTCCCACCCCCACATACTTATTGGTTTGTCATCCTATGACCAACACCCTTCTGCAAAACTCCTCTCAGAATGAAATCATCTCATTTTCAAGTCATTTAATCAATAACTAGTCATTTAATTTTGCTCTGTAAATTTGGAAAAGACCCCAAACAATCTCAGTATGCTAGCAATTAAAAAATACATTTCTTATTTGTGTCCTAATTATGTTTTAATACAGTCATGTTTCTTATGTTGGGGTTTAATCTGCTATTAGGGTCTAAAATACTACTACAAATGATTATGATATTTTACACCTACGATTTTTATCTTGGAGATAATGTGACATATTTTGTTTCTAAACTCTTCATTATGTTATGTTGGAAGGTAAACAGAAAGCCTTGAAGATATTCTGAGGGGAAGCATTCCAAGCTATTTGTAATTTCTGCTGATTTGAAAGGGATAAATCATACCAAACTTAAGACAATGAAACTCTCATAATTAAATTCAGAGAAATTCCTTTGAAAACTTGTCTTTACAATGAGATATCTTTTGGATTTTTATTTCCATGTAAGAAATCTCTTAAATATTATCATCTTAGAATATCTGAAAATGTTCCTGCTGAAGAAAGATTTTGTCAGTTTTAACTATTATACCCCTTTTCATTTAGTCTATCAATCCATTTCATTTCAGGAATACCTCCTCAAATCTTGACTGCAACATTCAATATGTCATATATTGGAAGAGATAGGTTGGTAGGAAAATGACCAATTAGATTCACAAGAGGATGGAAATGGAGCATTTCAGGTGAATTAAATTTTTTTCATTTTCAATAATTGACTTTTTTTTTTTTTTTTTTAACAAAAGTATCTCTAAGTCCAGGGAAAAGAAACCATGCTCTCTCAGGTCTTTCCACACTGAATAGAAACATTTCCTTATAGAGTGAACATTTACACAACATTTAAATACCAGTCTTCTCTTGTACAAAAAAATAATTAATTTTTATTATTATATTATCTACAAACTGTCTTCATTGAGATATCATTAAGTCAAGGAGATGAGGCTCATGAATTCATGCCTGACATTGGGGACACCATAATCTTGACCTTTGTGTAGAAGAGAGACCTTTAAAACCATATGAAAGAACACATGTTTTTAGTTTTTTTTTCAAGTAGTGAGGATGAATTTCATCTATCAATCCAAAATGTCTCCCCCACATCCTCTTGTAATCAAATGCCATATGTTTAGAAGACAGCTGTCCAGTGTTAAAGGCAAAGTCTCTGCCAGGAACAAAAAGATGCTACCGATCCAGGCATGACTAATACCCTCTCAATATTGCACCATACATACTACATGTAGTACATGTCAAGAAACACTGATATCTTTTTAAATTATTTTGAGTGAAAACACACATACACACACACACGAACACTTAATAATTAACTGTATCTATGACGTTGAAATGAAGTTGTTTTGAAAGGTTTTATTTTTTAAATGCAGAGCTTTTCCCACACTAACAAACTCCACCCCTTTCAAAGTACTATTTTGTATATTGCAGACCCTTCTTCTCATTAAAGGCTGGCAGTGGTATTAAAAATTGGTTTTACAATGCCTACAATGGCTTTACCCATTCTCTTGTGCTTAACAATTATGAAGCTGCAAACTTTTAAAATGAAAGACATTAATAAAAATGCAGTGAATAGATATTAAAATCTTTTTTAATATAAAATATTTTATTTAATTTTTTACATTCATTTTCACAAAATTTTGGGTTCCAAATTTTCTCCCCATTTATCCCCTCCCCCCACCTCAATACACCAAGCATTCTAATTTTGCCTATCACCAATCTGCTCTCTCTTCTATCATCCCTCCCTTCTCTTGTCCCCATCTTCTCTTTTGTCCTGGAGGGCCAGATGACTTTCTATTCCCCATTAACTGCATTTCTTATTTCCTAGTAGCAACAACAATACTCAAGAATTGTTCCTAAAACTTTGAGTTCCAAATTCTCCCCATCCCTCCATCCCCACCCATTCCCTTTGGGAAGGCAGGCAATTCAATACAGGCCCTATCTGTGTAGTTTTGCAAATGACTTCGATAATAGTCGTGTTGTGTAAGACTAACTATATTTCCCTCCATCTTATCCTGCCCCCCACTGTTTCTATTCTGTCTTTTGATCCTGTACCTCCCTGAGTGTTGACTTCAAATTGCTCCCTCCTCCCATTGCCCTCCCTTCCATCATCCCCCCACCCTGCTTATCTCCTTCTCCCCCACTTTCCTGTATTGTAAGATAGATTTTCATACCAAAATGAGTGTACATTTTATTCCTTCCTTTAGTCGAATGTGATGGGGGTAAACTGCATGTTTTTTTCTCAGCTCTCCTCTTTCTCCCTCCACTAAAAAGTCTCCTGCTTGCCTCTTGAATGGGATATAATTTACCCCATTCCATTTCACCCTCTCTCCTCCCACTACATTTCACTCTCACCATTTACCTTAATTTTTTTCAGGTATGATCCCCTACTATTCAATTCACTCTGTGCTCTCTGTCTCTGTATGTGCATGCATGTATGTGTGTGCATGCACACATGTACATGTGTGTGTGCATGCATGTGTGTATATGTGTGTTTGTGGTCCCACCAACTACACAGATACTGAAAAGTTTTAAGAGTTACAAATATTGTCTTTCCATGTAGGAATGTAAACAGTTCACTTTTGGTAAGTCCCTTATGACTTCTCTTTGCTGTTTACTTTTTCATGCTTCTTCTCATTCTTGTGTTTGAAAGTCAAATTTTCTTTTCAGCTCTGGTCTTTTCATCAGGAATGCTTGAAAGTCCTCTGTTTCATTGAAAGACCATATTTTCCCCTGAAGTACTATACTCAGTTTTGCTGGGTAGGTGATTCTTGGTTTGAGTCCTAGTTCCTTTGACTTCTGGAATATCCTATTCCATGCCCTTCGATCCCTTAATGTAGAAGCTGCTAGATCTTGTGTTATCCTGATTCTATTTCCACAATACTGGAATTGTTTCTTTCTAGCTGCTTGCAATATTTTCTCCTTGACCTGGGAATTCAGGAATTTGGCCACAATGTTCCTAGGAGTTTCTCTTTTTGGATCTCTTTCAGGCGGTGATTGATGGATTCCTTCAATACTTATTTTGCCCTCTGGTTCTAGAATCTCAGGGCAGTTTTCCTTGATAATTTCATGAAAGATGATGTCTAGGCTCTTTTTTGGATCATGACTTTCAGGTAGTCCCATAATTTTTAAATTGTCTCTCCTGGATCTATTTTCCAGGTCAGTTGTTTTTCCCATGAGATATTTCACATTCTCTTCCATTTTTTCATTCTTTTGTTTTTGTTTGATGATTTCTTGGTTTCTCAGAAAGTCATTAGACTCCATCTGTTCCATTCTAATTTTGAGAGAACTATTCTCTTCAGTGAGCTTTTGAACCTCTTTTTCCATTTGGCTAATTCTGCTTTTGAAAGCATTCTTCTCCTCATTGGCTTTTTGAACCTCTTTTGCCAATTGAATGAGCCTATTTTTCAAGGTGTTATTTTCTTCAGCATTTTTTTGGGTCTCCTTTAGCAAGGTACTGACCCATTTTTCATGCTTTTCTTGCATCTCTCTCATTTCTCTTCCCAGTTTTTCCTCTACCTGTCTAACTTGATTTTCAAAATCCTTTTTGAGCTCTTCCATGGACTGAGCCCACTAGACATCCACCTTGGATGTCTGGGATACAGAACCCCTGACCTCCACATCTTTCCCTGATGGTAAGAATTGTTCCTCGTCATCACAAATGAAAGGCGGGAATATCTGTCCCCCAAGGAAGTAGCTTTCTATGGTCTTATTTTTCTTCCCTTTTCTGGGCATTTTCCCAGCCTGTTACTTGAGTTCTGAGATTCCTCTGCACCCCCACCTAGATCTGCCCAGTTAGTGCCTGGGGTCTGAGATTCAAATGCTGCTCCCCAGCCTCAGGGCTTTCAGCAGTGGGCGTGGCTGCTATTCAATGTGAACTTAAGTTCTGGTGCTGGGGTGGGGGCAGGGCCGCCTCCCAGGCTCAGTTTCCTCAGGGGCTTTATGGAGAAATCTTCCGTAATGGCCCTGAGCTCCTGTATGCCCCAGGAGTTCCCGGCTGCCGCTGCCTCTGCCACCACCTCCCGAGGGGGCCTGAGTCACGGAGACACCCCGCTCCCCTCTCTACCAGCCCAGAAGTCTCTCTCACTGACCTGTAGCACCTGTGGGTGGAGGGACCTTCGCGGCTGCCGGAGGTTCAGTCCCTGAAGCCTACTCAGATCTGCTCCTCTGGGGCCTTGAGGCCAGGGCAGCGCAGGGATGGACTCTGCATCTGTTGCGCGATGGACCCCTGGGGATGGCTTTCCAGGGAATGGAAATCTCTTCCACTGTGTTTCTGCATGACTTTTGGTGCTCCAGAATTTGTGGGAAGTTCTTTTTACAGAACATTTATGGGCTGTGGGTTCAGAGCTAGCATATGTGAGTCTTTCTACTCCGCCATCTTGGCTCCTCCCCATAAATATTAAAATTTTTAAAATGGTTAATAAATTACTGTATGGAAATCTGATTATATCTAGTTTTTATTTTGAAAAAACTTGCAGCTTTATTTTTCTTAACAATTACCACAAAAAAAGCATGTTGGACTAGTGAGAAATGGGAAGCCATTAGTGAAATTTAAAGCCTACATTTCTATCTATCCTAAATGATGCTTACAACATTGAAAAAGAAATAACATATAATTTGCTTTTTTCCTTAGGGAAAAGAAAGTAGAATATATTAGGGACAACAAAATGGATTCATATAGAAATTGTCTTCATTTTTTCAAAAGCATTACCTAGGCATCTAATTGGCACACATTTGGCTATGAAGGGGAGAAGACTGAGAATAATATGAGAGACAGGGAACAAGTTTCTATAAAAGCATTATATGCATTCACCACCATTTCTTGAATCACCTCTTTCTCATGTCTGCCATATCTCCAAAAGATCCTCACTTGAGCCATGCAAATATTTCTCTTCTTTTTAGTAGCTAAACTTGAAAATGTCATTTATGATGGGTGCCTCCAAATCCTTTGTTTTCACTCTCTTCACTTTTTATCCTGATTTCTGACCTCATAATTCAAATTAAACTGCTCTCTTCAAAGTTGCCATTGATCTCTTAACAACCAGATCTTGGTCTTCTTTCAGTCTTTAATCTTCTTGACCTTTATAATCTTTGACATTGTTAATTAACCTCTTATCCTTGATACTTTCTTCTTTTTTAGGTTCTTGTAAAGGTGCCCTGTCCTGATTATCCTTCTACCTATCTGACTGTTCCCTCTTGATTTGATTTGCTTCTTTATCATCAAAATCATGTTCACCCAATCACAATAGGTGTTCATCAAGGTCCTGTCCTGGCTCCTGTTTTCTTCTTTTTTCCTATACTACTTCCCTTAATGATTTTGTCTGTTCCCACGGATTCAATTTTTATTTCTACGACAGTGATTATCAGTTCTACTTATCCATACCTTTAGCTCTCTCCTGACAATCACCCTCCCATCTCCAATTACCTATTAGATATCTCAAACTGTATATCCTGGGTACATTTTAAACTGAACACATCTAAAACTCAACATATATTTCCACTCAAATCCTCCCTTCTTCCAAATCCTCATATTATTATTGAGAGCATCATAGTCTTCCATTCGCTATAGTCTTGAGACCAAATTACATGTTGAGGCAATGATCTATATTTTAAAGTAAAAAAAAAAATTGACACACTTTACCCCTTCAAAATGACCTTCAAATCAAAGCAGAGAGTGGTTCTCAGCCATTTCCGTTTCTTTTGGTATGAACTAAATGATTTCTGAATCAATGTTTCCCCTCAATTGTCTTACTCATTTATAAATCAAATTCATTTTTAATGCATTGTTTCAATAGAGCATACTATTTATTCTCTACAAATAGAATCAACCTGTTCAAAATTCGATAATAATGCAGAAAAATCAGTTACCCCTGTAGCCTGCTTCTCTTCGTACTGAAGATCTAACCTATTCCTGCTTGATTCACTGTTTTTACAAAGTGAGTCTTTATTCACTCCTGGCAAATGGGGTAAAGTACAGGACTTGTGTTTTAGAATGCTTTACCTGATTTAGTTTTCATCTATTTGTCTACCTTTTCAAAATTGAAAACACTGTAGACTTTATCTTTCTCCAAAATATGACTCTATGCTGTCGACTTTAAATCAAAGGTGTTGCACTAGGTAGAGGCTACATCTCTCAGCATAGAGCAGACTAGCTACTACTCTATAAATACTACCAAGGCTTGCAAAATACGATTTTAACATATTCCTTTTTCGAAAGAATAACTAAAAACTTTGATCCTCATGTCATAGCATGGGTGGATACTGAAGTTGATCCCAGCAAAAAGTTCCAGAGTTGAAGATCTGCTAAACTTGAAAGGGATTCAGTCTCTTCCCCTCCCTCCATCCATTAGACATGTCACCTCCCTTGCTATATCCTATTGACTGTGTCTTTGCATTATCTTTCTTATACATTCCACACTTTTCTCTGGCACTGCTACCATTCGTTACTTCCTGCCTAGGCTAACAGCCTTCTAGTTGATCTCCCTGCCTCAAGTCTTTTCTTTGGTGTTGTTGTTTGTTTTGTTTTGTTTTTTGTAATTTCTTATTGATTAATTTATTTTTAGTTTTCAACATTCAGTTCCACAACATTTTGCTTTCCAAATTTTCTCCTCATCTCTCCTCTCCATCACCTCCAAGACAACATTCATTCTGATTATCCCTTCCCCCAATATGCCCGTCCTTCTATCACACCCCTCCCTTCTCTTATGCTCAAACTCTCTATTTTGTTGCAGGGCAAGATAGATTTCTATATTCCATTGCCTGTATGTCTTCTTTCCCAGTTGCATCTAAAAACAACTTTTAATATTCAGTTTTAAAACTCTGAGTTCCAATTTCTCTCCCTTCTTCCTTCCCCACCCACCTCCTTTGAGAAAGCAAGTAATTCATTATAGGTAATACATGTGTAGTCATGCAAAACACTTCCATAAGTTATGTTGTGAAAGACTAACTATATTTCCCTCCAACTTATCCTACCCCCCCATTTATTCTATTCTTTCTTTTGACCCTATCCCTCCTCAAAAGTGTTAATTTCTAATTACATGCTCCTCCCATTTGCCCTCTCTTCTATCATCCCCACATCCCTGTTTATCCCTTTATCTCCTACTTTCCCCTAGGATAAGATAGATTTTCATACCATATTGAGTATGCTTGTTATTCCCTCCTTAAGCCAAATGCAATGAGAGTAAGGTTCACTCTTTTCCTCTCACTGCTCCCCCCTTTCCCCCTTCATGGAAAAAGTTTTTTCTTGCCTCTTTTATGTGAGAGATAATTTATCCCATTCTATTTCTCCCTTTCTTCTTCTCCAAATATGTTCTTCTCTCATATCCCTTCATATTCAACTCACCCTTTGCCATATATATATGTTAGGCTACCTGTAGTGATTTTATATGTGTGTGTGTATATATATATATATATATGTATATATATATATATTTAATAATATAATAATAAATATATATATAAAATCCCTACATCTAGTCTAATGCTGACAAAAGTCTCAAGAGTTATTATCTTTCCATGTAGGAATGTAAGCAATTCAATTTAAATCCCTTATAATTTCTCTTTCATGCTCACTTGATTTTTTCATGCTTCTCTTGATTCTTGTGTTTGGAAGTCAAATTTTTCTATTCAGTTCTGATCATTTCATCAAGAATGCTTGAAAGTCCTCTATTTCATTGAATGACCCTTGAAGTATAACACTCAGTTTTGCTGGGTAGGACATTCTTCTTTTTAATCCTAGTTCCTTTGACCTCTGGAATACCTAATTACAAGCTCTCTGATCCCTTAATGTACCTTGTGTTATCCTGATTGTGTTTCCACAATACTCAAATTGTTTCTTTCTGGCTGCTCGCAATACATTCTCCTTGACCTGGGAACTCTGGAATTTGGCTACAATATTCATAGTTTTCCTTTTGGGATAATTTTCAGGAGGCAATTGGTAGATTCTTTCAATAGCTATTTTACCATCTGGTTCTGGAATATCAGGACAATTTCCTTGATAATTTCTTGAAAGAAGATGCCTAGGCTCCTTTTTTTTGATCATGGCTTTCAGGTAGTCCAATAATTTTTAAATTGTTTCTCCTGGATCTGTTTTCCAGGCCAGTTGTTTTTTCCAATGAGATATTTCACATTGTCCTCATTTTTTCATTCTTTTGACTTTGTTTTATAACTTCTTGATTTTTCACAAAATCATTAGCTTCTATCTGCTTCATTCTAATGTTTAAGAAATTATTTTCAGTGAACTTTTGAAACACTTTTTCCATTTGGCCAATTCTGCTTTTTAGGGCATTCTTCTCCTCATTGGCTTTTTGGATTTCTTTTTGCCATTTGGGTTAGTCTATTTTTTAAAGTGTTATTTTCTTCAGTATTTTTTGGGTTCCCTTCAGTAAGCAGTTGCATCATTTTTCATGATTTTCTTGCATCACTCATTTTTCTTCCTAATTTTTCCTCTGTTTCACTTATTTGATTTTCAGAATCCTTTTTGAGCTCTTCCATGGTCTGAGACCAATTAATATTTTTCTTGGAGACTTTGGATGTAGAAGCTTTGACTTTGTAGTCTTCTTTCATTTGTATATTTTGGTCTTCCTTGTCAGCAAAGTAAGATTCTATAGTCTGACTCTTTTTCTAGTTTTTGTTCATTTCCCCAGTCATTTATTTGACTTTTGAACTCTTTGTCAAGGTAATTCTCTGTTTCCAATGGGGGTGGTGGCTTGTGTACTATCACCTGCTTGATCCTCCCACACTGTGGGTCTAGCACCCCAGAAACAGTTGCTGTCACTGCCTGCACCTCTGCCACTGCTGCCTTGGGCTCTTACTCCATGGGTGAGGGCTCCTCCACATGCTCAGCCTCCATGGAGCTGGACCATTCTATGCCTTCACACAGGTCCCACAGGTTTTTTTCACTGACCTTCCAATTTGTCCTTGACTTTTTGGGGTTGTGAAGTCTGGAAACAGGAAAAGGTTCTAGTGATTCCATCCCCCGAGGCCCGCTTAGGTCCTGTCTGTGCTGGTGTAGCCCATGCTAGATTGCCTTCTGCTCCCAGCCCTGAGTGATAGATATGTCCCATCAACCTGTGATTAGAATTATTTTTTTTTTGCAAGTATTTGACTTGGTTTGTAGGGAGAGCTCTAGGAAGCACCTGCTTTTACTCTGCCATCTTGGTTCTGCACCCCGCTCCCCATCTCAAGTCTTTACCCACAATACTCCATCCTCCACTCAGCAATCAAAGTATTCTTCCTAAAGTTCAGTCTGACCATGCCACACCTCTATTCAAGGACCTTCAGTCACTCTCTCTAACACCTCTAGGATCAAATATAAAACCTTGCACTTGACTTTTGAAATTTTCATAATCTGGCCAGTTCCTAACTTTTCAGTCTTCTTACACCTTCACATATTCTACTATCCAGTGACAATTCTACAAACATACATGCCTGATTTCTCCACTTTATAAAATTTTTAGGAAAAGGGAAGCAGAACTAAAAGTGATATGTTCACATACTATTTATCAGAAAAGGATATGGGCCAGATATAGTGAGAGAAAAATTACAAATGGATGCCCTAATACAACATTCCTACACCAGACCTCTTCTACATATTTGCAGTTGTAACTCAGATTTGATCAAGCTCACTTAGCATACCACAAAGCATCCTGAGTCCCCAACGATATGGGTTGGTAAAGCCTCCTTGATTGGTGGTCTGCTTTTTAAAAATCTGCTCTCTCTACACTGTGTTTTTTCTGTGTTCTAGCTGATGCACATAGTAAGGACATCATAAGCTGAAGCAATAGGAAGAGAGGAACTTGTGTTCTCTTGCTGTTGCCCCAGTTCTAAGGAATGGAACTCAGAGTCTTCATTTCTGTTCTGTGTTGTTTGTCCCCAGTATCAGATGCTAGAGGGGATCCCCATTGGACCAGAATTTAAGTTAAAGCCAGGACTGCCCTGTGCAGTCAGGCAGACCAATTTAGAAGGCCCAAGCAGCCAGGGTGCCTGGGACTTGAGCCCCATGGGATTTTCAACCTGCATCTGGGATTATCTTCTAAGAGAAGAGAGCTAATCTATGAACCTAATCCCCCTCTGTTCCCTAAAGACTGAAGTGATGGAGGGGGGAAGTGGATTACATCTCTCATGTAGTGGGGAGAGTGCTTGTATATTTGTAAATATTTTTGAAATAAATATTTATATTTATAAAAGCTCCATTTTGTTAGCCATCACATGAAAGAATAAGGACACAATTGCACATGAGAAGATGTAGCTTACTTGCAATCTGTAATAACGATGGAATAGACACATTAATAACATCACGGATCTACTGAAATGTCAAATGCAAGGCAGATTTCTGCTATTTAGCTGGATCTATTGGCATTAAAGTTATAAAACACAATATACTGCATTACAGATTCTATGATTTTTACAACTTATGATCCTGAAGACTTACAAAAACCAAGTGATCCAACCAACCAAGCGATATCCATTCATGCATCTTGGTCTTGGGCTTTCATACTTCAGAGCTTCGCTGAACCCAAGATCTCACTGAGGTCGCAGAGACTTGAGAAAGATCTCTCTCTGTGTATATTGATCATCCAATCATTAGTCATTTAAACCTTTTCCCTTTAGCGGGATATGTCTCTATGTCCTCCTCTCCATTCTCCAGAGAAGAACTACCTAATAGGCAGAATGCTTTTTTTTTTTTTTACATTTCCAGGTTATGCAGTACTTAGTTAGGCTTTCCATTTTTTTTTCCTTTTTATGAGCCCAGACCATTTCCTTTTTCTTTATACATTTCCTAGATAATATTCCTTTGTGAGGCAGCATAACTATTCAAATACATCACTGGCCTGGAGTTAGGAGACCTGGGTTCAAATCCCATCATGCATACTAACTTGCTAGGTGAGTATGGGCATGTGGTTTTCTCAGAACTCCAGTTGCCAAATTTCTGAAACGGGGATATACACGTGTTACCTAACTCACAGGGTTGTTGTTAGAAAATCATTTTGTAAACCTTATCCAATGTAAGTTGTTAGTATTATTATAATGGTTTTGCAAATGGATCTTTGCTTTATGTATCCTGTAGCCTTCTTTCATTCACCATACATGTCACCAGTGAACTTTATGTGGCTCAATTATAATTCCTTGGAGATTATAGCGTTTCACAATTTGTAATCATGCAGGATCACTTGGAGAATACTGGTATTAAAAATTGAGTTATTGTGCTGGAAAGCAGCTTGAAATTGTGAAATACATGGCAAAACTTTCAAAATAAAATCCAGTCTGCTCTTTTTTATCCATTCAATTCTGAGCTCAATTCATTGTGCATCTGCAGTGCCTCTCCCAGCTAAAACTGTTGTACTAAACTTGCTGCTCTCAGGACCAAAGAAAAGAATGTACGTGGAAATGCTTTTTAGTTAAAAAATATCATTTTACATATATGAAATATTACTTGGCATCTAGGATTTTGTCTCTGTGGGTACTCCTTCCATTCACACAGATCCTGACCCCTTGCTACCTTAGTAGATGCATCTGTTGATTACCAAAGTTAAAAGGAATGACTAGACTGTAACCTGATTCTAGAACAGAGGAAAATAGTTTCTGGCCAACCCGAGTAGAAATCCTTTCCCATTGGTAGGACTTGCCAAAGCTTGTGTTCTTCTGGCATAGTCTTTGGAAGCCAGAATCACCTCCATATCCTAATGGATTTTTAGTGTAAGTCTTTAGTAAACAATTAGTATCATTATTAATTCTTGAATTTGGTAGAGGTCTATTGGGAACTATGAAGCATCCATGAGGCATGTGAATAGTTTGAGTCAGGAATACATGATTTCAGGTCCAGCCTCAGACAGATACTAGCTGTATGACCTTGGGCAAATCAGTTGATCTCTTCTTAAGTTTTGTCAATTATAAAACAGCAACTGTATTCATCTCTCAGGGTTTTTGTGAAGATTCAATGACATAACATTTATTAGGTAATGGGTCCAGCGTCTGGTACAAAGCAGATGTTATATAAATGCTCATTATTTTCCTTTGGGAGCAGCATAAGATTGTATTTCCATAATTAGGGATTTTGTATAAAGAGGTAGGGAAGGTATAACCCAGACTGAAGGCCCAGGAGATTTATGATTTCATCTGGACCAAAGCTCCAGGTGACTCACAGTCTATGTACCAGTAGTGTTTTCCTCCTTTAACACCATGCTTCAGGAGAGTCAGTCCACCAAAGGATATGAGTCTCCTGAAGCTTTCTATTTCTGCTGTCCTAAGTCCATTAGACAAGTTCCCCTTTTCCTTGTCTCCCTACCATATCAGGTGAAAGAGGAGAAAAATTCAGGGCTAACTCTGGGATCAGGGGCATCCTGGTTCTCAGAAGTTGGAGGGAAGTACAGACCTAAAAAGGAGTGACCTTGGTAACCTTCAGCATCCTGACATCACCACACTGGAAGGACAGGATGGCCTTCGATCTAGGTATTATCTCATCTAGCCAGCCTGCCAGACTCTTAAAAGTACTTCTCACACATGTCCTTGGGATGTCCCTTTTTATATTTCACATTAGGCTGACTGAATCATCCCTCGATGGCAGATCTATAGCCGAACATCCATCTCTCATCCCAAGCCTTATCATTTATTAAATGTGCAACATGAAGTCAAGGAAGTCAGTATCATCAGTGATCACTGAAAAAATATAAAGTTACATTCAGTAGACTATAGAAACCAAGTGGGTACAAACAAGTTTTTTCCATGATGACACCACATTTAAGAACTACTTTTAATACACACGTGTGGGGGGGTGTAGTAGAAGTAGGCATAAGGATTGAGAGGAACAAGTTGTTGTTCAGTAGTGTCTGACTCTTTGTGACCCCATTTGGGGTTTTATTAGCAAAGATACTGGAGAGGTTTGCTCTATCCTTCTTCAGCTCATTTTATATATGAGGAAAGTGAGGGCAACAGGGTTAAGTGACTTGTCCAGAGTCACACAGCTAGTAAGCATCTGAAGCTGGATTTGAACTCAGAAAGATGAGTCTTCCTGATTCCCAGTCCAGTGCTCTATCTACTGTGCCATCTAGCTGCCCAAGAGAGTTTCTAGGGAGCTAGCAGCAGATTGTGTGCTCTGTGTTTTGTTTTCCTTTGCATCCTAGGCACTTAGCCCAGTTCCTGGCATATAGTAAGTACTTAACAATTGTTTATTCCTTGCCTGTCTGGTTTCTACAGTGCACATGTTTAGATGCTAGACTCACTGTGATACAGGGGTGCAACAATCAAGGTAAAACTTAATCTAAGGAATGAGAGGTCTCCACAAGCTGGTAAAGTTGCAAGTAGTTGCTCCTGTGTTCCAAAGGCAAAGAGGGTAGTAGTCTGGATATGACTGGAGGAGGGAGGCAATGAAGACAGGAAAAGGAGAAAGATCCCATGTTGGAGGACAAATATAGGGTCAGAAAGTAAAGATGATGTGGATAGATAGAAAACAGGCTTCTGGGGTCGGGAAAATTGAGATCATTGAAAATGTGAGAATGAAGGAAGAAGGTAGATGGGAACTTGGGGATGGGAAGGAAAGGAAATCCTAGAAAAAGTGAGGATTAATGGGGAAAGGTAGAATTCATGGAACTAAGGGTTAAGGCAGGGAAATTCCAAGGGGAGAAGCAGTGGCCACGCTCTGGGAGCGGGTCCTGCCAATGCCAGTAAAGTTGGGAGAGGGGCTCCATAGCATGTTTCACATAAATATCACTCTTCATTATTTTCTCATCTTTCCCCCTGAGACACAAAAATTTTATTTATATGTAATATGATATGAGATATGATATGTTAATAACAGATTGATATAATACTCAAACATTTCTGAGACAAAAACATAGAGTTTGCTTGCAGATTATGTGCCCCACATTTTGGCTGAAATGGCATCCTCAGTCGTTAGTCTAGCCTCAGAAAACCTCCTAAGAGTTGACTCTCTATTACCTACAGGGTTTCAATACCAACAAGGCAATGTGACGAGAAGCAAGCTCTTGTGGGCATCTGGATGCTTGTGCTTTGTGGATCAATACTTACTGAAAATTATGATACCAAAGTGAAGTTGCTGGCATTTAAAATCTTTAATAAAACAAAAGGCTGGAACATGACTTTCGAAATTGAATAGCCCATCTTCAGAGGTCATACTTTATTGCTTTCAGTGTTCTTACATCTAGAATATTCAATTGTCTTTCAAGATTTAATTTTCTGTATTAAAAATAACTGAAGTTAAACTATACTTTCTTCCTTTACTGGTAGATTTTTATGTTTGGAAAGAGATTAGTAAAATATCCCCTTTTCTCTTGCTAAAATAAAGATCCTACCAGAGTTCAACAACCTGTGCTAAGTATGCTGGCCACATACTACACATAACAATAACCTCCTCAGCTAGCCACTATTATAGGGACACATTCTCATAAAAGTTGCTTCACTGTTATCATTAACAGGCAGCCTTTCAGCATCAAAGGCACCTTCATTTGAGATCCAACAAACATTTATCTTGAGAAAAAAAGGGCTCGAAGCACAATAATGAGGAACATTATATATGCACAGCAGCAAAAATGGAAATGAGGTTACCATAGATGGAGCTTCAGAGATAGGCCACTGAAAATAACATTGGGACTGCTACCAGATATTGCAATCATTAGCTAGGAAGACTATAAGGAATTTTAAAGGTAAAAAACAAATAACAAGCCTTTCAAAATAGTAGTTACATTAATTCTTTTGTACTATTTCCCTTTCCAACATTTTCTGGAGAATTTATTTAGTTGTTACCCTCTAATTAAACTAAATGTTATCAAACTATCTCCTAATTGTCCACTAATATGCAAATAATTTACTAATTAGGAAATGGGAAAATATAATTAAGAAATAAAAAATCAGCTTCTTTAAGGATCTAAAGTTATGCATTTAAGAAATATGATTTGGTATCTAATTAATATATTCAATTGGTAACAGTCAAAATATAGTACTCTATGCTTCCACATTTGGACTTTTTAACCTTGCTATTAGCATGGGTGTGTGAAAGTGAAAATTGTTTTTCACATGAAATCTTAGAAAATTTAACCCCTTCCTTAATAGATGATGTGATCTTAAATTTAGAGTTGGAAGGAACAGTAGAGGTTATCTAATTCAAATTCCTCCCTTTTATTACAGATGAAGAAGTAGATTCAACAAAGCCACGTGAACTGCAAGATCAGAGGTAGAAGATGACATGGCTCAGGTTTGAATCCTCCAAATACCACGCACATTCCATTCTAACAAAGTAAAGTTAAATTTCCTATTGAAAGTGATACAAAATAAAATAAATGTTTTCTTAAAAAATATTTATAATTTGTTTAATGATTTGGGGGCATGAAATATGAATATAATTATGAAACATTTCCATATAAATATTTTACACTCAAGTTATGGTTAAAATTGGAAGTGGAAAATTTTGCTTTATGTCAAAGGAAAGGAAAAATTTGCAAAATATTACAAAAGAAGTCATATTGATAGTATTTGGGAGGTATTTTATCATTGTGACTATTTTGCCTTTACAGTCTTGCTTGTTGGTGTAAATTAATGATATAATGATATAAATATCTCCATAACTCTAAGATAACTTCATTTTCATTTCGTAGGTGCTCAGTAAACATTTGTTGATCTATCAAGTCAACAAACACACATTAAATTTCGATGATGTGCCACACATATATTTATTTAAATAACACATTTAATAACTGTTAAATAAATGTAACTAAGTCTTTAAATATAGCTATTTTATGTAATGTAATATCTAATTAACAACCTTTTTCTAAATTTACACAAGAACAAAAGTCCTTCCCTACATCCCCTCAAATTCTCTAAATTTTATTTACTTTTTTCTAAAAAGAATGAAAATTATAATGCATGTGAAAGGAACCAATATGTTTTAAGCTAATAGTCTATCACAAGAAACACTTCCTAGACCTTTAGTTAACTTTACAATTAGTGAACCATACAGTTAGATATTTTTGTTTTAAAAATAATCACAGATTTTAAAACTGAATGCTATAATGCACAAATTATTTGTATTTGTAGTAGCATTTATAGTAATAAAATTTATAGTTTTCTTAATTATTTGTATTTTGACTGATGGACAAAATGGTCTAATGTAATCTACATAGATTATAATTTAGTACCATGACATGCTGCATTCCTTCTCAGAAACTTAAAACAAAATACTTTGTTATTTTCCGCAAATTACCTGAGCATTTCAGTATGATAGCAGGGAAAGGAAATAATAGAGTTTTCAAATACTCCTATTATTCTCAATGGCATCATTCGATTACACAACTGTCCTAAAGTAAAAGTGCATTCATTTAATTAGATTTTGCATTTCAAAGCACTTTTTAAATATAGAATATGATTTTATAGGACATATCAATATGCTAAGATAAAAGAATAGCCAAAGGTTATATGTAAATTACTAATTATCTAAAGGAAGCAAAACTGAGTTATTGCTTAATTTATGTTAGCTCCTCTGTTAGGCAAATAACTATTCTGACAGACATAATAAATTTTCAGTCTTTATTTAAGAAAAGTAATGTTTCATATAAGAGGATAAAATACAAAAATAATCTCTGAAGATAATGTTTTTTAAAATTTTTATCAGAAAACAAATGTAGAATTTTGGAAATATCTAGCTATGTACCATCCATCCATCCATCCATCCATCCATCCATCCATCCATCTATCTATCTATCTATCTATCCATGTTTAAAGATGGTTCCTAGATGGATAGAGTCAACAATACCTATTCTTCAAGGTATATCTAAAAAGATGTTATAGACTTATTTTTTAAAAAAAGAAATATTGAAGACAGAGTATTTTCTTGGTTCTGTCAAGATACATATATTCAAAGATTATTACCACTATGATTATCAAAACTTGGAGTTAATATTTTCAGAACTTTTTTCTAAAAAGAATGAAAATTATAATGCATGTGAAAGGAACCAATATGTTTTAAGCTAATAGTCTATCACAAGAAACACTTCCTAGACCTTTAGTTAACTTTACAATTAGTGAACCATACAGTTAGATATTTTTGTTTTAAAAATAATCACAGATTTTAAAACTGAATGCTATAATGCACAAATTATTTGTATTTGTAGTAGCATTTATAGTAAGGTTTGCAAAATCACTTACATTTTTTATATACTTTAATCTTTACAATAACCTTGTGAGGCAGTCCCTTCTTTACAGATAAGGAAACTGAGGCTAAGAATATTTAAGAGACTTTCCCAGGGTCATATAACTTCTAAGTGTCTGAAGCAGGATTTGATCTTGTCTTCCCGATTCTAGCATTCTATACACTGTGCTACCTAGAAGACTGCTTAAAATAATAAATGAAATAAATACTTGAACCTCAAAAGATAAATGAGTTTAAATGAGCTACAACATCTCCTAAAAACAGCTTTGAAATAGTACTGGATCTCAGCGCTCCAGGTATGAGATTATTGAAATAATCTTTCTTCATTTACTTAACTATACTTTCTCCAAAAAGCTGAAATGTGGCATATTTATCCATACGATGGTCTCATCGGGAATATAAACTGGGGTGTCCAACTCAAATATAAAGGGGGCCATTAAACCACACATAAGGATTGCTGTGGACTTCATATTGGTTTAGAAAACTATATGTGAGCCTTTCCTATGTTCTGTTGTATTTTATTTATTTTGACAAATATTTCCCAATTACATTTTAATATGATTCCTCTAGAGAGCGTTTAGGCAGACTGCTATCATGTTTGATACCACTAATCTAAAACCTACCTAAAAGTTTTCTACTCACTGACAATACTGAAACTAATGCATTGAAGTTTTTCTAAATTTATGCAGCAGAAAGAAGTAGTGAAGGCAAGGTGTGAACTGTAGTTGCCTATTGTTTATATATATTTCAGTTGATATGAAAAATAATCTGAAACGATTTACTGAGATTATAATTCAGCTCCCTGTCATTCCAAGAAATTCGAACAAAATTACTCAGTCATTAGACTTAAGTGACATGTGTAAAATTGAACAGGAGGGATAAAATAAAGATCTTTTCAAATATTCATGATATTCCCCCAAAGTGTTTTGCTTCTGTACAAGTGCTTAAAATAACAGTGCATTCATTTTAATTATATTTTGCATTTCAAAGCATTTCCCCCACACATAGAATGATTTTATATGACTTATGTCAATATTTGAAGATGAAAGAAAAGTCAAAGTTTATATGTAAATTTTTATCTGAGGAAAATAAAATGAACCTTAGTATATATTAGCTCACATTAACTCTCAGCTGTTATACAAGCACTGGAATGATAATGACTATAAAAGATTCCAAGAAGATAAGTTATGAATGAATTAGGAGAGGAGAACAAAAGCACTTGGAGACATTTGTAGACAGCTCAGCACTGTAGGGAATCTACAATACACCAAAACAACTCCCCAAACATCAAGCACTTCTGGATGGAAAATCAGCTCTGCCAGTTTGGTGTCACATAGCTAAAGGAATTAACCAACTGCACTTTTCACCTTTCAAATAGTTATTTTTTCCATTGAGTCACACTTCAAAAAATAGCTAACCCAAGTCATTTCAACAATAGGAAACTATTTTTGAAAGCATTACCATACAAACAGCCATAAAAATAGCCTTTTTTTCATGATTGGCATTCCAATTTTCATATAAGTTCTCATCGCTATTTAGGGAGAAAATACATAACAATTGTTTTCTGTTCTTGCCAGAAACTAAGGGTCTTTCCCTCCCAAACTGATATTTTTGGGATGGTAAATTGGGCCATATTTACTTTCAGTTCTTACCTAGCCCTTAGTTATTGCCTCAAGACAAACTAAGACTTGGGAAAGACCTTAATTTAGGAAGCTGAAGATCATCCACTGCATCCTGGGCCATCACCAGTTACCTTGACTTTTATCTGCCACTGGACTTAGATGACTCTGGAGGAGACAGTGAAGTGATTTTATACAGATCTGCCTCATTCAAATTCCATTCATTCAGTCAAAACATTCCCCTTGCGATGTCCCTGGTGCTCTTCAAGAATGGAGGACAAAGGACAACAATGCTGAGTGAGGGAAGAGGAGGTAAACTTCTATTTTACTTTTATGCACCTTTTCCAGATCTGTTTCAGCTGTCAGTATCAACTTCAAAATGAGCTCAATTTTTTTTTCCTAGCTAACAGAAGGTGGTTTCCTCTTCTTTGTGACTACATTCCCCAAGAGGTCTACTTTCTCTGAAACAATCTCAATTTTACCTTTAAAATAACTGGGCTAACACTTTCCTAAAATCAGACCTTTGGAATTCTGCTTTCACTAATGAATTTTGTTGACTTAGAATAGGTGCACCAATAAAAAATTGCTTTTTTAAATCACTTACTGAGACTTGCTTCTATAACTATATATCATCTGTGACATGAAATAGCAGTGAGGACTTTAAAATACAAAATGAAATTCCAGCCAATGCGCTTCATTAACAATCAGCCAGTAGGCACAAGTAACTCTTAACAGAGGCATTTACTGAACTAATATAATTAGGACAGTAGCTAAACATCATTTCTCTCATAAACTTGAGGCAAACTCTTCTACAATGTCTATCATCAACTGGAAGAGAAATCTCAAACTTAGAATGTATGGTACAAATGTATGGTATTATGTGGCCAAAGCAACTTGTAGCTACAGTCCCATAGGGTCCCATTTCATTCTTTTAGGAGTACTCACAAACCACTGAGTTTCCATTTTCTGCTGGACAAGGTGTTCATCTATGTTCTCAGTGACTGCTCCCCTTCCCAGTCTGATCTTCAGTTTTCCCAGCTTCCTCAAGTTCATAGAGGGCTCTGTTCTCTACTGCCTCCTCCCTTGAGGGATTGGCTTTCAGTATTGAAGGCTGTGGGATAAGTGTGTCTCTACTCACTCAGTTGTTCCACACTCTCTTGAATTGATACATCGAAATTATGGACAAATTGCTAAATGGAATGTCCCCCTGTGAGAAAATTGGGACTAAATGCTGAGGACAGTGGGAGATGAAAGAAAGGAAAGCATTCCTTATGCCTCCTCCGCCCATCAAGGGGTTTCTGACCCAAAACTCTTGAGGCTTCTGTCCCCAAAATGCTTTTGGTTTTAGATGTCAAATGCCTTAAATAGACTTGATTAATTTCTTTGGTCAAATTAGTGGTGTTTACATTTTGTAAAATGATTTCTGGGAAAAACTGAAATCCTCCTTTAAATAAATCCTTCTTACACATTCTCAAATTTCTTCCTCTTTTACTACTTTGATGCTTCATCATGACACAGAATTCTATAAAACACTGCTTTCTCCAAAGCAACAACATTGGAATGTTAGCTCTGTTAGGTCCTACCAATTTAGAAAAGTTCTGGCTTTGAGTCTGATAACATCCTGCTGTTTGAGGATAAGCTTACTCCAGTCTCAGAGAAAGTAATCATCAGTAGGACAGTCTATAAAGGAGACTATAATAACCTTTAAAGGTCTCTTCTAGTTTTACTTGGAAATTTTATGAGATTATGTTCTAAAGAAAATCAACAATGATATAATTCTCTAAAAGAACTCCCAAATGAATACCACATTAGAGGAGGAAAGGCAGGAACTGAAGAAAAAATCAAAGTGTTTTTTAGTATAGTTCACTATGTATTAGGTGGTTCTGCAATGGGTGTGGAAAAATGTATTGTTGGTAGAATTGTGAATTAATCCAACCATTCAGAGAATAATTTGGAGATATGCCCAAGGGGCTATAAAAAACTATTTACTTCATAATGTCATTACTAGTTCTGTATCCCAATCAGAGAAAAATGAAAAGGACCTATATGTACAAAAATATTAACAGTAGCTGTCTTTGTGGCAAAGAACAGAAATCACAGGGGAGCCAATCAGCTGGGGAATGGCTGAACAAGCTGCTATATGCTATATATAGAATACTATTGTGATAAAGATGAACAGATTGGTTTAAGAAAAACATGGGAAGATATATATGAACTCATGGAACATAAAGTGAGCAGAAGCAGAACATTATACACAGTAGCAGCAATATTGTAAGGATGACCAACTGTGAAAGACATGCATATTCTGATCAAGACCATGACCCAAGACAATTTCAAATGAACCAGGATGAAAAATGCTGTCCATCTCCAGAGAGAGAAGCCATGAACTCTGAATGCAGCTTGAAGCATTCTTAAAAAAAAACACGTTTGTATTTCGTTTGTGTTTCTTTAGAAATGTGACTCATATGGAAATATGTGTTATATAACTTCACATGTATAATTGATATCAAATTGTCTGCCTTGTCCAGAATGGGTGAGGGGCTAGAGGGAAGGAGCTAATTTGGATCTCACCATCACAAAAAATGATTATTAAAATACTTTTACATGGGAAATAATTAAGGAAATGAATAAAAAAGAAATACTTGGATGAACTGGTGCAGAATGAAGAAAGCAGAACAAAAAGAAGCAATTTATACTCTAATACCAATATTTTTAAATGAGCAATTTTGAAGACTTTTATAAATGAAGATTGAATTGAGCAGAACCAGAAAAAATTATTGTAATAATAAAATTTGAAAGCTGTAAGAACCAAGACAAATATAACCATCATTCATGAATCCAGATTAACAATGACTGATTAAACATGCTATCTATGATAGAGAGGTCATAGAATTTATTTTTACATATAAGTGATGGGATACACACTCTGGAAACCTTCTTGAACTCTCCTTGAATTCCCACTTATATATGGTTTTCATATCTAAATCTGTTACCCTTAACCTAGTCTCGCCCTACCTTGTCTGTTACCTCAGGATTGCCCCTCCTGTTTCCTACCCCAGCCCTCCATTTTCTGTTATCTCCCAATTGCCTCCAGCTGTTTCCCACCCTTAATCAGTGACCCAGTCCAATTAAGATCCTCCTTGGACTCCTCTTCCTCAAGATCCTCCCTAAACCCCTCCTCCCATCACCCTAGAGTACCAGACCACTCACAGATCCCTTCCACAGTCTTTCTGCATGTAAATTCCATCTCACCTCCATAAAGGTGCTCAGATTTTATCTACCTCACATTCTATTTATCTGACCTGTTTGTTAATACAAGCCTCACAAATGGTGAGGCTTCTCAAAATGGCTGATTTTTAATAAACTTACTGTGCTTACAGTTACAAAGAGACACAAAACTTTGCTCACACAGAAAACCCTGAAAATTACAATGGAAATAACAGATAAACGATTCTATAAAATAACAATAAATATTAAATCAATTTGAGCCTGAAAAAAATGAGAACAAAACAGGAGGTATCATGGTAAAAACAATTGCCCCGGAAAACAGATTGAGGATAGATAATTTAAGAATCACTGAACTACCTTAAAGCCTGGACACCATATTTTAAAAATCCCACAATCTCTTATAACCAGAGGACAAATAAGAAATAGAATCCAACAATCAATTCTTGAAAGAAAGCCACAAATCAAAACTCTTAGGAACATTATAACAAAAGTCTAGAGCTATCAAGTCAAAGGAAAAAAATATACTTCAAGCAGCCAGGAAGAATTAAAATTCTAAGGAGTCAGAGTCAGACAAGATTTGGCAGTCACAATTTTAAAGAAGAGAGAGCTTGGAATATGATATTTCAGAAGTCAAAAGATAGAGACATAATCAAGAATATCTCATCCACAAGGTAATTCAAGAATAACTCACCTACAAGACAGCAAGAGGACCTTAAATGAAATAGAGAACTGCCAAGTATTATTGAGGAAAAAGAACAGAGCCACATAGAAACTTTGAAATACAAATACAGGAATCTAGAGAAATATAAAAAGGTAAACGTGATTAAGTAATTATAAGAGAATAAACAAGGATAAATTGTTTACATTCTGATATGGGGAGAAGATAAATGCGTCTCCTCAGAACTCTACATTCAGGGGTCATAGAAGGAATTGAATTGGACAGATTGGTGACATGAGGTATAAAGTACCAGGCCTGGAGTCAGGAAGGCTCATCTTCCTAAACTGAAATCTGGCCTTAGACACTTAACTAGCAGTGCTACCCTGGGCAGATCATTTAATCCTGTTTTGTCTCAGTTTCTTCATCTGTAAAATGAGCTGGAAAAGGAAATGACAACCTACTCCAGTATCTTTTCCAAGAAAACCCTACATGGAGTCATGAATAATTGGTCATGCCAGAAAAGAATAAAAACCAACAAATTGGACAGAAGACATGCCTGTCATTATCCTATATTTTGATTATCTTAAAAGAAGAATGAAGGGAAGATGAATATACAACGTGGGAATGGCTGAAGGATTAGGAAAACCATCTCGTACAATTGAGGTGTGCAAGTTGTTGTGTTTGTCCTTTGTTACCAAAGAAGACCATGCCATCAGAGAAATGATGACATGACTTGCACTTGACTTTGTTTTGAGTAAAGGAGGGCTGTGCAAGGTCACCAACCTCACTTCTCCTCCAGAGACATCTGAATCCAGACACCAGATACTCATCAAGATGACTGGAGATGACTCAGGGTGCACTGGGAGACCTTGGCCAATGTCTCTTTAGGTACTCACTTCAGGTGAAGTAATGCCCATTCATTGAATAGGACTGTTTAAGAAGTAGCCAGGGGATGGCCCCTTTAGATGTCTCTAAAAGCCAAGATGAAAGGTTATAGGTAGCAGATGAACCCTGGATCTTACTCTCATCTGAACTAGCTAAAGGAGAAAAAACTCACACGCAGTTGAAGATAGGCATGCATGTCACTCAACAGAAAAATAAGCAAGAAAGGGGAGAATGAAAGAAGAACAGGAAGGAGAGTAGAGTAAGGGAAGGTTTTGTTCTAAGTAAAACGAACTTAAAGGTTTTGAAGACACACTTGAAAGACTGAAAAGCACGTGTAATTGAGCTCTGGGTGAGGGAAGGAGACTGAGGGGCAGAGTAAAACAACTGAACAACACAATTCCAGATCCTTCTGATAGAGAACTGACACACTCAGAATACAGACTGATGCACGTTTTTGGGGGGACATAGGCAATGGAAGAATTTTTGTTCTTAGCTATAAATGTTAGTACCACAGGGTTTTTTCTTTCTTTCTTTCTTAATGTAGGATAGCGAGGTGGGAGATGGGAAGGAGAGAATGCAACTTTTGATTGACTGAAAAAATAAGTATTAAAAAAACAGCCGTAACTACTATATGTAACTTCATATATTATACAAAGAAATGAATGTATTAATACAGTTATATTGAGATAATGAACCAAATGATGAGAAATCAATTTAAAAATCTATTAAAATATAAGATATAGTAAAACATTTAATTTCAAAATGTATATCACAGAATAAAGACTATATACTGAGATGTATTTTAATAGTCTTTTAATACAGTATGATCCAGATTTTTTATTTTTAAAAATTTTTCTTTTCTGTATCCTAAGAAGGGTGGAAAAATAAGTTCTTAAGGAAACTATCATTATAAGGTATTTGGTACGAAACTATCCAATGTGTTTTAAAGTGATTAATATTCTATCCAAAACACAATGCTTCAAAATAAAGTCACTTAAAAATATAAACTACAGATTTCTATGTGACTTATTAAGTGACAAATTTTGATTTCACAATTAAAAGAATGTCAAACAGAACATCATTCATTTGGAAGCAATTTTCATGCAGAAAAGTATTTTGACAAAGCTCAAAAACTAAGAAATTTTAGCTCATTAAATCTCTATGCATCACTCTGCTCTGTCTATTGAAAATTAGATTTTGATAGATTGCTCATATAACCAAAAACCCACAAATATCTCATGTAATTTTTCTGAGTGATCAAACATGTGAAAAATCATTAACCAATACTCTAAAACAAGTTTCTGTGTTCCCCATGGAGAATCATTATGCATATTTAGTAAACAATTTATTAAAGATAAAGTTGCTAATGTAATTATACTAAACAAAAGTAACCATAACTAGTATGTATATAGTACTTTAAGATATGCAAATAACATTACAGTTGCAATCTCATTGGAGCCTCACGACAACCGGGGGAGGGGGGTTGATGACCCCTTTTATGGATAAGGAAACTGAGGAAGCTGAGGTAAAGTGATATTCCCAGGGTCACACATCTTGTAAGTAACAGGCCAAGTCTGGATTCAAGTCTCTCTTTCTATCTAAGGATACACAGCTCATGCCCCTTAGTCACCTGATGGCCTTGTAATGAGCGCACTTGCTAGATTTCAATGTGTCTACTGTAACATACATTATTTATACCCTTCATCTAACAGATTTATGTATCAATTGCTCTGAAAAATCACTCCTCATTAAAAAAAATATTTTTTGTTTTATTTAGCAAAATTTTTAGATGCCAGAGCCATAACTGGTCCCTAGTTACTTACAAGATGAATAAAAGGCAAAAAAAAAATTGTATTTCCTTTCTATTCTTCATTAGGTTTTTGTTTTTTGTTATGTTGACCTACATAAAAGATTGTTAGAGAGAAATTGTTATGTCAGACTTCAAAGGGGTAAAATATAATTAAATTGCTTTGTTGAAATTTCCCAATTAATGTTTTATGTATACAACATGAATAAAAATAAAGTGATTACTAGTCAAAACCTCAAACAAAACGATTCTGCTTTACCTGCACACCTCGGATTGGTTTGACTTCTTCACTGGTATGACCATAACTACCTTTGTTTAGACATTTTATGTGACTGGAAATATGAATGTGATAACTTTAGGATTCACATCACTTTCAAGCCATCTTCTCACCATGCCTTCCTCACTGCACTCTAGCATGTCTATATGTATTGTCCTCCCCAATAGAATATAAGCTCCTTTAGGGCACAGCAAATCTGACTTTGTATTTCTATTTCTAGGGTTTAGCATATTGTTTGATATAACATAAATGCTGAGTAATCCTCCTCTTCTCTCTCTCATTTAGAACAGGGTAAAAATCAAGTAGACATTTGAGGTATAAAGCTCAAATTCTGTCCTGAGTAAGAAATTTACAAGAATAATACTTCTAATGGGATATATGAATATGGGAAGCTATGTGAATAGCATATTCTACTATATTTTCTAAGCATTCAGTTTAGTATGGTATAAAGATATTAATAGTGTTCGAGAGTAACAGTGTTTTCCTTTTATAAAAGTCTCATGTATATACCATTTTAGCACTTTAAGAAGTAATGCCTTAGCCTTCCTTTGTGATCTCTATACTATTAGTAATATGTAATACCAGTCAGATCCATTTTTAACGAGCAATGGCATTCTCTAATATTCAAGCCTCCATTATTAAGAACTCATTAGTAATGGGTGAGTGGGAGTGGAGTGACAAAGATACCTCTTGCATGAGTCTAGATTTTCAGCTTATGTTTTTTCAATTTTACCATTACCCTTTAAAAGAAGAGCAATTCCTTTAAGGCCCTCTCAATAGGACACTATTCCTCTCCCTGTCCCTCTTGCCTGCTCTGATGTATTTTAAATGCTGAGATAAAAGGCTGTCTTGCTAGTCTATCAACTACTAAAGACTGATGTTTATTTTTATTGTCTCAAGGCTACATAAAGAAAAGACCTCACTGCACATAAAATTAATATAAGAGTAGTTGTTTTGGTTTGCTTTCAATGCATCAAATTAAGTTGGACCTGTGTCTTTAAATGTCTGACAACTAAAATGAATTAGACTATGACATGACCATATAGGGTATAATTTACTATTAATCTATCTTTGTTTAAGTCTTTTTTATTTCCTCTATTTCACAATTTTCTTTTCCCTTTGTACATAGATTAGATGGATCAAATTACATTTGATTAATCAAACTGTGAAAACCTTGAGGGCAGAAAAAACATTGATTGTCATTTTGTTAGCTAGCACAACAGGGACTCAAAATGTAAATTGAAGAAAAGTAATAAATGATTATTTAAAATAAGCACTTAAAAACAAATTAAACGCACTCCACATTTTCACCACTACATTAATCCATAGAAAACAGGTATAATACAAATCAGTGCAATAATTTATACTTTCTTTTCACCCTTGCTAGTAAATATTACATCAGATTGGATAGATGTATAGCAATATTGAACACAGACAGCCTACTTTGAAATTCTGTATCGTGCTAAGCACTGAGTAATAAAAGAGACTTTCTCTTGTGGGTAGAGTACAACGAGCGTTTGACTTAGGCTCAGAAGACCCAGGTTCTAGTCACAATTCCCACACTCAGGAGTTAAGTGATCTCTGTTGAATCAATTCATCATTATAAACCTCAGTTTCATCATGTGAAAAATGGGCATAATATTATATGCAACCTATATCTTATAGGATTAGTGAAAAGAAAACACTTTGAAAATAGTAAAAGTCAAAAAAATGATAATATCTCTGAAAGCAAATGACAAAACATATCTTCCTCCTCTTGGCAGAGCGAGTACCAGGGGCTATGGGAACAGAATGTTACATATAATGTCAGATACAGTCACCGCGTTGCTGCTTTTTCTTAACTATTTCTATTTTGTGCAAGGGAAGAGTATCATCTCGTAAGTGTGAAGTTGGTTCATTTGTGTTTGTGGCAGTGGAAGAGTATGACATCTGGGAATGACTATGTTGTTAATAATAGTAATGCTGCCAAGGTCTATAGAAACATGCTGGTGGTGGTGGGAGCAGTAGCAGGAGTAGTGATAGAAGAATCATTGCTGTTGCCTTAGTCAGAATAGGAGAGCAGTAGTGTTGGGAGAGTACATAAGTATGCCTTGGTCCTCCTTCAACATCTTATTAATATGTGGAAGTGACCCCAGGGATCCAAAAGCTATGCACACATGCCATTTATAAGGTCCAAAACCAAGTTTAAAAGTTTTTATCATGGATCTATAAATGGATGTCACTCCTGTTGTCTGAATATCAACTTAGAGACATGTGGAGAGGCTCATCACCAAAGTTTGGCTGCTAGGGGATGAATTCTTTTTCTGACTAGGAAATTAATGAAACCACTGACTAAGATGCAATTTGGTTGTAATAGCATGTATGGAAGAAATCTCACACTGGAGATGTAATGGGTCCTTGAAGAAGTCCCAACAATATCAGTAGTTTTTGTTTTATTAATAGTATCATTTAAGAATATGACTATCAAAATTTTCTTAGTTCATTTTCAGGCTATTTTAATTCTCTAAGTATAGTAACATAATAATTACATAGAAATTTATGATAATTTCATTGTAAAATTAGCCATTATATTTTTCATTTGAGAAATTCAAAAGAAAGATGATAAGGTCTAGGCACTCATGCAAAAGAAATAAATATTTTAACAGGTTTAACACCTTTTTTTACTGGAGCTAAGACTATGACTACGTGATGAGCAGAACTGTTTTATGATCTTTCTGTAATGGAAGCTTAGATATTACAGACCGTATGAGCCATTTAGGAGACGCTGCTTTGGGTGAATTGCAATATTTGAGGGAAGTGTGTGTGCAGACATGTGGTAACTGGTTCTGATTGACCTACAAGATGGTTGGATGATCAGAAGGAACTTTTCCCCATTGGTTACATAGATGGAACAGCCAAATATTTTAAAAAGAGACTGAGACAACACTGGCTGACTCTCTTTGCAGCATCAACATCTGGGAGATGAGCTAACTTCTTCACCCATACTATATAATAAGGAGGTCAAGACCTCAGGGTTTCTTTCTTCCCCTAACCCCCACCAATGCTATAAGGTCCCTATGAAATTGGGCTTTCTTGGCCTCTAGATTTGTGTTTTCTGTCTTGGGTCCAAGGAGTTGATTCTCTGCCCTTAGGAATTTCAAAAGCAAGGAGATGAGTCAGAGGAATCAGGAAATCTACACAAGTCTCGATCAGATGTTGGAATCAGACTGGCATTGAGGTATGGAAAAACATGGAGCTATCATTTGGAATAACCTTCTGGACTTCAACCAAGCAGAATCCAGCAGCAATCTAACCCTTGTACAAAGCCAGCAGTCTGTCTGCCTTTTGATATGAACTTGGTAGGACGTATGCTATGTAAGAAATGAACTAAGTAGTGAGCCTAATTCCCAACAGAGACTGGTGAACTTCAGTGGTAATTATGGTCCCAAGATGCTATAGAAAATATTTGTTCTCATGATAGCTTCCTTTGTAAAATCTACCTGATATCAAGTGGTTAAATGGAACGGAGGTCATAATTACTAGCCTAATGAGAGTTCAGCTGGAGAAAAAAAGAGACATACAACCTAGAAATCTAAAACAGATGTAGCAGAACTGTCACTGGGAGAATAGGGCCAGGGTGTATTTGTCACATTTGCCACTCAATATCAAAATGACTGGACTTCAATTCTGGCTCTGCCTCTAACTAGCTGTGTGACCTTGGACATATCATTTAAACTGGTCCTAGACTTTAGCATTTTCATGTGATAAATGAGGGAGTTGGATGAGATATAAAATTCTTTTAATGTCTAAATGCCATGATTCGTTGCATAATGAAAGTATTTTATTTTACAATATGAAAGGTTATAATAAAATTCCTCAAAATGGATTAATCTGGAAAACTCATTCTCAGAAGTTTTTCATGGAACTTTGCCTATTTAAAATGTAGCTAACAAATATTATTTGTATTTTTCAGCGACCCAGCAGAACATACCAACAGTAGGTTTTTAACCTATCCTGAAGTTTAGGGGATAGATGTTGCATTGGTAAATGTACCCTGGTTCATTGTTGGGGGTGGAGGAGAAAGCTCTGTTGCAGCTTAAAGAAACTTATATTTCTAGATCTGGTTGCACCGCATAAGTGACCTATACACAAAATAATAATTATGGTAAGCCTTGTATATGGTACAAAAGACTTTTGACTTTGCAAAAATATAAATTTGACTGAGATCAAAACATTCACAGGAAAAAAGCAACTACTTTTTTTCACGGAAAAATGTTTGTGGTTTTATTTGTAGATATTAATACAGTCTCAATAGTTTTCACTATACATTATGATTTAAATATGTAAAACATGAATTAAATGATAACATTTTCAATAATATTTCTACCTTATTTTATGCAAATGAATGTGATACAAAATTATTTGTGTATAATTTCTAATTTAATTATCTTTAATTCTTCCTAAGCAAGTCATGCTAGTAAATTGGGAATTCAAGTAGCAAATTTCCTATATTAATTCATTATTACTGCCCTGTCTATGATCTAGGCACCATGGAGAATTTTAGAACATAAGGGTTGATAATTACATGATTTCTGTCCTAAATTAAAGAACAGAAACATCGAATGATAAGCTCCTAGATAACTAAGGCTTTGTCTTACTCATCTTTTTGATTCCTCATGAAAAGCCCTCAAAACATATTTCACAGGACCATAGAATTAGAGCCGTAAAGTACCTTATATATCATCTAGTTCAATACTCTCATTTTATTGATGAGGAAAATGAGGACCAGAAAGGTGAGTCACGAAAAAGGCAAGACTTGAGCCTAGGTCCTCTGACTCAAAATCCAGTGCTCATATGACATTATCTATCTGCTGAATTGAATCAGCTAGTCTAATTTGTAGGCTATTTTTGGGTCCATGTTTGCTTATGATAGCTTGTGAGCTTTAGAAACTAAGGTACCTTTGAAGGTTCATGTTTGGTGATCCTCTGGCAAACATTATACTTATACATAGATATCGGTATGTATTTATAACTAAACAAGAATCTCCAAAATGACTGCTGTATGCTGAAATCTTATTTGAATCTTTTACATGCTTACTTTATAGAACACTTCATCTTTTACATGTAATAGGAAATCTAGGTGCTTAAGGATGATCTTAACATAAATTTTTATTCACAAAAAACAAAGGTTTTATAGAATAATGACAGCATGGAAAATAAACAAATCAGTGAACTGAGTATCATTTCACTGACCTTAGAAAAAAGTATTAATTTATATTTAAAAGAAATATCAGGATAAACTAAAAGAAAAAACATGGATAGCATGATCTATTATACAACAATATGCATTCATAGTAAAAAAAAGTGGCTGGGGAGAGAAACTAAAAGATGTTAGATGAGGTGGTAGAAGAGAGGGATGAATAACAATAAATCATGTGAAGATGGTGTAGGTTGAAAAACATCTCATTTGACTGTAGGATGTCCATTACTTGATTACTTAGTGAAGCTAGATTTTAATAAATTTAAATCACATGATAAAATATGTGGGAGGAATTTTTTTCTAATTGGAAAGGTTAACATTTTCTGTAGCTAATAAAATAAACACGATATTTTCACTGATGATACTATTTTGGTTAGTCGGTCCTGTGACTTAGATACAATGCAGGGAAAAAAAATGATACAGTTTTGATCTTGATGTTTGACAAGTCACAATGACACTCATATTTCAATTAAAAATGAATATCACCTCACATTGAAACAATTCAAATTATTTCTTTCAATTTATGTTTATTCTTGACAAAAACCCATGTTAAAAACAATATACCACTGAAAAACTTGACATTTTTTAAGGAAATTATAAAGGACATGTAGTAAGAATGAATGGACCAATCTTTCTGTTATTACTGTAATTATCTAACCAAAATCCACTTATTGTTCCCATTCATTAACACAGAATAAAAGAAAACTTTCATATCTTTAATAAGGTTAGCATAGAAATGAGCTTGGAGCTATTATATGACTGGGTAATATTATTAAAAAGAAGTCTTATGAAGTTTCATTTGTGTATTTAAAAGCCTTTGAATTCTCAGGAGAACTACTCAGAAGGAATCACATTAATAAAAGAACTCTGATATTAAAATTACACTCAGGTTACTTTTTTATATCCACAAGCTTATCTAATTAATAAAATGTGGTAACATGTCTGATAGTGAGAGCATATTAATTGCATTTAAAGTAACTATAATCTAAATGCTTTAAAAAATTAAACATTTTCAAGATCTTCAGAAAAATAATATACAATTTTGCAATAGAACGAGAAGAATGTATTAAATGAGTGTCTACTGTGAAAGATACTCTGGAACATTACAAATATATAGAGGGCCTAAAAAATGAGATTTTTTCCTTTTTTTCAAAGCAATGTATCATTACTTAAAAATGATTAAAGCTTAAAAAGGAATAGAGTGAAATATTACATTTCAGTAGAAATGTTTTAGAAAATAGTCATGGCAATAATTATTTCAGATAAGGCAATTATTTTAAAAAAAATATATAAAAAAACAAAAAGAACATTATACTTAAAGGCAACAGAGATAATAAAGATTTTTATATAAAATATGTATACATTGATTGGCATAATGTCTAAATACTTAAAGGAGAAGGTAACTGAGATAGTAAGACAAAAAATGTCAGACTTTAGCATCTTTCAGACTTCATTATGTCTAACAGATAAGAAAGAAATTGATTTAAAAAAAGGTTAAAACAATTTGAAATTTTATACCTTTGAAAATTACTAAATGGGAATTTTAATGAATACTTTTTTGGTATCATACAGCACTTTTACAAAAATTGGTCACATAAAACAGCCTTAAATAAAGGAGTTAAAAAATATAGAATGACAAAAATATTAAGTGAATTCCTTACAGATCACAATTTAGCAATACATACATATAGATGTAGATGTAGATGTGTGTGTGTCTATGTCTGTGTCTGTGCATGAATGTGTTACATATACTAAAAAATCTCTCAAATTTAAAGTGATTAAAACATCAATTAATAGTTTCACCCCACTCTCCATCACCTACTCTCTGATAGCCACTTAGGTTTGCTACCTTGATAACTTCTTCAATTCCTCACTTTCACTCATCCCACTTATCTAATCAATTGCCAAACCTTGTCATTTCCATCTTCACAATATCCCTCATACCTGTGCCCTTCTCCATGCACATGGTCATTATGCTAGTCAAGGAGCTCATTGTCTCTTACTTGGATCATTAAAATATAGTTTCTTAATTTGTAACCTTGTCTTATATCTCTCATCACTCTAATTTCATTTTTTGTACAACTTCCAAAGAAATTTTCTTAAAGTTAGGCATTACCATATCACCCTCCCACCCGGTAAGTCATAGTGACTCTCCATTAATTCAAAGATCAAATGGTTAGCATTCAGAGCCAAATATAACCTATCCAATATACCTTTCCAGTTTTGTTGCAGATTATTCCCTTTCATATGCATGATAGTCTAGCCAAAATGACTTCTCTCTTGTTTGATATATACAACATTTCATATGTGTAGCCCATATAAGCTATGAGGATTCTTACCTCACCTCCCATTGCTACATAGGAATCAGGTCCCCAGACCTTGGCTACCTTTTCCCTTCAAGGTTCTAGAACTACCCCTAAGAATTTACTAATCTTTTTAGAAAGGAGGGATTTACTAGGGTAGAACAATAACTATGGGAGATCCCAAACATTCTCCTAAAAGTCTGTGACATCTTCTTCTACAAGTACGCATAAATTCCAGTGAGAAATGGGCACAAGTTTAGAAAGCATATGTACCAAAGGGATGGTTCACAGCTCCCATTTACTGGAAGTACTATTCTCCTGTACATGGGGTGCTTAAGAAGTACCCCTTAAGAACATTTGTATCTATCTGTCACTGGTTCCTGATGCAGTCATTGCTTTTAGCTTATCCAGAAATCTGTCTCTGACAGATGCAAAGATGGGAGCCAAAATATCCTCTTCACTCTTTCATACCAGCAAGTCCCTCCTTTGGCCAAGTGTTGAGGGAGGAGATCTGATTAAGTCTAATACCAAGGCCTCCTTTGCACTCCTCAGGCAGTAAATCTACAGAGGTTTGCTATAAAGTCATGCTTGCTTCAACCTCTGGAATGAAGCTAATTCTAACTAGCTTACTAATTTATAGATGGTTCCTATATGGCCAATTTTCCTGGACCTATTCAATGAACAGTCTTGTGCAATGTCACTCCAATTCAGAGGACTTGTTTGGACTTAATCTAAACCCTATAATCCCATCTAGTTAAGATATCAACTCTAAAATGGGATGGGGGTGGTTTCAACCCTACCTTTATACATGCTTTCCCCCCCAACTCTATCTATGTACTACCCCTGTGGAGCTTCTAGTCATTTCTAAGACTCGGCTCAAATTCTACCTTTTACATGAGAAGTCTTTCATGATTCCCACTTCCCTCCCCTCCAAACAAGTGGGTGCTTTCACTCAAAAATGACAGTGTATCTATTTTGCATATGTTTATATATGAATTTCTCTCCTTGCAAGGAAAGGAAATTCTTCATTTATCCTCATTGCTTGGAATATAGTACATGCTTAATAAATGCTTGGTGATTGACTGAAATATTAATGAACAACAGTGACTTAAATGGTTACCAAATAATATTATACTAAATAGCAGGTCAAAGAAAGGATCACAGAAATGCCAAACAAGCAAATATATTAAGCTAAGCAGAGTTTGCTTTCACAGGAAGTTATGGTTTTCCCCTGACTAGAGTTCTGAAAGAAAAGTCTAGATTATTGCTTGTTGAATGCTATGCAAAGAGGATTCCTATTTAGGTAGTAGTGGGCCTAGATGACCTCAAAGGTCAATTACTAAGGTCAATTTGTTTCTGCAATGAATGTTGCTCTTTCCATTGGCTCTAAAATTTGCCACTCTAGGTCACGAGAAAAGCCTAGAATACACTGACTTCTTCCCTTTGCTAAAGAACAATATCTCTACAATAAAATAATATTTGAACATGGAGATCTGATCCAAATCACTAACTTCAGTTGGTAAATTCAGCAGAAATCTGTGAATATGAAAGATATCTGTCTGATTAAATTACCTTATTTATTACGTATTACAGCACTATGACAGAGGAAATCTCTAGAAATCAGAAAATATAAAGTTTTGGATATTAGACTGGGAGAAAATTGGAATAAGCCTGACAGAGACTGATTTGAGAGAAGAGAAGCTAAATATAAGCTATAAGAGCAGTAATTGGTTCCTAGTGTTTGATGAAATTTTACAACATACCCAAGATTATAATTAGAGAAAACTGAATGCATTCATTAAACCTATAGATTCTGTAAAAAATGGACTTGGTTTCAAAATATTTTTTAAATAGAAACAATCACTGCATTAAATCATTGTTGAACAAAATTACTCACATTTAAAGAATCATAAAACTTAGAATCAAAAAGAATACTAATGTATTACAAAGCAAACCTCAGTCAAAAACTGTGAGGAAAGAAATAGTAAATGCATACAGAATACCTGTCTAGCAAAGATTTGACTGTGACATTCTTTTGAACCTTTGAATAAAAGGAAATTCATGCAGCAAAAATAAGATTGTATAATAAATATTTATATCATTGGATTATGAAAATTGACTGTGGTTATGTAATTATTTGCCCTTTACACATTATCATATTGTCTTCAACTTCTAAAGAACACAAATCTTTAATTCTCAATACAGATTTATATCAAATTGTTTTAATTTAAAACCTACTAGGCGATCAGGATAGATAAACTGAGAACATTTCATTCTCTAAAAAATAATTATATTTTGAATGAATTATAAAAAAATAAACCTCTCCCCAAACTCACCAATAGGTGATTATCATTCAAATTATGTACCACCTAAATTACTGAAGGTTTTTAAACATCATACTGATTGAAACAAATGATTCTCTTGAGATTTGAAGGTTAACTTGGAGACAACTGTTCACCTACATAAGGGCCAGCATTTATCTACTGTTTGCTTTCAACGTTGTTATTTATAAGTTCATACAATACAAAAGGAAAAGAAATTATGGGAAAACACTATAACCAGTGATATGAGCAGGTCCTATTTTACCTACCAACTTCTAGATAATCAATTCTTAGATACTGACTCAATTTAACTATAGCTTAAAATCTGTGACATAGTACAAAACTATTATTGCATCAGAGCTTCTTGCTCTACCTAAACACATAAAATGAGGCAAATTAGTTCATGTTTGAAATAACCACACTAATAACACACAAGTGCTTGCATCTCCAAATTCATTACGTGAAACCTGCATGTAACCATTTGTAATAGACAAGGTTCGGATACCTCTCTCCGTCGAGACGCCCAACAAGTTTGTTTGATCTTCCAGACAACAGCGGCTACCAGTAGAAGGGATAAAAAACAACTGGAAAAAAGAGCAAAGACCAGTGTTATAAGTAAAAAATATAATTACAATATCAGATCAAATAAAGAAAAGGAATCACAGACTATTTAGGTGTAACTTTCTTACCTTGAAAATTATTCAACAAAATAAGGATAAATACACAAGTCTTAACTACCACCAAAATATTATTTTCTTCTGCTAAAGCTGGAAACTTATCTTCAGGCCAAATATACATAAGGCCTTCAAGTCAACAAATGAAAAACAAAAAAAAAAAGAAGAAATTTGGAGCTAATCTACTGGCAGAAAAAGAGAATCACATCTTTTTATTTTTCATTACGATTCAAGAAATTTACAATTTAAGACTTTCTTCAGAGAAAATAACCAATATAATTTTCCATTTGGTTTGTACTGAGATATGAAAACCATAAAAGGAATCTTTTACCATTTCATATTATCAATATTATTATATTTTATTGTTATATAGAAAAGTAACTGAAAAGAGCAACAAAATTGTCTTGTTTTGCAAAACAAGATTAATCCTTCCCCAGATATGTATCATTTTCACCATTCATATTCTATACTTCTCTGAAATTCTGCTCTTTTTTTGAGAAAACAAAAACATATGAATTGGACTGTGCACCTGAAGATCCACCCATTTTTCCTTTCATTAAATAATTCAGCATAGTATCAAAGTGCTATTATAGCTACTAGGTGCACTGTGTGAGGAGACATAGAATAAAACAATTCCTTCTAGGAGCTCACAAATTGGTGGGAATGATTAGAAAATACGCATAGTTGAGTAGGAAAGTAAAAAAGAGGTAAGTACAAAAGAGCAATCCAAAGTATCTTGACATGGAGGATAGAGGATGTCTATCTGGGAACATCTAAGACGGTTTCCTGGAGGAAATGTCATTTGAGGTGGAATAGGCAGGACAGGTACTTTATCAAAAGGCAGGTATGAGAAGGGTATCACAGGTGTAGGGAAAAGTGCAGAAGTGGAAAAACATGGGACAATTTGACTAGAGTATGGGCAATATGAGGGCAAAGACTATTGGGAGGATCTGAAAGGAATTTGAATCAAGTGAGCATAGTCTTGAAAGAAAAGGTACTATTGTGAAAGAGAAAATGAACTCTCATTGTCTTTTTCTGGATATATTTTATGAAAATTATACAATAATTTTTATTGTTTCTAGGTTCAGATGTTTTGCAGGGTGACTTTTCAGTGGTTTTTGAAGTTAAAGCAATGTTGGCAAATCTGAAGAATTCAATATACTTCAGAATAATCTACCATATAGAAATCAAAGGAAATAAATGAAAATGGTGGTGGGGGTGGAGAAGGGACATAGTGCTGTTGGGAGAAGCTTTGAGGTGGAAAGGGATATATTTCAATATTTTTTTTAACCTTTCTGAAATGGTTATTATTGAAATGACTCAAATATGGAAGTATATCATTGATTAGGTAATCTCATTTAGGGGGTGAAAAAACCCACAGTATTCCATAGAATTAACATTAGAAAGCAAAATGTTATATTCTAGCAAATGTTTTTGGTGACAAAGAAATATCCTCTGGTGGCAATCTAGCCAGTTGAATGCTGAGAGAGATAATATTGTTGCTATTTTGTGCCAATTTAAGGTTAACTGATTATGGGCATCAAGACCAGAATGCATATTTCTATAAAGTATTATTAAAAGCTTTTGGGGGATTGTTAATTTTCCATTTCCTTGAAAAGGTTAGAAACTAGGGAATTGTGTTAAAAATGTATTAGGAGAAAGAAATGATGTCCTTCCCAGAATCTGCTATGCTAGTATGTAATATTTTCAAACATATTTTTTAAAACTTGAGTTTTTGTCTCCAAAGAAAAGAATTTACAATTTAAATATCTTATTAGTAAAACGGACATTTTGTATTTTATCACTGAATATTTAAGTTACATTGAAAACTATGTAGATAGAGCTATTATTCTTAATCAAGTGTTTAGTCTCCAAAATGCTACACCATTCTCTGGCCAGGAGACAAGGTGATAAAGTGCAGGCAGGATGGTGTGGTAAAAAGAGCATTGAACAGGCAGATTTTATTCTTGCCCTGATGTGAAATCTTTTATATATTACTTCACCTCCTTGGGTCAAAATTTCCTCATCAATATAATGACAAGTTTGGGTCATTTCTTCACCGTCCATCCATCTATCCATTCATCCATCCATCCATCTATCCATCCATCCATTCATAAATCCTGTTCATTAATTCATTTGACAAAAAAAGCTACTACTAGTTGCAGAGGAAAAATTTGAGAAAACATAAAGTCTTTATTCTCATGAGGTCAACAATATAGGGGAAAGACACTGTCACACATAATTATAATGTACATTCCTTGATAAGTACCTGAGAATAGTACAAAATAAGTGCTACCTAAGGTCCAAAGAAGGAAGTACATAGCAGGGGATGAGAGAAAGAAAGCTTCATGGGGAAAGTGGTATTTTAGGGGTGATTTTTAAAGGACACAGTGCAACTTCATACCAAAGAATGGGTAGGATGTTAGAAGGATATTTGGTGGATAAGAAATAGATCCAACAAAGACACAGAGACAGAAGATCATGGTATGTAGTTAAAAAGCAGAAAGTAGTCTGTTGTGGATATAGCACAGATATAGCAAAGGAGTAAAATGAAGTAAGCCTAGCAAGGTAGGTTAAGGAAGGATCTTTAGAGACAAAGAAATTTGAATAATGTTAATTAGATAATAGGAAATCATTAAAAATTTCTGATCTGAGGGAAGGCACAATGACCACATATACACACAAGATTCACTTGATATCTTGAAACTTCACCAAATCTAACATTCCATAACTTATCCCCAACACCATCATGGTTTCTTCACAACTCGTTTGTCCTCTGCCTGAAAATCTATCATCTGCTATTTATTGCTTTGAAATAATAAGTCCTTTTAATATTCAAATAGCCCTGAGAGACATAATAAATTCAAATATTGACAGTTATTCATTCCTTCACAAGTTCTCTGTTACAGCTGGTTAAAAATGCTATTAAGTAGATTAGAATTTTGATAGAGAGAGAAAGGAGGAAGAAGAAGAATATTTTTGGATTATGTAGCACTGTCTAGAAAAGGTAGGCAAGGGTGGTCTTTCACAGTGATAAAAGTGACGGCAATGAAAGAAAAATGATGAAGAAAGTACATACATTAAACAATACTGTCAAGTTAAGTGCAAAATCTTATCTGTATTTTATAAACAGCAGAACTGAAGTTTAAAGAGGTTAACTGGTTTTCCAATAGTCCTACCACTTTTACATATCAGACCCTGTGCTAAGTAGAGGCAGGAAAGGATATATTCATAAGTGAAGGACATGTGAAAATGAAAGATGTCAATGAAATTTTAAAATAATAACATTAATGTAGTACCTACCATGTGTCAGGCACTGTACTAAGCACTTTTGTGGTTATTATCTCATGTGGTTTTCAAAATACCTCTAAAGCTAGGTGCTATTATTATCCCCACTTTACAGATGAAAGAACTGAGGCAAACAGATTGAGTTACTTGTCAAGGGTAACACAGTTAGGAGTGTTTGAGACCAGATTAGAACTCAGATCTCCTTGACTTCAGGTCAGGTGCTCAATTCACTTCACTACTTAGTTCTAGAGAGGAAGAAAAGAGTTCATATTTGAATACAGATCTGTTGACTCAAAGTCCAGTTTTCTTTCCACTATGCCATCATGTTGTCCCTGAACTTACAGATAAAATTAATGTATTTCATAATTTTTTATCAGAGTAACTTTGACAAAGTAGTGTTACAGTTTTTCTGTAGAATGTGAGGCACTGCTATGAGACATGTAATATCCCCAGAATAGCTAACCTAGATCCAAGGAGGCCTGTTCATTTGAATTTACTTATAATTGTACTTCATGGGCCTTGACAGATGTGTTTGCTTTATCTTTAGTCAACCATAGAACATAATTAGTGAAGTTTAATGACTTATAATAAGAAAAGTGGCAACCAATTATTCTTCACATAATCTTAGGACATTGTATATCACTATTAGTGGGGAGAGTATGTGAACATAGGAATTACACAAGGGGTACACATAGGACCAGGACACACACAGATCAACTCATGCTTCTGATGCTACAGGGACACTGATGTTATCTGGTACTATCGTTTCAGTACTTACAAAGGGACTTCTCTCCATGGGAAATAATCACTTTGCTAGTTTTACAGTAACTGATGAGGAAGTATTGTCAGCTGAACATCTCCCTTCAGGACTTAAATCAATCAATAAGTATTTATTAAGCTCATACTCTCTTCTAAGTATTGTTTGTGTTAAGCATTGGGACACAAATGCAAAAATAATCCTTGTTCACAAGGAGTTTACAACATTATGGGGGTGGGGGAGGGCATTAATGACATATAGAAAGAAGCTGGAAAGTAGAGGGAGGAAGGAGGAAAGGTTCCTGGTGCAAAGAACATGATGGAGAAGTCTAAAGGAGTATAGTCAGGTAGAAAATGAAGAGATAACTCGTCTGGAAGCCAGTGAAGATTGGGAGAAACTTCTTGCTCAGTTCTGTGATCAAAAGGTTCCCAAAGAAAGAGAGAATTGGAACTTCTTGGAGACAAAACGGAGGAGTGATGTGTAAATGCTATCCCTCTCCCCTTGACTCAGCAATTTGCTTTTAGGACTGTATGCCAAAGAGATCATAAAAATTGGAAAAGGTCTCACATGTATAAAAATATTTATAGCAGCTCTTTATGTGGTAGCCAAGAACTGGAAATTGAGGGAATGCCCATCAATTGGAGAATGGCTGAACAAGTTCTGGCATATGAATGGAATGGAATACTATTGTGCTATAAGAAATAATGAACATGAAGACTTCAGAGAGGCTTGGGAGGTCTTTTATGAACTGATGCTGAGTGAAAGTTGAATAAACAGGAGAACTTTGTACACAGTAACAACCACAATGTGCGAGGAATTTTTCTGGTAGATTTAGCCCTTCACAACAATACAAGGACCTAAAACATTCCCAATGGACTCTTGAGGTAAAATGCCTTCCACATCCAGAGAAAGAACTATGGAATTGGATCACAGAATGAAGCAGACTATTTTCTCTTGTGTTATATTTTGGTTTGTTTTGTTTTTATGGCTTTTCCCATTCTATGCAACATGACTAAGGCAAAAATGTATTTAATAAGAATGTATGTGTAGAACCTATATAAGACTGCATGCCATCTCCAGGAAGGAGGGGAGAGGGAAAGGGGAGGGAGAGTGGGAAAATCTAAGGCATATGGAAGTGACTGCAGGAAAGTGAAAACAAGTAAAAAAAAAAAAAAGAATAATTCTAAACAAAAGAGAGAGAAAGAAGGGATGTGATGGGGTGTGAGTTCTAGAGCTGATATAATCTTGTAGGATGACGAGATTCCAAAGATATAATGGAGAAATGCAAAAGAAAATGAAAATCAAGCCTACTAAGTATATTGCCATGCTGATCCCTATTAGTTTCATGGTGACTGCTATGGATGTCTTCCACTGGCCTTCATAATATTAACTAAATGTTAGCTGTCTGTGCTGGACATCATTCTACTATCCACTTCAATATCTCTTCAAGGTCACCCTCTGGCTACCTCAACTCTGCCTTTTTAAGCTGGAGTGGCTAGAACCTTTCCTGATACAGGTAGTCTGACAAATTTTCACAGCTACCACATTCTACCAACAAACCCAGACACAGGGTCCCCTACCTCTGAGTGGACATTGAAGCCCTCTGCTATCCATAATTACATAAATTAGTATTAAACACTACCAAGGACTTTTTGGGCTAGGAATTGTAATCAAATATGAATCAGAACAAAAGGCAAATTAAGGATGTAAAGTCCTTGTTCTCTACCTAACAAATTATTGTCTATATCATGCTTTTCAGCAGCAAAGACCTTTGCTTTGGTTCTGGATTTTGGCCAGTATAAACCTTGCCTTCTCCCCACACTTCAATAAATTTGTTATCTTACTGAAGTGAGTACTCCTTCAAAGGTACAGATGGCAACTCATCCATGCCTTGAGACTCTTGTCTATATCTTTCCATAAATTCTCCACAGGGAGTCCATCCCTTTAGTTGGGATAGAGAGTGAGGGAGCGTTTTCTGTTCCCTGACATCACCTCGGTACCAATATACCACGCTGGCTATCCATCTGTTATCCTTCAATGTCGCTAATGATAGGAAGCACTAATAACAAAACATTTTGTTTCTAAAATGTATGACTATACATTTCCACAGTATGTTTGTATTTAACTATGGTGAACATTTATGTCTAATCACAGTAAAATAATGCTGTCTGTTTATACAATACCTTTAACATATAACATGGATGCACAAGGAACACATATGCAAACGTTAAAAAAGCTAATCAAAGATTCATCATTTTGTTGCCTCCTGTTCACTCTTCACATTTTATATTCTTATCCATTTATTCAGTAAGAAGCAAGTTTATCAGCAGTACATTTTTTGTCTACACATGTCTTTATATCCCTTATAGAAAAATAGAGATTTTGTTAAAAGGAACTAGTGATCTTCAGTGTAAAAAAGACTTACAGTGAACATTATTATCATCTTAGAATACTTGGAAGGTTATTATTATATGAAGAAGAATTAGATTTAGGCTACTCATGTTCAAAAGGCAGAACAAAAATCAATGGTTCAAAATTATAGGGAACAAAATATTGGTGCAACAAAATAAACTTCCAACAGAGCCAGGACCAGGGATAGAAAAGTTAGGCAGCTGGCAAGAGTTCAAAATACAGGAACAGAAGATGGTGGCCTGCTAGGATGCATAGGGTTCCAAGTCCCCAGTAAACACTCAGAGATGCACTTTTTGGCTAAATCATAAAAAGATCAATAATAGTCACCCCACACAACCCAGGCATTCATAGAAGGACCCCCAGGATCTTGAGTTAGATATAACACCAGGGCAGGTTAAGAGCAAATTACACAGGGCAGAGGGCAGGTAGCTATTACTGCAGACTCTGAGAAGTCTTTTCTGACAGTTTTATATTCCTCAAGCCTATTCCAGGGCAGGTCAAGTGTTTTCACAAGCTAGAGCCTGGAGTTAGTGTAGAATGATTTGGGGGAAGTCTGGGCCAGTTTAGCACACTGCATTCTCCCTACCTAAGTCAGGCAGAAGGAGCCTTTCCTCAAGTCTGGGGATGGTTGCTCATAGGAAGGGGTAGCACTCCAAGGATTCTGGGAGTGGAATACTTCCAGAAAGAGACCCTGAGACCAGTTCAGTTTGAAGAGTATCTAATCCAGGCATAGCTTAACAGAAAGAATAGACCCAGGTTATTGAAGGTAGGGTCCACATGACAGCAGGAACCAGCCAAACTGTGGGGAAAATGTCATGGGCAAAATCCAGTTTGAGAAATTCCTAAAGCCTGAGGTGAAGCCAAGTACAAGAGGAGCCCTTGAGTCCAAAAGCATGTTGGTATCTGTGGCTAGTAAAGGTCCCTGAGAGTCCTGCGATAAGAGTAAGAGTTAAAGTATAGCTCACTGCTTGAGCAACCTCATAGTCTCCTAAAGGAAGGGCCTAGTGTGGTCCACTAGACTCAGAACCAGGCAAGTTCTGATCATACACTGAAATGTAGAATTTGACCTTAGGGCAGGTGCCCTAAAAAAAAAAAAAAACTAACGGAAACTCTGAACATCATGACATAATACCTTACTTTGAAGAACACCAAGAGAGTATATAATAATGCACTACTAATGGAGTTGTGAAATAGACTAATGGTTATGGAATATAATTTGGAACTACAGAAAAAAGATGATAAAATTGTGCATACCTTCTGACCCAGAAATGTCACTACTAGGTCTGTTACCAATGGGATCAAAAAAAGGGGAAAAGGACCTATCTCTCAATACTAAAATATTTATAGCACCTCTTTTTGTGGTGGCTAAGATATGGAAATGGAAGGGATGACTATCCACTGGAGAATGGTTTAATGAATTGTGACATATGATTGCAATGGAATACTATTTTCCTATAAGAAATAATGAACAGGATAGTTTTAGAAAAAGATAGGAAAACCTATATTAACTGATACAAAGTGAAATAAACAGAACAAGGAACAGAACAGAAATAGGGACACAGAACTAAGATGGCAGAGTAAGGCAGGAACTCCCTTGAACTCTCCCAAATTTAGCTCTAGACAACTACAAAATAATGGCTCAAAACAAATTTTTGGAGTGGAAAAACCAACAAAAAGAGATGGGGAGGGTAGGGAGGAGAGAAAAATTTTCCAGTTCAAGTCAACTTATAGAGTCAATAAAAACAATATGTCTCACTTGGGAAAGAGAGGAGTGTAATCCAAAGTATGTAGCATTCAGGTAAATCATCAATAAGCCATGTGCTAGAAAGTTAGCAGCAAGGCTCCAAAGTCAGAGTTCATCTGCAAGACCCCATGACCCTGGTACAGCAGGCCAGTTGCCAAGCTGTATGGTTCCAGCGCCAGAGGCCAGTAGGAAAGCCCATGATCCTGGGATGGCAAGCCAAAAGTGATCATAATCCCTAGAGAAGGAGGCCAACAGTGAGGCTCTAAAGCACTTGAGACAGTGCCCCCTCCATTCCAGGAGCGCAGCACAACTTTAAAAGCTACAAAATAGGCTTAAAAATTACCAAAAAAAATAAAATAAAATAAAGCAAGAACCTGACCTTAGAAAGTTACTATGATGACAGGGAAGAACAAAACACAAACTCAGGAGAGGACAACAATGTCAAAACATCTACTTGCAAAGCCCCAAAGAAAAATGCGAATTAGACTTAGGTCCGAAAAGAACTCAGAAGAGTCAAAAAAGGATTTTAAAAATCAAATAAGAGAGGCAGAAGAAAAAGTGGGAAAAGAAATGAGAATGATGCAAGAGAATCATGGAAAAAAGAGCCAACAGCTTGGTAGAGGGAGCACAAAAAATGGGAAAAGGTGAACATAAATACACTGAAGAAAAGAATTCCTTGAAAAGGAGAGTTGGCCAAATTGAAAAGGAGGCAGAAAAGCTTACCACAGCAAATAATTCTTTAAGAATTAGAATCGAGTAAGCAGAAGCTCATGACTCCATGAAATAACAAGAAAAAAATTAATAAAATTATAAAAAAGAAAAAATATGAAATATCTAATTAGAAAAACAACTATCTTGGAAAATAGATACAGGAGAAATAATTTAAGAGTTATTGGACTACCCAAAAGTCATAATCCAAAAAAGAAGTTGGATATCGTATTTTAAGAAAATATCAAGAAAAACTCCCCTGTTATTCTAGGACCAGAGGGTAAAATAAAAATTTAAAGAATCTACCATCACCTCCTAAAAGGGATTCCAATTCACATTATTTGGAATTAATATTAAATTAAAACTCCCAAGAATGTTATAACCAAATTCCACAATTCCCAGATAAAGAAGACAATATCACAAATAACCAGAAGGAAAAAACTCAAATACTGTCCAGTCACAGTCAAGATTATGCAGGATTTAGCATTTTTTAAATAAAAAGTTCAGAAGACTCAGAATACGATGCTTTGGAAAGCAAAAGAGCTAAAATTATATCCAAGAATTACCTAGTTAGTGAAAGTGTATAATCCTTTTAGGGGGAAATATAAACATTAAGTGAAATAGAGGACTTTCAAGTATTTCTTATGAAACTACCAGAGTTGAACAGAACATGTGATTTTCAGATACATGACTCAGCAAGAGCATAAAAAGATAAAGAGTAAAAAGAAATCGTTAGGAATTCAATAAAGCTCAACTGTTTATATCCCTACATGGGAGGATGATATTTCTAACTTATAAGAACTTTGACACTATTAGGGCAATTAGGAGGAGTATACATAGACAGAGGTTACAGGCATAATTTAACTTTGATAGAATTACATAAAAAATTAAGGAAAAAGAAAAAGTATTGCACTGGGAGAAGAGGGAAGATATAGGTAAAATGTGGTAAATTATCTTACAGGAAGAGGCATGAAAGACCTATTACAGCAGAGAGAAAGATGAGGTAGTGGGCATTTCTTGAAACTTACTCTCATTGAAATTGGTTCAAAAAGGGAATAACATACACACTTAGGTAGAAATTTATATTACACTATAGAAAAGTAGAAGGGAAAGAGTTGATATAGAATGGGGGAATTTATGGAAGGGAGAGAAGATTGGGGGAGGTGGTCATTAGAAGTGAAACACTTTTGAGGATAGACAAAGTGAAAAGAGAAAGAGAAACAGAGAGAGAGAGACAGGTAGAGACAGAAAAATATACACAGAGACATGGAGTTAAATAGGAAAAAAAAGGATGAAGAGAAATAGGAAATACATTGTAATCATAACTAAGAATGTGAATGGGATTAACTCATTCATAAAATAAAATCAGATAGTACAGTGGATTAAAAATTAGATTCCTACAATATGTAGGTTACAAGAAACACATTTGAAGCATACACACAAAGTAAAGGTAAGGTGCTGGAGTAGAATATTATACTTCAGCTGAAGAAAAAAAAACAAGGATCACAATTACGATGACAGAGAAAGCAAAAGCAAAAATGATCTAATTAAAAGAGATAAGGAAGGGAACTATGTCGTGCTAAGGGGCACCAAAAAAAATTAAGTAATATCAATACTAAACATTTATTCACCAAGAGTTATAGCATCCAAATTTAAAAGGACAAATTAAATGAGTTACAGGAAAAAGTAAACAATAAAACTATGCAAGTAAAGAACCTGAACCGTCTTCTCTCAGTAATAGATAAATCTAACCAAAAATAAACAGTAAAAAAGATAAGAAGGTAAACAGAATTTTAGAAAAGCTAGATATGATAGACTTCTGGAGAAAATTAAAAGGTCACAGAATGGAATATACCTTTTTTTCAGTGCTATATTGCACCTACACAAAAACTGACTAAAAAGTAGGGCATTAAAAATGTCACAGTCAAATACAGAAATTCAGAAATACTAAATGCATCCTTTTATAATGATCATAATGTAATAAAAATACATTCAATGAAAGACCATGGAAAGAGAGAATAAAAATAAATTGAAATCTAAATAATTTACTCCTAAAAATGGGTGGGTCAAAAAAGAAATCATAGAAACAATAACCACATTAATGGGAAATCAACAATGGGACAATACATCAAAATATATAGGATATGGTCAAAACAATACTAAATGGGAAATTTATATCTCTAACACATCAATAAAAGAGAGGAAAAGCAGATAAATGAATTGGGCATGCAACTAAAAAACTAGAAAAAACATTAAAAATCACCAATTAAACACCAAATTGAAAATCCTGAAAATCAAATGAGAGAGAAATAAAACTGAAAGTAAGCAAACCACTCAACTAATAAATAAAGCTAGGATCTGTTTTGATGAAGAAATAGTTAAACTATTAATTTGATTTTTAAAAAAAGAAAAGCAAATTCCTAGTACCAAAAGTTAAAAGGGTGAATTTGTCACCAATGATGATGAAATTCAAGCAATTAGGAGGACCTACTTTGTTCAATTATATGCCAATAAATCTGGCAATCTAAGTAAAGTTTACAAAAATATAAATTTCCCAGATTAAAAGGAGAGGAAATAGAATACCTAAATAATTCCACTTTAGAAATGGAATTTTAACAAGCTATCAACAAACTCCCTAAGAAAAAAATCCCCAATATCAGATAGATTCACACATGAATTCTACCAAACATTCAAGAAACAATTAATTACTATATAAATAATTTGGAAAAATAGGTAAAGAAAGAGTCCTATAAAATTTCTTTTATGACACAAATATGGAGCTAATAAAAGTAAAAACAGGGAAAGAAAACTACAAACTAATTTCTCTAATGAAGATGGATGGAAAAATTTTTAATAAAATAGCAAATTTAATAAAATAACACTGTATCATAAGGACTATATATTATGACCAGGTGGAATTGGTAGCAGGATTACAGGTATTATATAAGGAAAACTAAGAGTAGTATTGATCATATCAATTACAAAAATAATAAATATCATATGATAATGTCAATAGATGGAAAAAAGTCAAAATATAACACCTGTTCCTATTAATAAGAGTAGGAAGGATAGGAAGCAACGGAACCATTCTTAAAATTACAAGTAATATCTATCTAAAGTCGAGTAAGAATTATCTATAGAAGAGATAAACTTTCCCAATAAGATTAGGAGTGAAGTAAAGATGTACATTATCATGACTATTATTCAATATTGCACTAGAAATGCTGGATATAGCAATAAGAAAAAGAAATTTGAAGAATAAAAATAAGCAATGAGGAAACAAAACCGTCACCCTTCACAGATGATGTAATGTTACACTTAGAGAATCCTAGAGAATCAACTAAAAATCTACTTGAAATTACTAACAACTTTAACAAAGTTGTAGGATATAAAATATAAATTTTAATATAAATATAAATCACTATCAATTCTATATATTACCAACAAATTCCAGCAGCAAGACATAAAAAGAGTAATTCCTTTTAAAATAACTATAGATGATATGAAATTTGAGAATCTGCCTGATAGGAGAAAACCAGGAATTATATGAACACAGTTACAAAACACTTTTCATACAAATAAAGTCAAGTGGGTCTTAAATAACTATAAAAATATCAATTACTCATGGGTAGACTGAGTCAGTATAATAAATTTATAAATCTACCCAAATTATTTTATTATTCAGTGCCATAACAATAAGATAACCAAAAATGTTTTATAGAACTAGAAAAAATAATAAAATTCACCTGGAAGAACAAAAAGTCAGGAATATCAAAGGAATTAATGAAAAAAAATGTGAAGAATGGTGGCTTGACCTTACCAGACCTCAAACTGTAATATAAAATGAAAATAATAAAAACAATCTGGTATTGGCAGATCCATGGAGAAGTATAAAATTTATAACCGAGCAAGACATAGCATTACAGGATGTAAAATCAATAATTCTTATTATAATTTTATAAAAGGTTTTACAAAAATAAAACAAATGCAATGAAGATTGGAAGGGAAGCAGAAAGCCAGGAAACAACTTTTATAGCAAAGATCTTTGATAAAATCTCATTTCTAAAGTATATAGAGAACTGAATCTAATTTGTAAGAATACAAGTCATTCCACAATTAATAAATGGTCAAAGGATATGAAGAGGCAGTTTCCAATGAATAAATCAATGCTATCTATAGTCATAAGAAAAAATGCTCTAAAACAGTACTGATTAGAGAAATGCACATTAAAACAACTGTGATGTACTACCTCCAACCTATCAAATTAGTTAATATGACAGGAAAGGAAAATTATAAATATTGGAGGGAATGTAGGAAAATTGGGACATTGATGTACTGTTGGTGGAATTGTGAAATGATCCAGCTGTTCTGGAAAGCAATTTGGAACTACGATCAAAGGGCTACATGACTGTGCATACCCTAAAACAGTAGTACTGATACTAGTTCTATATTCTAAAGAGATTTTTTTAAAGGCAAAAGGATATATTTGGAGAAAAATATTTATAGTAGCTCTTTTCATGGTGGCCAATTTGAAATTAAGAGGATGCACATCAATTGGGAAATGGTTAAACAAATTGTTGTGTATGGTGATAATAAAATACTAATGCTCTATAAGAAATGACAAGTTGGATGGTTTCAGAAAAACCTGGAAAGACTTACATGAACAAATTCAAAGTGAAGTGAGCAGAAATGGGAGAACCTTGTAAATGGCAACAGCAATATTGTTGTACAATGGCTAATTGTGAACGAAAACTATTCTCAGCAATACAACAATCAAAGATAATTACAAAGGACTCATGATGAAAAAATACCATGCATCTCCAGAGAAAGAACTGATATGATAGTCTGAATGCAGATCAAAGCATGCTTTTCTTCATTTTATTTTATTCATATGTTGTGAGGTTGTTTTGGAGTCTTGTCTTCTTTAACAACATGATGAATATGGAAAGATTTTTTGCATGATTCCATATGCAGAACCTCTATCAAATTGCTAACCATCTTAGGAAGGGGCAAATGGATGGCGAGAAGAAGGGAGAGTAAGAACTAGGCACTCAAATTTAAAAAATGCAAAAATTGTTTTTATATGTAATTAGGGAAAATAAAATATTAAATAAACATAAAGAACCAGGAAAACATTTTATGTAGTAACAGCAATAGTGTTTAAGATGATCAACCATAAGAGTGACCTACTCTGATCGAGACACTGCCGAAGACAATTCCAAAGGACTCAAGATGAAAAGATGTTACCCAGTTTTAAAGAAAGAACTGATGAATTTTAGCAAATTGAAGCATACTTTTTAAACTTTCTGCATTATTCTTCTTTTCTTTTTTGTCCATGTTTTCTTTTGCAAAATGTCTAATGTGAAATTTTTTTTGCATGTCTTTACATGTATAACTGTTATCAAATTGCTTGCCTTCTCAAGGAAGAGTGAGGAGTAGGAAGAAGGGAGAGAATTTAGAATTCAAAATTTTTAAAATGCTAATTTTTATATATAATTAGGTAATATTTAATGAAATAAAATATATTAGAAATACACAGTAGTTTAAAATAAGGTAATGATTCCAAAATGAAGTTTATATTGCCTAAGTCCTCCCAAAGAAAATCAAGTAGAAAGGTAATTTCACCAAAACAAATGAAGACAGACAAAGAGAAGGGAGACAGAGACAGAGATAGAAATGAGAGAGAAAGAGACAGATAATTGAGACAAATAGAAAGTTAGAGACAAAGAAACAAATACCCTGGAGGAGGATGTTTGAAATTTCAGGTCTATATGTTTATAGGAATCTCATCATTAATTATTATGATAGTTAAATAAAATGAGATACAGAATGATCACTCTGAATATAAGGGACATCAGAACAATGTTTCTGATATATGTCAAGTGACATACAAGTATCAGAATTAACATTTTTATTTTTATCCATATCTGTGATTTCATCAGTGTGGGGAACTCTTGGTTTGAAAACTTCTCTCATCAATACAGAACAATACAGAACAGTTAACTAATTTTTCATGACTTGTAGTTTTAAAGATATACCTGGGGGCCTTAAAGGTTACCAATATTCACTTAGCTAGAAGATATTAGAGGCAGAACTCAAAATTCTTTTCCTGATTATCATTATTATCGTTAATAATAATACCATTTATTTAGCATCTACTATGACCAGGTATTATGCTAAATGCTTTAAAATATTGTCTCATTTGATAACCATGGGAACTAGGTGCTGTTATTCTCTCCCTTTTAGAGTTAATGAAACTGAGGCAAATAGAGGTTAAATGATGTGACCACAGTTACACAGAGATTAAGTGTTTGAGGACAGCGTTGAACTATGCACTGTCTTATGATTCTGTCAAATGGTGATGATCTAAATTTGGTGAAGTAGAGGCAGCAACCTAGCTGAATTATCCCAACATTCCCTTGTAAATTGCTTTAAAATAATGTCACAAATAAAATTCTGGAGTAACAGTCAACAAAAAGTTAGCGTGAGATATTCTATCAGCTTAAGTCAACCTAGGAAGTCAGCAAGAGAGGTTAATGATACTGGGCTGGGGGTTAACCCAGAGTGCACTAAACTAAGCAGAAGCATCAGCCGTGGACCACGAAGATGGCTGCAATAGCAGCAGCAGCTTCATGAGCTCTAAGCCTAGAGACCGTAAGGGTGTCAGGTCAGACAACTGGTCGCAAAAAGATTAAAGGAGACCCATTGGATACAATCTGTGCTAATTTGTAATAGTGCTCCATTATCCATATGTAGTTCTGGGTTGTAGTTCCAGAGCTGAGAGAATTGCTTGAGTAGGGCCCCTGGGCTCAGTTTCAAGGCAGAAAGATACATTAACACTTGTGGCTACAGGAGAGAAGAGGCTCTTCCTGGATAAAGATCAGAGCTCAGGAAAGGACAGCAGTGATCACGTTTCCTTAGATTATGCCACCTTGGAAATACTGAAAATGTATCCCCAGAGCTAGCACAAAAAGTATCATAAAAAAAAAAACCCCTGATGTTTGGGACAGTACCTCTTTAGCCCTAGGTAAGCACAGCTGAAATCGAATCAAAGTCAAGAAATAGGCTCAAAAAATGAGCAAGCAACTGAAAAAAAGAATTTGACCATAAACACTACTATAGCGGCAGAGAAGACCAAGACACAAACTCAGAAGACCAAAATGCAAAAATGCTGAAAATCACAGACTCATAGAAAAATATCAAACGGAAGCCCAGCAAGAATTAGTGCAAAAGTTAGTGAAAGAGATTAGTTTTAGACAAAAAATTGGGAAATGGAAGATGTTAGAGTAAAGAGAGGGACTTGTGTGTTCACCTAAATCCCTCCCAATACCTTTAAAAATGACTCCAAAAAAGCTCTAGAGCAGTAGAACCCAAAAAGAGATGGAATGAAACAAATTTCCAGCCCAAGACCACTCAGAAATTCTGCAGGAAAAGGTTGTAAGAGAGGAGCAGAGTTCAGAAGAAGTGCTAGCACAGACCATGGCCCAGCAAACCCAAAGCAGGCCTTGAGGAAACTGAATCACTGGCAACAGTGACAGTTTCCAAACCTCTCAGCCAATAGATACTTAAGATAATTTCGGTCAGGATTGGAAAGGTTAGTCACACCTGAGTTAATGGAGCAGAGTCCAGCATAGGCTGGGGCATAGTCCTGCCCCAGTTCCAGTGGCAGTGATATTGGCTGCTTCCAGAGCTCTCAGACAACAGATGGTAAGGGAGTAGAACAACAGGTCAGAAGAAGATTACAGAGGTCTTTTGGCTAGTACTGGGGCAGGACTCTTGGATCCAGGTCTAAGTTCTGGGTGGCAGTCCCAGGGCAAGGAGGAGCACTAGCATAGCAGAGGTTGTGGCAGCTGTGGAAAAGAAACCATCCTAATAGTTCCAGAACAGAAAAGGATGCTTGTGGTCACTCACAGACCACAGCACTAACCAGGAGAAGAGAAAAAATCCTTTCCTGAGATCATACCACTTTGAAAGAACTGAAAACTTACAGGTCCCTATTTCTGACAATAGCTATATAAAACTACTAAAGCTTGAGACAGTATGCCTTCCACCCTGAAAACACAACTCTACTTTACAAAGATTTAGAAGTTAAGTAATAGGCTGGGAAAATGAGCAAACAATTTGAAAAAACTCTGGCCATAGAAAGTCACTACCATGACAAGGAAGAACAAAACACACACTCAGAAGAAGACAATGAAGTCAAAGCTCCTCCATCCAAAGCCTCCCAGAAAAATATAAATTAGTCTCTGGCCATGGAAGAGCTCAAAAAGAATTTTGAAAATCAAGTAAGAGAGATATAAGGAAGACTGAGAAAAGAAATTAGAGTGATGTAAGAAAATCATGAAAAATGAGTCAACAGCTTGGTAAAAGAGACACAAATAAAACACTAAACAAAATAACAAACTAGGCCAAATGGCAAGAGGTCTAAAAATATGAGAAGAATGTCTTAAAAAACCTAATTAGCCAAATGGAGAAAGAGGACCAAAAGCTCACTAAAGAAAATAATCCCTTAAAAATTAGAATGGAGCAAATGAATGCTAGCTAATGACCCTATGAGAAATCAAGAAATTATAAAATAAAATCAAAAGAATAAAAAATTGAAGACTACGAAATGTATCTAATTGGGAAAACAACTGACCTGGAAAATAGATCCAGGGGAGATCATTTAAAAATTATTAGACTACCTGAAAGTCATGAACAACAACAAAAAAGAATCTAGATGTCAACTTTCAACAAAATATCAAGGAAAACTACTCTGATATTCTAGAACCAAATGGTACAACGAAAATGGAAAGAATACACCAATCATTTCCAGAGAAAGATCACAAAAAAGAAAACTCCCAGGAATATTTCAGCCAAATTCCAAAGTTCCCAGGTCAAGGAGAAAATGTTGCAAGCATCCAGAAAAAAACAATTCAAGTATAATGGAGCCACAGTCAGGTTAACACAAGATTTAGCAGTTTAGACACTAAAGTTCAGAGGGCATGGGATATCTCATGGGACATGCCCATTCTTATCCAGAGAGCAAAGCAATTAGGATTTCAAACAAGAATCACCTATCCAGAAAAACAGAATATAATCTTTGATGGGGAAAAAATATACATTCCATGATATAGAGGACTTTCAAGCATTATGCATGAAAAGACCAGAGCTGAATAGAAAATTTGACAATCAAATATAAGACTCAAGGGAAGCACAAAAATGTAAACAGGCAAGGAAAATCATAATGAACTTAAGCTTAAACTGTTGACATTCCTACGTGATACAGGGATATTTGTAACTCATAAAACTTTTGTCATTAATTAGAGTAGTTACACTTGACACTCCCTAACTGTGTGACCTTGGCAAGTCACTTAACAACAACTGCCTCATCCTGGGTCATCTCCAGTCATCCTGATGAATATCTGGTCACTGGATTCAGATGGTTCTGGAGGAGAAGTGAGGCTGGTGACCTGCGCAGCCCTCCTTCACTCAAGACAATGTTTAGTGAAAGTCACGTCATTATTTCTCTGATGGCATGGTCTTCTTGGTAATGAAGGATGAACACAAATGTGTGTGTGTCTATATATATCTATACATATAGATATATATAGACACACACACATACATCCATATGTATATATATGTGTGGGTATATATATCTATATATGGAGAGAGAGATAAACAGGTGTGAGTTGAATAGGAAAGAATGATATCTAAAAAATAAAATTAAGAGGTAAGAGAGGGATGTAGTGGGGAAAAAAGAGATGGGTAGAATATGTAAACTCACATAACAGAGTCAAGAAAATGCTTTTAGAATGGAAAAGAGGAGGGTGGAGGTGAGGGGAAGTGAGTGAACATTATTCTTCATCAGAATTGGCTCAAAGAGGGAATAATATACACATTCAATTGGTATAGAAATCTGTCTTATCCTATAGGAAAGGAGGAAAGGAAGGGGATAAGAGAAGGGGGGTGGTGATGAAAGGGAGCACAGACTGGGGTAGGAAGTAGTTGGTAGCAAAATTCTTTTGTGGAGGGACAGGATAAAAGGAGAGAGAGAACAGAATAAACAGAAGTGTGGAATAGGATGGAGGGAAACACAGTTACTGTGGGTAACTGTGAAAAAAAATTTGAAGCAAGTTTCCCTGATAAAGGCCTCATTTCTCAAACATATAGAGAACTGAGTCAATTTATGAAATTAAGTCATTCCCCATTTGATAAATGATCAAAAGATATGATCAATTTTCAGATACAGTAATCAAAGCTATCTATAGTGATATGAAAAAATAATCTAACTCTTTTTTGATTGGAGAAATGCAAACTAAAACAGTTCTGAAGTGCTACCTCATACCCATTACATTGGCTAATAGGACAGAACAGGTGAATGTTAAATGTTAGAGGGAATGTGTGGGAAAAAAAATGAGACATAAGGAGTGGAGCCAAGATGGTGGAGTAACAGCATAGACTGTCTAGAGCTCTCCCCAAGCTCAGCCAAATACCTGGAAAAATTATTTTAAAGAAATTCTGGAGCAGCAGAACCCATAAAATAATGGAGTGAAGCAAATCTCCAGCCCAAGACAGCTTGGAAGGTGGCTGAGAAGTGTCTATTGCACCACACTGGGAGCAGAGTGAAGTTTAGTACAGGCCATGCCAGCATAGACAGGACCTGAATAGGCCTCGGGGGACTGAATCTTGGGCACCTGTGGTGATTTCCAGACTTCACAACCCCAAAATGCTAAAGACAACCTGGAAGGTCAGTGGAAAAACTCGGTGGGACCTATATGAGAGGAGGGAGTGGTCTGGTTCCAGACCAAGAACGGTGGAGGGGGTAGAGGAGTTTGCTGAGGAGGAACCCATTGTGGCAGCAGTAGCAGGTGCAGGGGCAGCAGCAGTGGCAGTGTCTGTTTCTAGAGTTCTAGGACAACAGATTGTCAGGGAATCGAGTGGCTGATGGTACACCCCCCAACACCCTCACTGGAAGCAGAGAACAACCTTCATAAAGAACTCAAAAGTCAAATAAATGGCTGAGGAAATGAGCAAAAAATGGGAAAAGAATCAGATTACAGAATCTTACTTTGATGACAGGAAAGATCAAAGTATATAAACAGAAGACAACAAAGTCAAAGTTTCTATATCCAAAGCCTGCAAGATAAATATCAACCTGTCTCAGGCCATGGAAGAACTCAAAAAGGATTTTGAAAATCAAATAAGAGATGCGGAGCAAAAATTGGGAAGAGAAATGAGCATGATGCAAGAAAATCATGAAAAATGATTGCTAAATCATTGCTAAATCAACTGCTTGCTAAAGGAGACACAAAAAAAGCTGAAGAAAATAACACCTTAAAAAAATAAACTAATCCAAATGCAAAAGGGATTCAAAGAGCCAATGAGGAGAAGAATGTCCTAAAAAGCAGGTGGAAAAGGAGGTCTGAATGCTCACTAAAGAAAATAATTCCTTAACAATTAGAATAGAGCAGATGGAAGCTAATAACTTTATGAAAAATCAAGAAATTACAAAACAAAAACCAAAGGAATGAAAAAATAGCAGACAATGTAAAATATTTCACTGGAAAAACAAGTGACCTGGAATATAGATCCAGGAGAGACAATTTAAAAATTACTGGATTACCTGAAAGCCATGATCAAAAAAAAGAGCCTAGACATCATCTTTCAAGAAATTATCAAGGAAAATTGTCCTGATATTGTAGAGAGGGTAAAATAGATACTGAATGAATCTGCCAATTGCTTCCTAAAAGAGATCCCAAAAGGAAAACTCCTAGGAATATTGTAGCCAAATTCCAGAGCACCCAGGTCAAGGAGAAAATATTGCAAGCAGCCAGAAAGAAACAATTCTAGTGTTGGGGAAACACAATCAGAATAACACAAGATCTACTAGCTTCTACACTAAGAGATCAGAGGGCTTGGAATATAATATTCTAGAGGTCAAAGGAACTAGGATTAAAACCAAGAATGACCTATCCATCAAAAATGATTATAATACTTTAGGGGAAAAAAAGATCATTCAACAAAATAGAGGACTTTCTAGTATTCTTGTTGAAATGACCAGAGTTGAATAGAAAATCTGACTTTAAAATACAAGAATCAAGAGAAACATGAAAAAGAAAATAGGAAAGAGAAGTCATAAGGGACTTACTACAGTTGAACTGTTTATATTCCTACATGAAAAGATCACATTTGTAACTCTTGAGACTTTCCTCAGTATTAGGTCAGTTGGAGGGATTATGTACATATAGACAGAGGGCACAGAGTGAGTTGAATAGGTAGGGTTGATATCTATAAAAACAAAATTAAGCGGTGAGAGAGGACTATATTGAAAGGAGAAAGGGAGAAATAGAATGAGGTAAATTATCTTCACAAAAGAGGCAAGAAAAAGCTTTTTGAATGGGGGGGATGGGGAAAGGGGAAGGTGAGAAGAAAAGAATGAACCTTACTCTCCTCGCATTTGGTTTAAGAAGGAAATAACATGCACTCTCAATTTGGTATGAAACTCTATCTTACACTACAGGAAAGTAGGGGGAAGGGGTTTAGCGGGGGGTGGGGCAGAGTATGATAGGAGGGAGGACAAATGGGAGGAGGGATAATAAGAAGTAAACATTTTTGAAGATGGATAAGGTCAAAATAGAGGGTAGAATAAATGGGGAACAGGATAGGACGGAGGGAAATGTAGTCTTTCACAATATGACTGTTATGGAAGTGTTTTGCATAACTACACATGCATAATCTATATTGAATTGCTTGCCTTGCCAGTGGGGATGGGTGAGGAGGGAGGAAAGGACAGTAGTTGGAACTCAAAGTTTTAAAAATGAATGTTAAAACTTGTTTTTACATACAACTAGGAAATAAGATATACAGGCAATGGGGTATAGAAATCTATCTTGCTCTACAAGAAAATAGAAGGAAAGAGGATAAGAGAAGGGAGGGGTATGATAGAATGGAGGGTAGATTGGGGGAAGAAGTAGTCAGAATGCATGCTGTCTTTGGGTGGTGGAGGGGAGAGATGGGAAGAAAATTTGTAACTCAAAATCTTATGGAAATGTCTATTGAAAACCAAAAATAAATAAATAAATTTTTAAAAAAGAAAGATAAAAATGTAGCCCCCAAAATCCACAATATGACTGAAAAACACAAAATACAAGGGGGTGTCGGAAAATGTTTGAACCTTAATATCACAGGACTTAGTTCAAAGAGGGATGTATGTGTACACATACACACACACACTCACACACACACACACACACACACACACAGGGGATGGCTATATTGAGGAATGCCTGAACAAGTTGTGTTATATAATTGTGATAGAATACTATAATGGTATAAGAAATGACAAACAGGATAGTTTCAGGAAAATAGAAATATGGTAATACCTGTATGAACTGGTGCAAAGTGAAGTCCAGAAGATCATTTTATACAGCAGCAGTAATATTAGAATTGTGATAAACCATGAACAACTTAGCTACTTGGATGGATACAATGATCCAAGACAATTCTGAAGGACTCATGATGAAAATTACTATCTACCTCCAGAAAAAGATCTGACAAACTCAGGGCAAATCAAAGTATATTTTTCACTTTCTTTTTCTTTTTTTTTTGTTTCTGGTTTTTTTTTTTTTTTTTGGCAGTACAGTTAATATGGAAATACACTTCTAGCAATTACATGTGTATAATGGGTGTCAAATTGCTTCTCCTCAATGGGTGGGGTAGGAGTTTTAGGGAAGGAGAGAATTTGGAACTCAAGAATTTTTAAAAGGTTATAAATAATTAATTTGAAAATAAAACAAAAATAAATAGTGGTACTTTGTAGGCTAATCATTGGATAACAGCTACAATCTCTTACATTGGTCATACCTGAGAACAAAACAGCTATGCCCCAATGGCTGAAGATTCGGTGATGAATTTCTTTGTTTATGAAGCAAAAATTCAAAATGAGGAAATTTAGACTCTTGCATTATTAAATGAAGAATAATGGAAAAGGAGGAAGAAGTGCTAAGCATCACATAATTTTAAAAACTCAGTAAACATTAACTATGCTGTTAATATTCTAAATATGAGAGCTTTGCCCACAGACTAAGCTGTTGTACAAAAGGAGGAAATGATTCAAATAAATCTAAACTTTTTTGTTGTAAACTAAATGAGAAGAAAAAAGGATCTCTTAGAAAAATGGAAGGATGTTTCAGAGCATCTCCCCAGAACCATGAATAAAGGAGGTGGCTCTATCATGTATCCCAAGACAACAAGAAACACTCCCTCATGGAAATTTTGGTTATTTCTTGTTGCATTGTACATTAGATCAGTATTTGCAGAGAAGTCATAAAAAAAAACGTGTAGTTTATTAATCATATCAGTTGAGAGGGGTGAAGAAGTAGAAAAACTTTATGAACTTGATAAAATCCTCCAAATTAAATCAAAATGCACTGTTATAACTCAGTGAGTTCAACACAAAGGTAGGCATAGGGGAGGATGCAAAAAACATCAAGAAATTGTTGGAAAATATAATTCAAAAGTTAGGAATGAGAGGGACCAAAGAAAAAGAGACTACCAAAAAGCCTAGCACTCCTAAGTCATGACTACTTTGAGGAAAGAATTGTCAAGGGGCTGGTTATGGAGCACAAAATCATATCAAAAAACTTAAAATTTTGACAGATACTAAAATACTCAACACTGACATGACGTTACCAGATTAGTTGTCTGTGAACAGTCAGACCACCTTGTTAACGCAAAGACAAAAATTAATGAAAGAATAAAGAATGAAAAAAGAAAATATAGTATTTCATGAATGCAACAAATTATTTTTAAAAATTATTGACACAAAATATGGCTAAATAGAAGAATCACTTTGACACTGTGAGTTGAGGAACCACTGTGTATGTAATTTTAAACAATATAAATCAATTGCCATAATGAAGAAGACTAAAAGAGACTATAAACTATCTTAATAAGCAAGTACTTGCTAAAAACAAAGATATGGAAGCTAAAGGAAGTACTTATTTAGAAAATAAATGCTGTTGTAAATCTTACAATGTGGTAATGTAGATGGAAAAACTTGCTTAAAGAAGGCTTGGTAAAGGGCTCAGTTATGCAAAACTATCTTCAGACCATTTAAGGAAAATGGGGAAGGTGGAAAGCAAAGAGATAAGTTATGGAAAAGATCAGCAAAGAATATTATAACAAACTATTTACAAAAGATAAATTAAAATAAAAATAAACAAGAAACTCTTGTTGTCTACTCTGATCTGCTGTTAGAGGAATAACATATAAAGCCTGGAGATCAAGTTATACCTTGCATAGATACTACAGAAATAGTGAGAGAGTTTACAATAGAATAGGTGGAGAAAGCTGTGATAGATTGTTTCCGGCAAACTGCTAACATCTTCAGATGACTCCAACTTTCTCGCTGAAAAGAAGGATCCCTTTTTCAATACCAATATTTTTCTAACATATATTACTATAGGTTATGAAACATGATAGTACATTAAGAATGGCACAATTACTGAATCACAAAATTTTAGAGGGGTAGGAAACCTGAGAAGTCCTAGTTGATGCCATAATATCACTGAAAAATGTGACTATTTGCCTGCCAAACGTACTTCCCCAAACACAGGGTTTAGAGTAGAGAAGGTAAATCATAGGACAATGCTTAAAAATTGCTTTGTTCAAAACTTCTGAAGGAATCATTATCACTATAATTACAATCTTTTCTAACCACAAGAACTAAAACATCCTTTTTGCAAGAAGAGTTTCTGATAAAAGTAGATTTTATTAGATAAATAGGAATGTACATAGACATCTATGCACATATGCATATGTGTGCTATATATTTGCTCACTAAAAGTATACTAGCACTACCTTATTTTTTCCCTTTGATATCAAATAACTCCTTTGGTGTTTTGAGAGGGCTTTCTGTCTAAAAAATAAAACTGGGTACATAGGCAACTGGCATATAAGGTTAACCCTGAAGACCACAGGTCAAACTCAAGGTCTTATATTCATGAATTTGCATAACAAAGGTCAGGCACTCTCAGCCAACCTGACATTGGTTCATTTCTCTTTTAGCCAATCATTGTCTTATTACCCTCATAACTTAGAGCAAGAAGAATGAATTAAGCAACAATTCCATAAAAAGCAGAAAACTTTAAGTTTAAAAAGTCCAGAAGCTGGAAAAGAAAGGAATCTGGCCAGCAAAACCCAAGCCAAAGGGCTGTCTTTTGGCATTCTTAACTTTCTACAAATATAGGACTTTTCCATTAGTATTCATATCTAAATACTAAAAACAGCTTTGTGAGGCATAATGAAGGTATCCATGCCCCATTATTATGGGACTGGTGAATCATGCTACGGTTTTCAGTACATCCTTGAATAAAATGGTTGGATGTGAGCTCTCTCCATTATTCCTGTGTGTGGCTTCTGATTGACCATAGAATCTGTCATTTGGAAAGCACGTTTTTTTTTTGCTAAATGATGGGTAAAGCTAGGATAATCTGATCATTAATCCACTTAGCCTTCTCCAAACTCTCCAAAATACTGAACCACAACTTGAGCCCACCACTTTTGACTCCAATGCTAGTATTTCAATATTCCACATTTTCTCCAAAGTCAAGGGCCTGAAGAGGAAAAATTCTTTGGGGAACTTAAACAAACACCACATTACTTCAACCTGTACTGTGATACTCAGTGACTTTGCTGTGAAGGTGGCACAATGAAGGTCAATGAAGCATGTTAAAATAACAATTCAGGTTAGCCAAGAAGATGGTGGAGTAGTATGGAGAAATATATCTGAGTTCCATCCCACAACTCTTCCAAATAGACCTAGAATATGTACCACACTGAGTTCTGATCCAGAAATCCAAGAAAAAGAAATAATAGACTTTTCTAGCCCAAGTGAATGAAAGGAAGGGAGAACGTGAAGTACTGTGATGACAAAATATCCTAGAAACAAAAAAGAGGCTTTTAAAAAATAGTTAATTTGCAAGTATCCTCAATGAAATGTAGAAACTTGGAAGTGCAAGAACAAGGAGACAAGAAAAATATAAAAAGTAAAACATGAATGAACAATCATTAGGAATTAAAAAAGGATAATCTATTTACATTCTAATATGATGAGAGAATATGGGTCTTTCAGAGACCTATCAGCAACAACCCTCATAGAGGGAGTTTGGATAGAGGACTTGGGAATGGATATATAATATTTTGATGACCTTTAAAGAAGAGCAGAAAGAGGGAGAAGAAGAGAAATCCACTTGATATGGGAAAAAGGAAAGATGAGGAAATTTATCATGCATATGGTGGGAAAGTAGAGGGGGTGGGAGGAATGATCAATACTTGAATTTTAGTCTCATCTGGTTAAAGGAGAAAAGAATGCACACATGCACAGTAGGTCACAGAAATACATTTAACAGGGAAACAGGAGGGAAAGGAAAGAAGCTAGAGTGAAAGGGGAATACGGGAGAATATGGATTAAAGAAGGGATTACTCCTAAACAAAACAAACTAAGAATTCACACAAATCTTTAGAGTACTGCTTTTTCCAGTGGCTAAAAATTGGAAATTAAAGGATTACCTATAAATTGGAGAGGGACTGAATAAGTTGCTGTATCTGAAGGAGATAAAATACTGTTTTGATATGAGATAAGATGAAGAGTATTATGGTTCCAGAGAAACCCAGGAAGACTTAAATGAAAAGATACAGAGTTAAGTGAGAAGAACCAGTAGGACAATTCATACAATAACAAAATTCTCAATATAAACAACTTTGAAAAACTAGTGAACCATGATCAATGAAGATTCCAGAGGACTCATGATGACAGGTGATAGATTCAGACAGAGTGCAGACTGAGGCTTGTTTTTTTTTTGGATACGGCTAATAGAGGAATCTAATTAGAGAGAATATAATTGATTCTCAAATAGAAGTAATTAGAGAATCAGTTGCATGCATAAATTCAAATCATTGACTTGTTACACCAAAGGTCAAAATCAATTCTCAAGTGAAAAGATAAATTTGAGAAGACAGTGTACTATTTTCATCATTCCAATCAGACTTATTTAAACAAACGGTCTGCAAAGGAGGAAAAGGATAAATGCAGGCACTGATTCTGAATATCACTATTTCTTAGAGAAGTGTAACTGACATAAAATAGTTATTACAATGATAAGCCCAAGAATTTCCCAGCCTGAAAATGCCTTATTTCCTTCCTATGAAGAGAGCCATGTAACCAAGGATGATACAGATTTCAATTACAGGCAAATTTGTCATATATGTAATACAAATTATGCCATATATGAATGCAAACTACAAGCAAAGGTATGTCACAAAATTGTAAAAAGGAATACATGAGAAAATGATAGAATGTGAATCGAAAGCAAGTTGGAATGAGAGTCAATAGATCAAATTATCTCAAGAACATTTACAGATGAAACTAAACGTTTCATCAGATATTAAATAGGTTACACTTTTCAGTGCTCCTTTAGTGATTTATTTTCATTTCTAATGACAGTAGAACTACCACATTTTAGATTGTAACTCCTTGAGGCCACAGATTGTCTATTTTTATTTTCTTACACCTAGCATCTGCTGTAGTTTCTTTTTTTTAAATATAAATTTATTTATTTAACTTTTTTTACATTCATTTTCACAAAATTTTGGGTTCCAAATTTTCTCCCCTTTTCTCCCCTCCCCGACCCCAATACACTGAGCATTCTAATTTTCCCTATTACCAACCTGCCCTCTCTTTTATCATCCCTCCCTTCTCTTGTCCCCATCTTCTCTTTTGTCCTGGAGGGCCAGATGACTTTCTATTCCCCATTAACTGCATTTCTTATTTCCTAGTAGCAACAACAATACTCAACAGTTGTTCCTAAAACTTTGAGTTCCAAATTCTCCTCATCCCTCCCTCCCCACCTGTTCCCTTTCGGGAGGCAGGCAATTCAGTATAGGTCATATCTGTGTAGTTTTGCAAATGACTTCGATAATAGTCGTGTTGTGGAAGACTAACTGTATTTCCCTCCCTCCTATTCTGCCCCCCCTTGTTTCTATTCTGTCTTTTGATCCTGTCCCTCCCCAAGAGTGTTGACTTCAAATTGCTCCCTTCTCCCATTGCCCTCCCTTCCATCATCCCTCCCTCCCTGCTTATCTCCTTCTCCCCCACTTTCCTGTACTGTAAGATAGGTTTTCATACCAAAATGAGTGTGCATTTTATTCCTTCCTTTAGTCGAATGTGATGAGGGTAAACTTCATGTTTTTTTCTCAGCTCTCCTCTTTTTCCCTCCACTAAAAAGTCTCCTGCTTGCCTCTTGAATGAGATATAATTTACCCCATTCTATTTTACCCTCTCTCTTCCCACTACATTTCTCTCTCACCATTTACCTTAATTTCTTTTAAGATATGGTCCCATCCTATTCAATTCACTCTGTGCTCTCTATCTCTGTGTGTGCATGCATGTGTGTATGTGTGGGTGTGCACACATGTACATGTGTGTGCGTGTGTGTGTGTACATCTGTGTGTGGTCCCACCAAGAACCCAGATACTGAAACGTTTTAAGAGTTACAAATATAGTCATTCCATGTAGGAATGTAAACAGTTCACCTTTGGTAAGTCCCTTATGACTTCTCTTTGCTGTTTACTTTTTCATGCTTCTTCTCATTCTTGTGTTTGAAAGTCAAATTTTCTTTTCAGCTCTGGTCTTTTCATCAAGAATGCTTGAAAGTCCTCTGTTTCATTGAAAGACCATATTTTCCCCTGAAGTATTATACTCAGTTTTGCTGGATAGGTCATTCTTGGTTTGAGTCCTAGTTCCTTAACTTCTGGAATATCCTATTCCATGCCTTTTGATCCCCTAATGAAGAAGCTGCTAGATCTTGTGTTATCCTGATTGTATTTCCACAGTACTGGAATTGTTTCTTTCTAGCTGCTTGCAAGATTTTTTCCTTAAGCTGGGAGTTCTGGAATTTGGCCACAATGTTCCTAGGAGTTTCTCTTTTTGGATCTCTTTCAGGCGGTGATAGATGGATTCCTTCAATACTTATTTTGCCCTCTGGTTCTAGAATGTCAGGGCAGTTTTCCTTGATAATTTCATGGAAGATGATGTCTAGGCTCTTTTTTGGATCATGAATTTCAGGTAGTCCCATAATTTTTAAATTGTCTCTCCTGGATCTATTTTCCAGGTCAGTTGTTTTTCCCATGAGATAGTTCACATTCTCTTCCATTTTTTCATTCTTTTGGTTTTGTTTTGTGATTTCTTGGTTTCTCAGAAAGTCATTAGCCTCCATCTGTTCCATTCTAATCTTGAGAGAACTATTTTCTTCAGTGAGCTTTGGAACCTCTTTTTCCACTTGGCTAATTTTACTTTTGAAAGCATTCTTCTCCTCATTGGCTTTTTGAATCACTTTTGCCAATTGAGTGAGCCTATTTTTCAAGGTGTTCTTTTCTTCAGCATTTTTTTGGGTCTCCTTTACCAAGGTATTGACCCATTTTTCATGCTTTTCTTGCATCTCTCTCATTTCTCTTCCCAGTTTTTCCTCCACCTGTCTAACTTGCTTTTCAAAATCCTTTTTGAGCTCTTCCATGGCCTGAGTCCACCAGACATCCAACTTGGATGTCTGGGATAGAGAGGCCCCGACCTCCATGTCTTTCCCTGATGGCAAGCATTGTACTTCTTCATCAGAAATGAAAAGCGGAAGGAACATCTCTTCCCCAAGAAAGTAGCTCTCTATGGTCTTATTTTTCTTCCTATTTCTGGGCATTTTCCCAGCCAGTTACTTGACTTCTGAGATTCCTCTCCACCTCCACCTAGATCTTCCCAGGTAGTGCTTGGGGTCTGAGATTTAAATGCTGCTTCCAAGCCTCAGGGCTTTCCGTGGCAGAAGTGGCTGCTATTCAATGTGGGCTTAAGTTCTGGTGCTCAGGTGGGGGCAGGGCTGCCTCTCAGGTTCAGTTCCCTCAGGGGGTTTATGCAGAGATCTTCAGTAACGGCCCTGAGCTCCTGCCTCTTTGGGGAGTCCCAGGCCACTGCTGCTGCCTCTGCTACTGCCTCTGCCACTACCTTCCGAGGGGGCCTGAGTTATGGAGACACCCCGCTCCCCTCTCGGCCAGCCCAGAAGTCTCTCTCACTGACCTGTAGTGCCTGTGGGTGGAGGGAACTTCGCGGCCGCCGGAGGTTCCGTCCCTGAAGCCTGCTCAGATATGCTCCTCTGGGGCCCCGCGGCCAGGGCAGCTCAGGGGTGGGCTCTGCTGTCCGGAGCACAATGGAACTTTGGGGTCAGCTTTCCAGGGCTCTCTGGAACGGAAATCTCTTCCACTGCATTGGTGCTCAGCTTGCAGTATTCCAGCATTTGTGGGGAGTTCTTTTTACAGGAAATTTATGGGCTGTGGATTCGGAGCTAGCATACATGAGTCCTTCTACTCTGCCATCTTGGCTCCTCCCCCTGCTGCAGTTTCTTGTACACAGTAATGACTTTGTGTTTCTTGTGTTGAATTTCAAGAAATTTCAGGAAATCCTATGATGGCTGCATATCAAATGCATACAAATACATTTATTTATGAGAATTATTTATGAAAATTCTTAGAATCAAGCAGGGTCTCTTTTCCCATTTTTACTCCATTCTGGATCATTGGAGGTTAGACATTTTATAAGAATGACTCAAGAAAGCAGACTAAAAAAAATTCTCAAAACTCTAAAGAGGAAACAATAGCAAAGATATATGTAGACATTAGGGTAGATAATACATGAATGGGCACAGCTCTCCACTTCCTCTAGTTACTTGTGATGATATCCTTAGCAACAGGAACACACATGAGATTGAAGGGTTTGTCAGGTCAATCCATCAATAAGCATTTATTAAGTTAGGCACTTTGCCTTCTAAGCACTGCGGATACAGAAAGTGGCAACAGATGGTCCCTGCTCTCAAGGAGGTCATAATCTAATTGGGGGGACAACATGCAAACACATACATAAAGAGACTATACACAGGATAAACAGGAAATAACTAACAGAGGGAAGGCAGTAGGATTAAGAAGTATTGTTAAAGGCTTTCTATAAAAAATAAAATTTTTCATTGGGATTTAAAGGAAACAATCAATCACTTCCTGAATGGCAATGACTTATATAGGGTTTATCAAATCACCAGAGACCTTAGTATTTTTAGTCAATCTGGGAAGGTGATGGGATTCTATCACTTAGACTAGAATTTAGATAAGCTTCTTGTTTTAGTAATTTTTCATCATGTCCAACTTTTTTCTGACCCCTTTCAGGGTTTTTGTTTTGTTTTTGTTTTTGTTTTAGGAAAGGCACTGGGAGTGGCTTGCCAATTCCTTCTACAATATAACTTTTCTTTTTACAGATGACAAACTGAGGTAAATAGAGTTAAATGACTTGCCCAGGGTCACACAGCTAGTAAGTGTCTGAGGCTGCATTTGAACTTGTGAAATGAGTGTTCTTGATTCCAAGTCCAGTGTTCTATCCACTACACCACCTAGCTGCCTTTGAATGGGCTACTTTTTTCGAGAGGACAATACCCTATCAAGGTGCTACCTATATCTTTATTCTGGACATCTATGTTATATACCCAGGACTGGGAAATGCACACATCTCTTGAATTTCTAACTATCCTGTGGCCAAGTGAGATCGTTTATTAATGGTAGAGCCCTGGAGAATGTATATTGCTGACTATATGTCTCCTATTGAACAATGGAGGACTCCCATTGTACAGAAGTAATTTGAAACTATATCATATCATTTCTTCAAGCTACATTTCTTCTTAGGGAATGAGGACACCGGGGCTTACTTTTTTGACCTCTGCTGTTCTTATTTTTAATGAGATTAGGACATGGAAAGTTTGAGAGTGGGAAAATTGTGCAAACATAGAATTGATCATCTCCAAATCTTCTTGATCACTGAGAATTCTACCATTATTTTTTCTACTACTAAAGATTCTCATGTGTGCCATAATGGAATATTTTATTTTTTTCCCTCTATTTTTACAAGTCCTACATTTTTTGCATTGTTTAGATTTTCCTGCTTGCACCCATTTCTTTCCTCGCCAATTTTTTTTTGGAAGGTTGTTTATACAAGCCCTCTCATTTCCTTTCCCTTCTCAAAGACACAGAACAATTATCCAATAATATATATCACTATTTTTTTGGTCCTTATACTTTCAGAAGCCACAAAGATAATATGCAACATTCTGGTAATTAAAGCTAATGGTAATCATCAAGACACTAGATTATAAGTGCAGGGTAACATCACCTATATGGGTGAAAATTCAAATGTGTATATATATATATATATATATATATATATATATATATATATATATATATATATATATATACAGCCTTGCACACTTACTCAGCAATAGAAATAATAGTATTCTAACAACAAAATGCCTAAACTGTTTAGGAACATATTCAAGACCGTGCCAATATTTATGTCTATTGTATTTACAGAGACACAATTAAGACTGTATCCAATATCCGTATGTTGAAGTAAAAGTAAAATCATATAGTTAAATGTTCCCTTACAGGACAATTTTATTAAACAATTTTATTAAATTTCTATTTTAAAACTTATTAGTTGTAATTCCTTATGAATCTAGATATCTGTTCAGTGGTAATAATTAGATCTAAAATTTTAATAACTAAAGAAGCTAGAACAGCTTCAATACCCTATCTTGTCTTGTCCCCTTGGATTATTACAATTCAGCTGAAGGACCAGCAATATTTCTTTACTGCTGTAAACAGGTTGCTCATTTCTTTGATGTCACTCATTTTGAGAGTGCTATACCCACTGTGTCTGACAGAGATGGAGACTGGCAGACTAAGAAAGTCATTTGTCATTTGTTATAACATAAGATGACATTATTGCCAGGAGGAAACCTTCACTGTTTTATCTTTTTTAAACTCCACTAACCTTCACCCCACTATGCCACATGGTTACATTTGAAAGATGAAATCTCAGGGTTAAGGTTTACTACAAGTTCACAGACTATGCCACAGGAGGAGAGAGTCATTTCTGCTATGAATGTAAATGAAGAAAGCATAATTTCAAGACCATTTGTCACAGCTGAGTATGTACTCTAGCAGGTCTAATGTGAGCTTTAAAATTAAAGGATGATGGAACTGATTTATATAAAAGGAAGTGATGAGGACTAAGGGATGGCTACAAGACAAACAGCTCTTAACAGTAGGTTATTTAACCTAAGAATGCAATTTATTAGCTCTTCCTATGAAAACCCTCCAACAAATACAGACAGCTGTATTCAGAATATATGATAAGACATCTAATTGAAACCATTTCAAAATGCGCTCTTCCTTCAGGAACAAAGGACCTGAAGAGGTAAATTATTCAATTAAAATAATCAGAGCTCCAAATAAATTGAATATGTAATACACATATATAATCACCTATTCATACATTTTACATGCATAAAAAACATGTAACATGCATGTTGGACATCTTCAACATGGTTTGTTTTAAAAAGCTCTGGAAATAAAAAAATAAGAAGTGCATGAAATAACAAACATTTCCTAAGGAGATTAAACAAATGTCAAACAAATGCCACAATAAGGAGAACAAAAGAGCCTAGAATTTGCTTCATCTCACAAATATCCAATTTCCTTGCTAAGACAAGAGCTATGATAATGAAGGAAACACTGGTTTGAGTATAAATAGTCATGATTATAGAGTTCAGAGGATAAAACAATCCTTGTTATATTCAAATCAAATTTAGGATATATTTTAATTGGTTTGTGTGTGGGGGGTAATCACATTTCAGAAGGAATACTGATAAGATGGAGAATATATGAGCAGAGCAATAAGAATGACAAAGTATCTCAAATTTATGTCATATGAGGACTGGCTGAAGGAACTGGGAATATTTAGGTTGGAGAAAAACAGATGAGAGAGATGAGAACTTAATTCACATATTTGAAGATTTGCTGTTCTCCAATTTTGCTTCCATAGGACAGCTTTGGGAGTAACGGATGAAATTTTTAGAGAAGCATATGTAGTTATTCCTGTAAGATAATATTCCTAAAAATTAGAACAATATAAACATGGAATAGGCTATTTCAGGAGATAGTGACTTAGTGGGCATCGTCAAGCAAAGTCTGAATGGTGAGTTGGTTGGTATGTAATAGAAGGGATCCTTGTTCCCATAAAAGTGGCACTAGATGGCCACTGAGGTCCTTTGCAAACCTCATACTCTATGATTCTTTTGGGGACACAGCTCATAACGCAGCTGGTCCATGAAGTCTTCTTTTCAAGTAACAGTTCATCATACTTTCCCAATATTGTCATTAGTTGCTAGTTATTTTTCTTAAGAATATATGTCCTGACTTCTAAAACAGAATTGCTTTTGAGGGTCTTTTAGTTTAAAAAAATTCCCCACAGCATTTAGTAAATGCTGAGTAAATATGGACTAATTGAATGACAAATCATTTATATTTGACTTAGAAAAGAATATGTGTGCATTTTAACTTTTAACCTACTTGATATCTCTAATTTGAATATTCTGATGGTAGGTACCTGGATATCCCTGGGATTCTTATTTTACCATTCACTGACTTCAAGTTAATACAAAACAAATATAGCTTGATTTTTAAACCTCCCAACTCAGACTAACTATTAGGGGTTAAAGATTCTGCTGGGTAAGTTTTTTTTTTTTTAATTAAAAATATACATCCTTCTTTACTACTCCCTTAAAATAACCCCATCTCCTTTAAAAAAATCAATCTTGATGGGTACATGATCTAAGTATAAAGACTGATACTGTAAACAAATTAGTGGAACAAGGAACAGTGTATTCATCAGATTTATGGAGAAGGGAAGAATTTTTGACTAAACAAGAGATAGAAAGCATTATGGGGCACAAAATGCATAATTTTGATTACATTAAACTGAAAAGATTTTGCACAACCAAACCCACTGCTATCAAGATTAGGAGGGAAGCAGAAAACTGGGGAAGAATTTTTGCAGCTAGTATCTGTGATAAAGCCCTCATTTCTAAAATATATAGAGAACAGAGTCAAATGTACAAGAATACAAGTCATTACCCAATTGATAAATGGTCAAAAGATATGAACAGGCAGTTTTCAGAGGAAGAAATTAAAATTATCTATAGCCATATGAAAAAATGCTCTGAATCACTATTGATTAGAGAGATGCAAATTAAAACAACTCTGAGATACCATATCACACCTGTCAGATTGGTTAATATGACAAAACAGGAAGATGATAAATGTTGCAGAAGATGTGGGAGAGTTAGAACACTAATTCATTATTGGTGGAACTGTGAGCTGATCCAATCATTCTAGAGAGCAATTTGGAACTATTCCCAAAATATGAATACCCTTTTACCCAACAATACCGCTTCTAGGACTGTATGCCGAAGAGATCATAAAAATGGGAAAGGGTCTCACATATACAAAAATATTTATAGCAGCACTCTTTCTGGTGGCCAAAAACTGGAAATCTAGGGGATTCCCATCAACTGAGGAATCACTGAATAAATTGTGTTAAATGAATGTAATGGAATACTACTGTGCTATAAGAAATGATGAACAGGAAGACTTCGGAGAGAGGCCTGGAAAGACTTATATGATCTGATGGTGAGTGAAAAGAGCAGAATCAGGAGAACTTTGTACACAGCAACAACCACAGCATGTGAAGATTTTTTCTGGTAGTCTGAGAACTTCTTTGCAACACAAGGACTTAAAAAATTCCCAATGGTCTTTTAAGGCAAAAGGCTTTCCACATTCAGAGAAAGAACTATGGAATTCAATCACAGAATGTAGCAGATCATTTTCTTTTGTATTATGTTTTGGTTTGTTATAAGTTTTTCCCATTCATTTTAATTCTTCTATGCAACATGACAATGATGAAAATGTATTTAATAGGAATGTATGTGTAGAACCTATATAAAATTGTATGATGTCTTGGGGATGAAGGGGGGAAGTAGCAGAGAAGGAGAGGGAGGGAAGGAAAAAAATCTAAGTTATATAATAGTGATTGTAGAGCACTGAAAATAAAATTAAAAAATTGAAAAAAAATCAATCTTGAGATAGTTTTATATATCCTTCAAAATAGTTTACTCACAAAAATTGTACCAGTATAATAGCTAAAATTACAGACATTTCATTTTAAATGAAAATATATATTAATATTAAATAATTTTAAATACTTATTATAAAAGTACTAAAATGCATAACAAAAATTAGCAATGATTATTTTAATTTCATTTATTTATTACTCCTGTAATTTTCTTTTGAAAATATGAGATAGAGCACCACTCAACAGCAAAATTAAGCAAACAATAAAGAAATTACAAGTTTTGATATGTGATATTTTAATGTAAAAATATTTGAAATTTAAAACTTTGAAAAACAAAAATGAAGGATTATTCTTGCCTTTCACATTTTCAAAACCAATATAAACAACATTAGTAAGTCATCAAATTTAAATTGCACTTATTTTTTTGCAACTTTGTAAGCAGTTTTTATATGTTCCTGAGAAATCTATAAGCTACATTTTATTAATAGTATTAGTGAGTAGTACCCTGCAAAGACTTGAAGAACAAAATTTCAGTACATAAAAACTACATTTCGGTTCTTCTTCTTGGAGCCAGTACGGTGGAGTAAGTAGTAAATTGCTAAAGCTTTTCCCATATTCACCTCCAAACAGCCATAAAATTGTTCCCCAGAACAAATCCTAATAGCAGAGCCAGGAGAAAAATGGGGTGAAGCAATATTTTAGGCTGAAAGGATCAGTAAGAAAGATTTGTCTCACTCAGGTAAAAGGGAAGTGCATTCCAGGACAGGAAGCATCTCAGCAAGCCTCACCAGCAAAACAGTGGGATATTCTGCACTCCACTGTGGTGAAGCAGGCAAATGTCAATACCAGACCTGCCTCGTGCCTTAGCGTAGCTAAAAGAACTGCCAAACACCAGCTCTGGGAATCGCCACATGCTTCAGCACAGCCCTGGGCAAATAGGCATCCTCCAGTTTGATAAGAAAGTAGGCCAGACTTCCCCCATGATTCAGCAAAACCCAGGGCAATCAGGCATACTCCAGAAGACCATACCTCCATGTGTTTCAGTGTAGCCCTGGGGAAATGCAGAAAAACTCCACCAGGCCTCAGCACACACCAGACACCACCACTAGGACCACAGTTCAGCACCATGTAAGCTACCAGACACCCTATGGCCTCCAGGAGTACCACTAAGCTGCACAAGTCCTCAGCACAGTAACAGACAAAGGGTTCCCTGGGGTCCTCAGGGCAACATTAGTACAACACAAGGTAAACAGCCAGGGCCTGCTACCACTAGTACATAGGCCTAAGATAGAGCCCCTTCCATTCTGGGAGCAGAGCTCAAATTTAAAAGAAAGTAAAAGGGCAAAAAAGAGGAAAATAACAAAAAAAGAATCTGCCCACAGAAAGCTATTAGGTGGCAGGGAAGACCAAGACACAAACACAGAAGAAGATAACACTGTCAAAACACCTATGGGCAAAACCCTAAGAAAAATGGGAAGTCATCTCAATCTCAGAAAGAACTTATGGAAAAGCTCAAAAAGTAGTTTAAAAATCATACAAGAGAGGTAGAAGAAAAACTGGGGAAAGAATTGAGAGTGGCGCAAGAGAATTATGAAAAAAGAATCAACAGTCTGGAAAACTGCTTTAAAAGTAGAATTGGACAAATAGAAAAGGAAATATAAAAATCCACTTAAGGAAACAATTCCTTAAAGAGCAAAATTAACACAATGAAAAAGAAAGTGAAAAAGTAATTGAGGAAAACACCACATTAAAAAGTTAAAATTGGTTAAAAGGAAGCTAAAAAATTCTGTGAGACATCAAGAATCAATCAAATAAATTCAAAAGAAAGGAAAAATGGAAGAATGTGTAAAATACCATATGGGAAAAAAATTAAGCTGGAAAATAGATCCAGGAAAGCCTATATCAGAATCAAAAAGAAGACCTGGACAGCAACTTTCAAGAAATTATCAAGGGAAATTGCCCTGATGTCACAGAACCAGAGGGCAAAATAGGCATTGAAAGAATCCACTGATCACCTCAGGAAAGAAATCCCAAAATAAAAACTCCCAGGAATATTATAGTCAAACTTTAGTACTACCAGATCAAGGAAAAAATACTACAAATGGCCAGAAAGAAAAACTCAAATATCAGGGAATCATAATCAGGATACACAGGACTTTGGTAAAGAAGCCACGACTACAACCAACAATCCCTTACCTGGAAAAGTGAAGCATAATACCTCAAGGGAAAAATGGTCATTCAATGAATCAGAAGGGTTTCAAGCTTTCATAAGGAGATTAGAACTAAATGGAAAATCTGACCTCCACTATCAAGACCCAAGAGAATTATAAACAGGTAAAAAGGGAGAAAAATCCCATTAGGGATTCAATAGAGCTAAACACAGATTTCATTTTTATTCTTGAAAATTGTATCACTAATGGTATAGCAAGAAGGAATATACATAGACAGAAGGTGTGGAGTATAAGATGAATTTGAGGGAATAAAAAAATTTAAGGAATGAGAAAGAGGAGCACAATGAATGCAGAAGGAAGGGAGAAGTAGAATGGTGTAAACTATTTCACACTAAGAGGTATAAAAGATCTATCACAACGGAGGGGGAAATGGCACAGTGGGTGCTGAACATTGCTGAACCTTATTCTCATCAACATTGGTTCAAACAGGGAATAATATACATAATCAGTGAATACAGAAATTTATCCTACCCAAAAAGGAAGTATGAGGGAAGAAGAAGAGGTAAGGTGAGGTGGTGACTGACAGAAGGGAGGGATGATCAGGAGAGGTGGTATAAAGAAGCAAAACACTGGTGAAGGGGGAAAAGGTGAAGAGAGGCAGAGGACAAAGTGGAGGAAGAATAGGATGGGAAATATAGAGTTAATAATCATAACTGTTAACATGAATGGGATGAACTCTCCCATAAATTAGAAGCAGATAGCAGAACAAAAAAATCAGAATCTTACAATATGTTGTTTACTTGAAACACACTTGAAGTAGATACACACAAAGCAAAGGTAAGGGGCTGAAACAAAATGTACTATGTTTCAGCTGAAGTAAAAAAAAAAAAAAGAGCAGAGATAGAAATTCCAATCTCAGACAAAGGAAATTTAAAAAAATCTAATTAAAAGAGATAAAGAAGGAAACTACATTATGCTAAAAGGTACCATATGCAATGAAACAATACCAATACTAAACATATATGCATCAAGTAGAATAGCATCCAAATTCTTTTTTATTTAAATTTATTTATTTTTAGCTTTCCACCTTAGCTTTTAAAAGATTTTGAGTTCTAAATTTTTTCCCCTTTCCCTTCACTCTCCCTCCCTACAAGATGGCATACAATGTGATACAGGCTATACATGAATTAATGTGTGAAATGTATTTCCACATTAGTCATATTGTGAAAGAAGAATCAAAACAAAAGAGAAAAACCATGAGAAAGAAAAAAAACACATAAGAAAGAAAAAATAATATGCTTCTATCTACACTCAGACTCCAAAGTTCTTTCTCTAGATGTGGATAGCATTTTCCACCATGAGCCTTTTGGAATTGTTTGATCATTGCATTGCTCAATAGAGCTAAGTCTAACATATTTAATCACTGCACAAAGTTGCTGTTACTGTGTACAGTCTTCTCCTGATTCTGCTCATTTCAGACAGCATGAGTTCATACAAGTCTTTTCAGTTTTTCTGAAGCCTGCCTCTTCAGTCTTTCTTAAGGAACAATAGCATTCCTTTACAATCATATACCACAACTTGTTCAAACAATCCCCAATTGATCAACATTCCCTTAATTTCCAGTTCTTTGGCACCACAAAAAGAGCTGCAATAAATATTTTTGCACATGTGTGTCCTTTTCCCTTTCTCATGATCTCTTTGGGATGTAGACTTAGAAGTGGTATTGCTGATTCAAATGGTATGCAGAGTTTGGTTGCCCTTTGGGCATAGTTCCAAATTGTTCTCCAGAATGGTTACAACAGTTCACAATTCCAACAACATATTAGAGTTCCAATCTTCCCATATATTCTCCAATATTTATCTTTTTCCTGTTTTCTCATTTAGCCAATCTTATAGGTATGATGTGGTATCTGAGAGATGTTTTAATTTGCATTTCTCTAATCAACAGTGATTTAGAGCATTGTTTAATATGATTAGGGATGACTTTAACTTCTTCATCCAAAAACTGTTTTTCATATCCTTTGATCATTTATCAATTGTGTAATCACTTGTATTCTTATAGACTTGACTTAGTTCCCTACAGATTTTAGAAATGAAGCTTTTATCAGAGACATTGACCATACAAATCCCTTCCCAGCTTTCTCCTTCCCTTCTAATCTGGGGTGCATTGGATTTGTTTGTAGAATCCAGATTATGAAAGGAAAAGTTAAACAAGTCAGAGGAAGAAATAGACAACAAACTGTACCAGTAGGGGACCTCAACTGTCTTCTCTCAGAGCTTGACAAAACCAACTAAAGAATCAACAACACGACACTGAGGAGGTAAATAGAATGCTGGAAAAGTCAGCTATGGCAGACGTTGGAGAAAACTGAATGAGGACACAAAGGAATATACATTTTTCTCAGCAGCACTGGCATCTACACAAAAATTGGGCATAACATCCTCAGAATCAAATGTAAAATGGCAGGAATAGCAAAGGTATTCTTTTTGGATCACAATGCAATAAAAATGACAATCGACAAAGGCAGCAGAAACAGAGATAAAAAACTAATTGAAAACTAAATAATCCAATCCTGAAGATTAAGTGGGTCAAAAAACAAATCATTAGAAACAATTCATTTTATTAAAGAGAATGAAAATAATGAGATAACATAACAAATTTCTTGGGAAGCACTCAAAGCAGTACTTAAAGGAAATTTATTTCTCCAAATTCTTACATCAACAAAATAGAAAAAGAACAAATCAATGAATTGGACATGCAACTAAAAAGTATGGGAAAAGAACAAATCAAAAATCGCCAACTGAGAACCAAAGTGGAAATTCTAAAAATCAAAGGTGAGATTAATGAGACTGAGAGTGAAAAATACCAAACCTGTGGACCTAATAAATAAATCTAGGAGGTAGTTTTATGAAACAAAAAATCAATAAGATAGATAAGCCATTGGATAATTTAATGCAAAAGAAAGAAGAAACCAAATATCCAGTATGAAAAATTAAAAGAGTGAAATCACCACCAATGAAGAAGAAATTAACCATTAGGAAATATTTTGCTCATATATATGCCAATAAATCTAACAATATGAGTGAAATAAATGAAAATTTACAAAATATATAAATTACCTAGATGAACAGATCTGGAATTAAAATACCTAATAACACAATCTTAGAAAAAAATTGAACAAGCCATTAAGGAAGTCCCTAGGAAAAAAATCACCAGGGCCAGATGAATACATGAGTGAATACCACCAAACATTTAAAAAACAATTAGTTCAAATACAATACAAACTATTTGGAAAAATAGGCAAAGAAGTTCTATCAAACTTTTCTATAACACAACTATGGTGCTGATACCTAAACCAGGAAGAGCTAAAACAAAGAAATAAAATTATACACCAGCTTCCCTAATGAATATTGAAGAAAAAATTTTGAACCAAATACTAGCAAGGTGATTATAGCAATGTGCCACAAGGATTATATGTTATGCCCTGGTGGGATTTATACCAAGAATGTAGGGTTGGTTCAGTATTAGGCAGACTATCAATATAACTAATAATATCAATAACAAAACCAACAGAAATCATGTGATTACCTTAATAGATAGCAAAAAAGCTTTTGACAAAATACAGCTCCCATGCCTATTTAAAAGAAATACTAGAGAGCATAGGAATAAAGGGAGTGTTCTTGAAAATGATAGACTATCCCTCTAAAACCACAAGCAAGCATTATATGTGATGGAGATAAGCTAGAAGCATTCCCAATAAGATCAGGGGTGAAGAAAGGATGAGAATTATCATGCTACTATTCAGTAGAGTACTAAAAATGTTTGCTATAGCAATAAGACATTCAAGGGGAGGAGCCAAGATGGCGGAGTAGAAAGACTCACGTATGCTAGCTCCGAATCCACAGTTCATAAATTTCCTGTAAAAAGAACTCCCAACAAATTCTGGAGCACTGCAAGCCATGCAGAAACACAGTGGAAGGGATTTCCATTCCAGAGAGCCCTGGAAAGCTATCCCCAGTGGTCCGTCGTACTCTGGACAGCGGAGCCCACCCTGCGCTGCCCTGGCTGCAAGGCCCGAGAGGAGCAGATCCGAGTAGGCTTCAGGGATGGAACCTCCGGCGGCCGTGAAGGTCCCTCAACCCATAAGCACTACAGGTCAGTGAGAGAGACTTCTGGGCTGGCTGAGAGAGGAGTGGAGTGTCTCTGTGACTTGGGCCCCCTCAGGAGGCAGGGGCAGAGGGAGCAGCAGAGGCAGCAGCGGCCTGGGACTCCCCAAGCAGGCAGAGACTCGGGTCAATTACCAAAGGTCCCCGCCTAAACCCCCCTCCCCCAAGGAACTGAGCCTGGGAGGCGGCCCTGCCCCACCTGAGCACCAGAAAAAAAGCTCACATTGAATAGCAGCCACACCCACTGCGGAAAGCCCTGAAGCTGGGAAACAGCATTTAAATCTCAGACCCCATGCACTAGCTGGGCAGATCTAGGTGGGGGCGCAGAGGAATCTCAGAAGTCAAGTAACTGGCTGGGAAAATGCCCAAAAAAAGGAAGAAAAATAAGACCATAGAGAGCTACTTTCTTGGGGGACAGACGTTCCCGCCTTTCATTTCTGATGACGAGGAAAAATTCTTACCATCACGGAAAGATGTGGAGGTCGGTACCTCTGTATCCCAGACATCCGAGGTGGATGTCTGGTGGGCTCAAGCCATGGAAAAGCTCAAAAAGGATTTTGAAAAGCAAGTTAGACAGGTGGAGGAAAAACTGGGAAGAGAAATGAGAGAGATGCAAGAAAAGCATGAAAAACGGGTCATTACCTTGTTGAAGGAGACCCAAAAAAAATGCTGAAGAAAATAACACCTTGAAAAATAGGCTCACTCAATTGGCAAAAGAGGTTCAAAAAGCCAATGAGCAGAAGAATGCTTTCAAAAGCAAAATTAGCCAAATGGAAAAAGAGGTTCAAAAGCTCACTGAAGAAAATAGCTCTCTCAAGATTAGAATGGAACAGATGGAGGCTAATGACTTTCTGAGAAACCAAGAAATCATCAAACAAAAACAAAAGAATGAAAAAATAGAAGAGAATGTGGAATATCTCAAGGGAAAAACAACTGACCTGGAAAATAGATCCAGGGGGGACAATTTAAAAATTATAGGACTACCTGAAAGCCATGATCAAAAAAAGAGCTTAGACATCATCTTTCATTAAATTATCAAGGAAAACTGCCCTGATATTCTACAACCAGAAGGCAAAAAAGTATTGAAGGAATCCATCGATCACTGCCTGAAAGAGATCCAAAAAGAGAAACTCCTAGGAACATTGTGGCCAAATTCCAGAGTTCCCAGGTCAAGGAGAAAATATTGCAAGCAGCTAGAAAGAAACAATTCCAGTACTGTAGAAATACAATCAGGAAACACAAGATCTAGCAGCTTCTACATTAAGGGATTGAAGGCCATTGAATAGGATATTCCAGAAGTCAAAGGAACTAGGGCTCAAACCAAGAATCACCTACCCAGCAAAACTGAGCATAATACTTCAGGGGAAAATATGGTCTTTCAATGAAACAGAGGACTTTCAAGCATTCTTGATGAAAAGACCAGAGCTGAAAAGAAAATTTGATTTTCAAACACAAGAATGAGAAGCATGATAAAGTAAACAGCAAAGAGAAGTTATAAGGGACTTACCAAAGGTGAACTGTTTACATTCCTACATGAAAAGACAATATTTGTAACTCTTAAAACGTTTCAGCGTCTGGGTAGTTGGTGGGACCACACACAGATGTACACACAAATAAATGCACACACACATGTACATGGCGTGCACGCACACACATACAGAGACAGAGAGCACAGAGTGAATTGAATAGGATGGGACCATATCTTAAAAGAAATTAAGGTAAATGGTGAGAGAGAAATGTAGCAGGAGGAGAGAGGGTGAAATGGAATGGGGTAAATTATATCTCATTCAAGAGGCAAGCAGGAGACTTTTTAGTGGAGGGAAAAAGAGGAGAGCTGAGAAAAAAACATGAAGTTTACCCTCATCACATTCGACTAAAGGAAGGAATAAAATGTACACTCATTTTGGTATGAATACCTATCTTACAGTACAGGAAAATGGGGGAGAAGGAGATAAGCAGGGAGGGAGGAATGATGGAAGGGAAGGCAATGGGAGAAGGCAGCAATTTGAAGTCAACACTCTTGGGGAGGGACAGGATCAAAAGACAGAATAGAAACAAAGGGGGGGCAGAATAGAAGGGAGGGAAATACAGTTAGTCTTACACAACACGACTGTTATCAAAGTCATTTGCAAAACTACACAGATATGGCCTATATTGAATTGCCTGCCTTCCCAAAGGGAACAGGTGGGGAGGGAGGGATGGGGAGAATTTGGAACTCAAAGTTTTAGGAACAACTGTTGAGTATTGTTGCTACTAGGAAATAAGAAATGCAGTTAATGGGGAATAGAAAGTCATCTGGCCCAACAGGACAAAAGAGAAGATGGGGACAAGAGAAGGGAGGGATGATAGAAGAGAGGGCAGATTGGTGATAGGGAAAATTAGAATGCTTGGTGTATTGCGGTGGGGGGAGGGGATAAATGGGGAGAAAATTTGGAACCCAAAATTTTGTGAAAATGAATGTAAAAAGTTAAATAAATTTTTATTTAAAAAAAAAGAATTTATTTTTTAGCAAAAATATTGTGAAAACTGGAAAACAATATAGCAGAAATGGGTCATGGACCTATTTCTCACACCATTTACCAAGATCAAGCCAAAATAGAAATATGACTTAGATAAAGAGAGATTTTTACAGGAAAATCAGAAGATATGGAATATATTCTTTATCAGTCTTATGGATATGTAAACAATTTATGATTAAACAAGAGACAGAGAGCAAAATTAGGTGTAAAATGGACAATTCTGATTGGATTTAAACTAAAAATGTTTTGTACAAATATAAATTGTAGGAAACCAGAAAATTGGGGAAAAATTTACAGATTATCAAAAATCTCATATCTAAAATGTATCAAGAACTCTGTCAACTCTCTAAGAATATGAGTCATTCTCAATTGATAAATGGTCAAAGGGTATGAAGAAATCTTTTCCAATGAAGAAATCTTTTAGTCACATAAAAATGAACCAAATTATTACTGATCAGAGAAATGCAAATTGAAAACAATCTTGAGATATCATTTTATACCAGAAGACTAGATACAATGCTGGAAGGAGGAAGTGACAAATGTTGGAAAGCATGTGGAAAAACTGGGACACTAATTCATTGCTGGTGAAATTGTAAAATGATCCAACCGTTTTGGAGAGCAATCTGAAATTGTGCCGAAAGAGTTTAAACTACTTATGCCTTTTCATTCATTAATACTATTGCTTTATCTATTTCCAAAGATGATTAGGGGAAAAGGAAAAGAACTTCTATGTTTTAAAATGTTTGTAGCAGCTCTCTTTGTGTTGGCAAAGAACTGGAAATTTCAAGGACACCCATCAGTTAAGGAATGGTCAACAAATTGTGGTATATGACTGGGGTATATGGAATACTACTTTGCTACATGAAATAATTAGCTCAATGATTTTAGAAACATAGAAAGATTTGCGTGAAATAATGAAGAGCAAAATGAGTAGAACCATGAGAACACTGCATACATAACAGCAATATTGTTTTAAGGATGACTTTTAGTAAGTTATATTGTTTATTATAAATACCCAAATTAACTATAAAAGACATATGGCGAAAGATGATGTTTGCATCCATAGAAAGAACTGATAAATAGTAGAATGTATAGAATAATTTTACAGACACACACATACATATATAGATAGATATGTAGATATATATTAGTGATTAATGGTAGCCATCTCTAGGGTGGGGGAGAGATAAAAAAATAAATTTACATGATAATTGGTTGTATAGTTGAAAGGAATAGCAAGTTGAACATTGCATATTTGCAGTTTCATGTACAATCATCTTTTATTGTACTATATTTTGGAAATGCTTATTTTATTGCATAAATGAAAAATAAAATTAAAAAATAAAAAATACTTTAAAAAGTCAGACTTCTTGATAATTCAGATTGTCCTACTCTTTGGATTTAAATCTGTGAGGTTTTATTATATTATTTGTTCATGTTCTACTCTTTTATAATATATCAAATAATTATAGAATTTTTAGACTTATACAGGATCAGAGAGATTTAGGAAAAGTGATTTATGAGAAGCCATATAGATAGTTTAGGTCAGAGTTGAGTGTAAACTTTTGCAAGAGCGTTTGCGTATGTTCTTCAAACAAAGATTGGTCTCAACAAGTTAACTGCTATGAACACTCATGATGTAGGGAAATTACCCTGCTCTGTGACTGATCACCTTGTAACGATTGCTTGCTGGAAAGCTTTCATACTTAGCTCTACTCCTTATAACTATAGAGTCTACAACAGTAGTAGCAATGGTGATAGCACATATTATTGGCCTGACAGGATGACTATTAGTGTATATCTTGATGCCTAGGAACTAAAAGGTGAGGGTACTGCCTAATGTCACTCTTACTAAGTATCTTCATAATAGTAATTATCATTGAAATATATGAGTAAACATTATTCAAATCAATTTGGGGATATAAAAATTCATTGCTAATTTAACTTTCAATTTCAGAATAATTTTGTACCACAAAAACTTTCTAACTTAGTGATGTTACATAGAAAAATCAACTTCAAAATATTCTGGGCATCTTACTGCTCAACAATAAAACAATCTTAAAACAATTTACATTTCATTGCTTGAAGAAATTTAAATGACAAACAAACCTATCAAACCTATTTTGTCCTGAACAACAATTAGAACATTTTGCTTCACTCCATATCTAATGACAGTCTAAAGAAACAGAATCATCTCTAAGACAAGGTGCACATTAACACCAAATTTCTTTTACTTAATAAAATAGCTATTGAATTTAAAAAAGCTCATAATTTTTAAACTCAAAGTGGGAAGCCTAAACATATTTATACAATTTGCATATACATTCAGCTTTGTGATTTTATAAGCTATCGGAACTTTTCAGAATTGTTCAATCCACCATTATTCTGCATCTAAGAATAGTTTTATTTTTATACATTAAGAATATTCATTCAATTGTAATTTCTATTAGTATCCACAAATATATTGTAACCCAGCTAATAGCTTTAAAAGGTTCATTTCTATTCAGAATTACAAAGGTACAATATGTCCAATATGTTTTGGATCATTTCTACAATTGAATCCTTTTAGAAGAAAAATTTAAAATATAATTGAAACTATGCACTATTTTAATGGAATGCTATTTTGTTCTCTTATGCATTGTTTTCCTTGAAAGTTTGCCACAGAAAAAGAATACAATGGAGATAGTGTGATTAAAATGCTTATATATGATTCCCATGCAGCAATAATGAATGACAATGGATTTAGCATAAGAAATTCTAACTTCAAATGCTGACTTTATATAAACCATCACCTTGAACATCAGGTTAAATGTACCTGCTTGCTAATCTAGAATATAGGGATAGACTACTTGCACCAACACCTAGTAGGGTTGTTATAAGAAAAACTTTTTGAAAGCTGTAAAATTCCATGTAAATGCATTTTTATTATTTTTTATTATAATTACCTGTGTTTATGTTTCATTTCCCTTTACCAGATTTTAAGTTTCTAAAGATAGGGAATAGGTACTTATCTGGTATACTGTTTGATTTGAAGTTAGAGGGGCCTGAGTTAAGTTATTGCCTCAAATATTTACTAGCTGTGTGATTCTCAGCAAGTAACTTTTATTTGACTCCATTTCTTCATCTATAAAACTGAGATGGACTTGATAGTCTTTAGATTATTTTCCAGGACTAAATCCTATGACCCCATGATTACATACATATACACATACATACACATATATGCACAGACACAGAACTAGAGACACACACATATACATATATATGCATAAATAAAAAAAATTGAGCCATTGAATTCATTGAGATAGGGAGCACCCAGTGAAGAACTTCCTCTACTAATTCAAACCAATGCCTTTAATCTAATGTATAGTCTTAGAAACTTGCTGGGAAATTAAGAGACTTGTCCAAGCCCGACCAGCTAGTATGTATCAAAAGAAAAACGTTAACACAAGTCTTCCTCTCTCCATCCACATACATCATCTATGTACCAAGGAGATGTTTAATGTATTTTGGTTGTGTTGCTGAATGAATGAAAGAATGAATGTCTATATAGTCTTGTCATCTACTAATTAAATCTCCCATTTTAAGAAAAATTTGTGAGGATGAAAGAAGACTGAGACTTGGGGTCAACATGAGACTTGTCTTTAAGTAGAAGTGCTGTCACCTACCTCTAAGAATCACGTGATTTTTTTCTGTTTGGCCTGAGAGAAAAACTAGGAGCAATGAATGGAAATTGCTGAGAGGAAGGGGAAAAGTTTATAATTCTCTGGTTCCAAATACAGAATAGGCAGCCTATGGAGGTGGCTGGTCATCCTTGCTGGAAGTCTTCACTCAAAATCTGGAAAACTACTTCTAAGTTGTGTGATACATTTCCTACACTATTTGGACTAAACCCTTAGGTTCTTTTCAACTCTAAAATTCTGTGATTTTCTTATGTAACAACACATTTAGTAAGTCTACATTATAAACTTCTTGAAGGTAGAGATTATATGAAATAATTTCTTTTCTGTTTCTAATAGGGTCTAGCATAATTTGGTAATTCTATCAAAACTTGAAATAAGTTAACTTGAATTAACTTAAGTGTGTCTCCTGATAATCCTTGAAATATATGTAGTTTGTGCATATTATTTAATTAACTAAATATATTACCTAAGCTAGAGACCCACATTTCTGCAAACTCTTTTCCACAAAAAGTTATTTCTCATTATATTATAGAGCAGTAAGGTCTTCTCTAAGACAAGGCAAGTTAGAGTTTGATTTCCTCTGCTCGATGAGGTGTGCACTTAAGTGAATAAATCCTTTCAAGGTAGGAAGTATGATATTTTAAGGTTAAAGAATTTCTAAATGACAAAAATATTGACAGTACATAAATCACAATGCAGGCTTAGCAAGTCAAAAGTCAGTAAAAGCAATTTACCTGAAGAAGGTGACAAAGAATTGCACAAGATCCATGATAGTATTGTGTTGTGAAAATGCAATCTGTAAATCAAAAGAAAAGCAAGTAAATATAAAATTTAGTAAATCTGTTCTTTTCCTTTTGTTTCCTAAGATACTCTAAAATTGGCACTACTTTTAAAACACCTCATTTTACAATAGGAAGTTCATTTGTATCATGTTATTAGGGTATTAATTTGCATACCACTAATCACATGTGAATCTTCATAAAACATTTGCAAATGGTTACTGAGTTACAATGAGTCTGTACTCATTGTATATCCTTCACCATCAAACATTAGGAAATCAATGAAATTTTCTTTACATGAACAAAAGCAAATGAATAAGAATTTCATTCAAAGCTTATAATGGTTGAAATATATCCTGTAAAGGCTGATAGAATTATTTTCTCCATCTAACATCTCAGGACATTTTCAGACATAGATCAAAAAAATCACATTTAAAAGCATAGGAATAATTTTCAACTAACAAAGGTATGTTAAGGACAACAAGTATAGTCTCTGTTAATTCTTACTTAAAGAAGAAATGTACACATTATACATAATATAACATTCTAAAGAACAAAATATTGTATAACTTAAGATGCTCAAATGATCCAAAAATTTTAGATAAGAGAAAAAGGCAAGTATTTAAGACTCACTCTTTCTTTCTTTAGTATGATAGCTAATAGTAGGTAATGTCTCAGCTCTCCAAATGATTTTCTTACAAATAACTTATCAATCCCTTTTAAGAGTCAAAACTTGAAAAAATACATTTTGTCTGCAATCTTAATACAACAGTTATATATCTGGATTCTTACATAAAGCATCCGTTCTTGACGACTAAGGGTCACTACTAAGAATATTAGTTATTATAAGATCTAACTTTATCATATGATTTTTTTTCCTTTCACAAACCTATTCCCCAAGTCTGTTTTCTTTTCCATGAATAAGTTCTTTAATTTTCTGGTTTTGTGTTCTTGCTTAAGCTGTTGCCTATATATTATATGTCTTTCTGATTTATCTCCATCTATTAAAAATGTTTCGGGGGTGGAGCCAAGATGGCGGAGTAGAAAGACTCACGAATGCTAGCTCCGAACCCACAGCCCATATATTTCCTACAAGAAGAACTCCCCACAAATTCTGGAGCACTGCAAAGCACGCAGAAACACGGTGGAAAAGATTTCCGTTCCAGAGAGCCCTGGAGAGCTGTCCCCAGGGTCGATTGCGCCCTGGAAAGCGGAGTCCATCCCTGAGCTTCCCTGGCCACGGCCCCAGAGGAGTAGATCCGAGCAGGCTTCAGGGACGGAAGCTCCGGTGGCCGGGAAGGTCCCTCCACCTACAGATGCTACAGGTCAGTGAGAAAGACGTCTGGGCTGGCTGAGAGGTGACCGGGATGTCTCCGTGACTCGGGGCCCCTTGGGAGGCAGAGGCAGCGGCACAGGCAGCGGCAGAGGCAGCGGCGGCGGCCTCTGGGACTCCCCGAGCAGGCAGGATCTTCATTACCGAAGGTCTCTGCATAAACCACCTGAAGGAGCTGAGCCTGGGAGGTGGCCCTGCCCCCAAATGCTCCATTACTGAAGGTCTCTGCATAAAGCCCCTGAGGGAACTGAGCCTGGGAGAAAGTCAGGCCCACACCTGCTCCATTACTGAAAGTCTCTGCATAAAGCCCCTGAGGGAACTGAGCCTGGGAGGCAGCCCTGCCCCCACTCAAGCACCAGAACTTAAGCTCACATTGAATAGCAGCCATGTCTGCCACGAAAAGCCCTGAGGCTGGGAAGCAGCATTTGAATCTCAGACACCAAGCACTAGCTGGGCAGATCTAGGCAGGGGTGCAGAGGAATCTCAGAAGTCAAGTAACTGGCTGGGAAAATGCCCAGAAAAAGGAAGAAAAATAAGACCACATAGAGCTATTTTGATGGGGTGCAGATGTTCCCGCCTTTCAATTCTGATGACGAGGAAATATTCTTACCATCAGGGAAAGATGTGGAGGGAGGGGCCTCTGTATCCCAGACACCCCAGGTGGATATCTGCTGGACTCAGGCCACGGAAGAGCTCAAAAAGGATTTTGAGAAGCAAGTTAGACAGGTGGAGGAAAAACCGGGAAGGGAAATGAGAGAGATGCAAGAAAAGCATGAAAAACGGGTCAATACCTTGGTAAAGGAGACCCAAAAAAATGCTGAAGAAAATAACACCTTGAAAAATAGGCTCACTCAATTGGCAAAAGAGGTTCAAAAAGACAATGAGGAGAAGAATGCTTTCAAAAGCAGAATTAGCCAAATGGAAAGAGAGGTTCAAAAGTTCACTGAAGATAATAGTTCTCTCAAAATTAGAATGGAACAGATGGAGGCTAATAACTTTCTGAGAAACCAAGAAATCACAAAACAAAACCAAAAGAATGAAAAAATGGAAGAGAATGTGAAATATCTCATGGGAAAAACAACTGACCTGGAAAATAGATCCAGGAGAGATAATTTAAAAATTATGGGACTACCTGAAAGCCATGATCAAAAAAAGAGCCTAGACATCATCTTCCATGAAATTATCGAGGAAAACTGCCCTGATATTTTACAACCAGAGGGCAAAAAAGTATTGAAGGAATCCATCGATCGCTGCCTGAAAGAGATCCAAAAAGAGAAACTCCTAGGAACATTGTGGCCAAATTCCAGAATTGCCAGGTCAAGGAGAAAATATTCCAAGCAGCTAGAAAAAACAATTTCAGTATTGTGGAAATACAATCAGGATAACTCAAGATCTAGCAGCTTCTACATTAAGGGATTGAAGGCCATTGAATAGGATATTCCAGAAGTCAAAGGAACTAGGGCTCAAACCAAGAATCACCTACCCAGCAAAACTGAGTATAATACTTCAGGGGAAAATATGGTCGTTCAATGAAACAGAGGACTTTCAAGCATTCTTGATGAAAAGACCAGAGCTGAAAAGAAAATTTGACTTTCAAACACAAGAATGAGAAGAAGCATGAAAAAGTAAACAGCAAGGAGAAGTCATAAGGGACTTACCAAAAGTGAACTGTTTACATTCCTACATGGAAAGACAATATTTGTAACTCTTAAAATTTTTCAGTATCTGGGTAGTTGGTGGGATTATATACACACACATACACACACATGTATACATGTGCACCCACACACACATACACACCTGCACACACACACAGAGACAGAGAGCGCAGAGTGCATTGAATAGGATGGGACCATATCTTAAAAGAAATTAAAGTAAATGATGAGAGAGAAACGTAGTGGGAGGAAAGAGGGTAAAATGGAATGGGGCAAATTATCTCTCATTCAAGAGGCAAGCAGGAGACTTTTTAATGGAGGGAAAAAGAGGAGAGCTGAGAAAAAAAAAACAAGAAGTTTACCCTCATCACATTCAATTAAAGGAAGGAATAAAATGCACACTTGTTTTGGTATGAAAACCTATCTTACAATACAGGAAAGTGGGGGAGAAGGAGATAAGCAAGGAGGTGGGATGATGGTAGGGAGGGCAATGGGAGGAGGGAGCAATTTGAAGTCAACACTCTTGGGGAGGGGCAGGATCAAAAGACAGAATAGAAACAATGGGGGGCAGGATAGGATGGAGGGAAATAACAGTCAGTCTTACACAACACGACTATTATCAAAGTCATTTGCAAAACTACACAGATAGGGCCTATATTGAATTGCCTGCCTTCCCAAAGGGAATGGGTGGGGAGGGAGGGATGGGGAGAAGTTGGAACTCAAAGTTTTAGGAACAACTGTCAAGTATTGTTCTTGCTACTAGGAAATAAGAAATAAAGGTAATGGGGAATAGAAAGTCACCTGGCCCTACAGGACAAAAGAGAAGATGGGGACAAGAGAAGGGAGGGATGATAGAAGAGAGGGCAGATTGGTGATAGGGAAAATTAGAATGCTTGGTGTTTGGGGTGGGGGAGGGGAGAAAAGGGGAGAAAATTTGGAACCCAAAATCTTGTGAAAATGAATGTAAAAAGTTAAATTAAAAAAAATAAATTAAATTAAATTTAAAAAAATAAATAAATGGCATCACAAAAAAAAAAGTGTTTCAAACTTTTAAGACCCCTGAGAGGTAAATGTAGGCTTTAGGTAAATAAAACAATTCCCAACCATTAATGTTATTAAAAAAGCAAAATAGATTGTCTTTCTGGCAGAGCCAGAGCTAGTTGGGAAGTCCATAATAAGATTTGATTTGGATTGAAGAAAATTGGAGTTCAAATTAAGCCTCAATATTTCATCCATAAAATAGGCATAACAAAAGTACCCATCTCCTAGAGTTATTGTGAGGATAAAATGGGATATATTCTTAAAGTATTCTGCAAAACTTAAAGGACTATAAATAGACAAGAGAGTCAAGATGCTGGAATAAGGCAGGAATGTGCCTAAACTTTCCTACCTTCCCTTCCAAACAGCTTTACAATAATGCCTCAAAGTGAATTTTGGAGTGGCAGAACCAACAAAAGGACAAGGTGAAATAACTTTCCAGCCCACAATAGCTTAGAATATCAAGAAGAAAGGTCTGTCTTACTGATATGAGACTGAAGCACAGTCCAGCACAAGCAGCTGAGCAGCCAGCAGCAAGTCCTGTCCCAGAGAGCCAGTGCAGGCCTAAGAGACAACTCAATCATCACCATCAACAACCAAATCTCTCAGCTGCAGATGGTAAATGGGGGCAGAAAACTGGTTCTAAAGAGATTACTGGGGACATTTTGCAGACACCTTGGGTAAAGTTTTCTGTTGCATTGATAAAACAAGGATCTCGGTCACAGACTAAGTTTACAATCCCAGTATGAGGGCTGTGTGTAGTCACAGGGGAATAGGTATCCTGGTCACAGGTCCAGGAGAGAAAAGAGTACATGTGGTCACTCACAGATCAGAGCAAGGACCAAGAAAGCAGTGAACACATCTCCATTTATATCCTATCACCTTGGAAGAATGGAAGAGATTTACCACTGAAAACAACAGGATGAAACACTTGAAGTTTGGGACAGTGCCCTCTCCACTCCAGGAGCAGAGATCAACATTAGCATGAAATTAAAAGTCAAACCGACTGGGGAAAAAAAGTAAAAACAAAAAAAATAATCTGACTATGGAAAGTTACTATGGTGACAGGGAAGATTAAAATACAAACTCAGAAGAGGACAACAATGTCAAAACAGCTATATAGTAAGCCTCAAAGAAAAATGAAAATTGTTGTCAAGTATAAAAAGGAACTCCTGATTAAGAAAAAAAAAACATGAAATAAGAGACAGAAGAAAAGTTGAGAAAAGAGAATGATGCAAAAGAATCACGAAAAAAAGAGACAACAGCTTGGTTGAAAGAGTACAAAATGGGATGGGCAGTTAGGTGGTACAGCGTATAGAGTACCAGTGCAGGAGTTAGGAGGACCTGAGTTCAAATCTCACCTCAGACACTTGACGCTCACTAGTTGTGTGACTTTGGGCAAGTCACTTAACCCCAACTGCCTCATCCTGGGTCATCTCCAGTCATCCTGATGAATATCTGGTCACTGGATTCAGATGACTCTGGAGGAGAAGTGAGGCTAGTGACTTGCACAGCCCTCCCTCACTCAAAACAAAGTCAAGTGCAGGTCATGTCATCATTTCTCTGATGGCATGGTCTTCTTTGACAATGAAGGACAAACACATACACACACACAATGGGAAAAGATGAGTTAAAAAAAAAATCACTAAAGAGAACAACTCTTTAAAAAAGCATAATTGGCCAAATTGAAAAGGAGTTACAAAAACTCTCTGAAGAAAATAATTCCTTAAAAATCAAACTTGGGCAAGTAGAAGTTAATGACTCTTTGAGACATCAAGAAATAAATAAAATTTTAAAAAATGCAAAAATAGAGGAAAATGTGAAATATCTGACAGGAAAAAAAATCCTAGAAAATAGACCAAGGAGAGATAATTTAAGAAATATTCAACTAGACAAAAGCCAAAAGAGTGTACCCATCATCTTTCAAGGAATTATCCAGAAAAAACTGCAATAACATCCTAAAATAAAAGGGCAAAATGGAAATGGAAAGAATTGACACCTCCTAAAAGAGGAAAACACTCAGATATAGTCTAGCCAAATTCCAGAGCTCCCAGGCAAAAAGAGAAAACACTTCAAGCAGTCAGAAAAAAATAATTCAAAAATCGCTGAGTCACAGTCAGGATTACATAAGACCGTATATTAAAGCTCAGAAGGCTTGGGATCTGATATTTTGAAAGGCAAAGGAGCTAGAAATGCAATAAATAATCGCCTAGCCAATGAAAGAGTATGATTTTTCAGGAAGGGGCAGGGGAGACAGAACATTCAATGAAACAGAGCACGTTCAGGCATTCCTGATGAAAAGACAAGAGCTGAAAAGAGTTTTTGATTTTCAAATACAAGACTCAAGAAAAGGACAATAATAAAATTCATATGGAAGATCAAAAGGTCATCAATATAAAGGGAAATAAGAAAAAAATATGAAGGAAAGTGTCCTAGCTATACTAGATCTGAAACTGTATTACAAAGTGGTAATTATCAAAACAATCAGTTACTGGCTAAGAAATAGAGTGGTGGATCAGTGGAATAGATTTGATACACAATGTATTATAGCAAATGACCCCAGTAATCTAGTGTTTGAATAATTTTCCTGTAAGATCTATGGATAAGGGAAGAATTTTTGACCATACAAAAAACAGAGAATATTATGAGATATCATATAGATATTTTTGATTATATTCAATCAAAAAAGGTTTTGTATAAATGCAACCAATGCAGTCACTATTAGAAGGAAAGTAGAAAACTGGGAAAAAAATTTTTATACTAATTTTCTCTGATAAAGGTCTCATTTCTCACATTTCTAGGGAATGACCAAAATGATAAGAATACAAGTCATTCCCGAATTGATATGATATGAACAGGCAATTTTCGAAGAAATTAAAGCTATCGGTAGTCAAATAAAAATGCTCTACATCACTACTGATTAAAAAAATATAAATTAAACTCAGAGACACCACCATACACCTATTTATATAAATATATATATGTGTGTGTGTGTGTGTGTGTGTGAATGTTTTCTCCCTTATTAGAATATGAGCTCATTAAAACATGACAGAAAATGAGAAATGTTGGAGAGGATACAGAAAAAAAACCCATAAACTCCACCTACAATTCATGTGATCAAGTTTAATCCACATATCAAATCAAAGAATTAGCTGATTTTATCCTAATATTACAGATGAAGAAAATAAGGCCTGACACCTTAAATGAGTGATCAAAGTCCACAAAGTCCGTTGGAAAAAGGACCAGAATTAAGTTCTTATAACTTGGAACTCTTTCCAATGTACCAATCTCCAAATAGGTTATTTAGAAATAAATTTCATAAAAATTACTTCATTTTCTCCAGTCTATTCATGATATTATGTTGTTTATCACTTAATTCTTTTACATGTGGATGAATTCAATTTCCATCTTGTGCTTTTTTTCCGAAGTAAAATCCCCAAGCACCTTATAGGTATATATTACCAAAGCAAAGGAGTAAGCTCTCTGTTTCAACTCAATGTTTGTCATTTATACTTTCAGTTTTAGATGATTTTAGAAAGAATTGACCTATTTTCATAGAAATGGACAAAGTACAAAAAAGATATGAGGATAATTTTCAGATATAATATACACATTTTTAAAATAGTTGCTTGGGTCCACCGTTTAAAATATTGGCAGGATGGAAAGGGAATAAGCATTTACATAGTGCCTATTACATGTCAGTCATTAGGTTAAGAAATCTTTTACAAATATTATCACATGTGATACTCATAACAACCTTGGGAGATGTAGTTACTAGGACAAAGGTTAAATGATATATGAGGGACACACAGGTATTAAGTGTCTGAGTCTATATTTGAATTCATATATTCCTAACTCCTAAGAGGCAGCTAGGTGGCTCAGTGGATTCAGAACTGGGCCTGGGTCAGGAATTCCTTAGTTGAAATGTGGCCTCAGGGGTGGAGTCAAGATGGCGGAGTAGAAAGACGCACGTATGCGAGCTCCGAACCCACAGCCCACAGATTTAATGTAAGAAGAGCTCCCCAGAAGTTCTGGATCACTGCAGGGGGTGCAGAAACATAGTGGAAGATATTTCCATTCCAGAGAGCCCTGGAGAGCCGTCCCCAGGGTCCATCGTGCCCTGGAAAGCGGACCCCCACCCCAGCGCTGCCCTGGCCACGGCCCCAGAGAAGCTGATCCGAGCAGGCTTCAGGGACTGAAGCTCAGGCAGCCTGGAAGGTCCCTCCACCCACAGACGCTACAGGTCAGTGAGAGACATGCCTGGGCTCACCGAGAGGGGAACGGAGTATCTCCGTGGCTCGGGTCCCCTTGGGAGGAAGCGGCAGAAGCAGAGGCAGGGGCGGGAAGCGGCGGAGGCAGAGGCAGGGGTGGCCGTGGAGGCAGCGGCAGCCAGTGCGGTGGTGGCGGCCTGGGACTCCCCCAGCAGCAGGCAGGATCTTCATTACTGAAAGTCTCTGCATAAATCACCTGAAGGAGCTGAGCCTGGGAGATGGCCTTGCCTCACCTGCTCCATTTCTGAAGGTCTCTGCATAAAGCCCCTGAGGGAACTGAGCCTGGGAGGTGGCCCTGCCCCCACCCCAGCACCAGAACTAAAGCTCACATTGAATAGCAGCAGCTCCTGCCGTAGAAAGCCCATTTGAATCTCAGACCCCAAGCACTAGCTGGGCGGATATAGGCGGGGGTGGACAGGAATCTCAGAAGTCAAGTAACTGGCTGGGAAAATGCCTGGAAAAGGGAAGAAAAATAAGACTATAGAAAGTTTTTTTGAACAGATGCAAATGATCCTGACTTTCGGATCTGACGATGACGAGGACATATTCTTGCCATCAGGGAAAGATGTGGAGGGTGGGGCCTCGGTACCCCAGACATCCCAGGGGGAAGTCGGGTGGGCTCAGGCCTTGGAAGAGCTCAAAAAGGATTTTGAAAAGCAAGTTAGACAGGTGGAGGAAAAACTGGGAAGAGAAATGAGAGAGATGTAAGAAAAGTATGAAAAACAGGTCAATACCTTTGTAAAGGAGACCCAAAAAAATGCTGAAGAAAATAACACCTTGAAAAATAGGCTAACTCAATTGGCAAAAGAGGTTCAAAAAGCCAATGAGGAGAAGAATGCTTTCAAAAGCAGAATTAGCCAAATGGAAAAGGAGGTTCAAAAGCTCACTGAAGATAATAGTTCTCTCAAAATTAGAATGGAACAGATGGAGTCTAATGACTTTACAAGAAACCAAGAAATCACCAAACAAAACCAAAAGAATGAAAAAAATGGAAGAGAATGTGAAAAATGGAAGAGAATGTGAAATGTGGCCTCAGGTACTTACTAGCTGTGTGACACTGATCAAGTCACTTCACCTCCGTTTGCCTCAGATTTGTCATCTGTACAATGAGCTAAAGAAGGAAATGTCAAACAACTCTAGTATCTTTGCCCAGAAAATCCAAAAATGGGGTCACAAACAGCTGGACATGACCGAACTCAGCAACAACATTTTAAATTCCAAGTTAACACTCTATCTACTATGCTTCTACAGTGCCTCTGAAAGACTAATTGAAATAAGACCTGATGAAAGATTTGAAATGGGCATACATTTTATATAGGTGAATGAGAATAAATGCTGAGCTTTTAGAAGCACTTATATAATTCTAAAATACCTAGATGTTACAAAAACTCTCTGTACTGCACTACACCCTGTCTCTCTTTGTGAAAGAGTAAATAGTCAAAAGACAAACATTTTATTCTTTTATTTAAGTTTTTGTTAAAGTGGCCAAGGTGTAGACTGTTTACTAGTGTCATCAGATAGCAGCCAAAGTGAATTGTCATCTCCTATAAACATCTATATTCAACATTCAGAAGCTAACAGATGACAACTACAGGTAGAAGAGAAAACAGAAAGCCAGGTTCAGCTTAAATGATATTGATGCCAAATGTGCTAAAATCAGTTTTGGCTTCTACATAAAACCCTTCAATATGTTAAACTCTATTTTCCACTGGACTACAAAATTTAACACTGAAGAACTTATTTGTTTTAATAATTTTATCATGTAATTTTCATTAATTTGTTTGCCAAGAATAAGTAACATAAAATTGAATCATCTTTGCAAGTCAAACTTTAAACACCTATCCTTTTCACCATGAGCCATCTCTCAGAATCATAATAATACTTCTGTCATTCTTGTCTGGTAGGTATGAATGCTGATTCATATTACCAAAAATTAATTAAAATTAAAACCTTTACATTTTGACCTGGTAACCATGCAGCAATGCTTAAGCTATTGTAGATATTTAATACATACTTACAAATTAATTTTTAATGCAGCTTCTTTAAGTATGCTTAGAGGTGAAATGTTACATAAGGATGTAGGGCTATTTTACTCTACACATAGATGGATAGAGTAAAGTAAAGAGGGAGGGAGGGGAAGAGGAAGAGGAAGAGAGAAGGTAAGAGAGAGAGAAAGAGACAGAGAGACACAAAGAGAGATATGAAAGGAAGTAGGGAGGGAGAGGGAAAGAGAGGGAGAACAGAGAGAGAAAGAAAGAGTAAAGAGAGGAGAGAAATCATATTTGAGTAACTACACACATTAATATGCTGATGCCTCATTATAGCATATAGGTGAACCCAGCTCTTAGATTGTGCCAGTGGATCACAAGTGAGTTCTGCCATAGTAGAAATGTTTTGAGTATATTCCAGTGGGGGTGGGGGCTAAAAATAACTATATTTGCTTTTTAAGCATTAGTCTAGGTAAAAAAATTGAAAAAATTTTCAGCAGATTCTGTGTTTGCTGATGAATAATTTCAGCATGAAAAATTATGAAAAAAAGAAAAGAAAAAGTATCAGTTTGTCAGTGATGGCAGCAGTACGGTAGAAAAGGAACAGGCCACAAATTAATTTAGTTCTTGGTACTCTAAATGTGAGATCTTTGTCCAAAAGTAGAAATACTACTAGACAAGGAAATCGTGTCAATCTTGACAATAGCAATATAAATGAAACCTGAAGACAAAAGAAAATTGCATTCAAACGGAAGGATAACAGATTTTCCATGATCTTATCCAAACTTTCTGTACTTCCTCAACATATACACATGCATTCTTGCTTTGTTAAATATGAATATCCTGATTCCTTCAGCGTCAAGTACTGATTGATTTTTTGTGTCTATTTTTCTATATACATGTCTCATAACTGCTGATGGAATTTAAATTTCAAGTCTCTGTCAGAGAAACAGTAACTGAATTTACAGAAGATGATGAGTTAAAGGGGAAAGGTAGAGAGAAAAGTAGAGAGAGATAAAAACAAGAATAGGGGAAGAAAACTATGATACAGAATTAGATGGGCTATCCATAGAGTTGAGCCAGCAATATTTACATTTCAAATAGATACTATTCATATATAATGAGCTGGACCCAGAATTGAAGCACAGTATTAAACCATAGGCTAGACTGCTTTTGGGAAGTGGCGGAGTACTTTTACAGAACCCCAGCTTCTCTGTGAATCAAACATTCTACTTTTTAACATGGTTAAAAATAAAGATTTTCAGTGATGCTATACATAGTTATTACTGAAACCTGGCTCCTCACTGAGGATAAAGCCACCCTGGCCACCTTTTCCATTATTGACTATCCCTTCATTCATTCCCCTTAGCTCATTGGTCAAGATAAGGAAATTGGGATTCTCCTTGCTCCCTGTTGCCACTTTTAGGTTCTTCCTCTATATCACTCACCTATATCACTCAGCAACCTCTTCTACCTTGAAGTTCATGCTATTCATATCTTCTACTCAAAGTCCAGACAACTGTTTTCTACAGATTTTCAAATCACTCTCCTTCCTTCCTCAGTGAATTAAGTACGACATAATTTTTCTCTCGTTCAACACCTGTCTTCACACTAGGTGATTTCAACATATATATTAGGTCTCCCTCAAAAACTCAAACCACCATTTCCTTAACCTACTCATTTCCCATGAACTATTCCTTCACCCCACCTAAACCAAACTCAAAAGATGGTCATACCCTTGACTCAAAATGAATCACTTCCATATTTATCTTTTAAACCCCTTATATTTGAACATAAACTATTGGATTTTTACCTCTCTCTGTGTATTCTCATACAAAACAGGATTCTTTGACTTCACTATGACCTCCAATCTCCTAACTCCTCAATTTTTCCCCTACCATTTTCCCTGAACTAGCCACTGTCTCCTCATTTCCTCACCTTGATCTCTTGAATCAATCCTACATTACCTTCCTCTTGTGCATTCCTATTCCCCTTTATTATTTTTCCTAATTCACCCTGCTAAGCATCAATTTTGGATCACTACTATCTATGATTGCCTTTGGTCCTACATATGTGTTAATGAATGAAGGCACAGAATATAATGCAATTATTTTGATTAGGTTCACTACAAATTTATGTTACACAACTTCACGTGGACCCTCATTGATATGAGGCAATTCTATATCTTCCTTATCAATTCACCATCCTAATCTCCATAGGACTCTTTCAAATCATTTTCATCCCTCCTCAAATTTTCCATGGCCTCCTCTTTTCCACACACTCTTGGATAATGACTTTGACTCATTTTACAGAAAAAATTAAGACCAACCACCAGGAACCCCCTCTTGTCATGTTTTCCTCATCTCATGTTACTCATATGCTATCTGCCAGTATCTCTTCCACTGTCATTAATAGTATGAGGTGACCTTACTTCTTACCAGATCTAACCTATCTACCTGTTCAACCTGTCTCATTCCTTCTCATTTCCTTCAATGAATTCCCTATTCTATTATGCTTACCTCTGTCATTTTGTTTTCAATCTCTTACATTCTACTGCCTCATTATTTACAGCCTACAAGTATGTTCATGTCTCTCCTATCCTAAAAAAAAACAAAAAAAAACCCCAAAACAATCCTCAATTCTTCTCCCGATTCTCACTGAGTAGTATCCTGTTACCTCTTCTGGTATTTTTGGCTAAACTCCTTGAAAAAGCAATCTATGATAACTGTTTCCATTTTCCTCTTCTTATTCTCTTCTTAATCCCTTACAATCCAACTTCTAACATTATTATTTCACCAAAATTGCTCTCTCCACTTACCAATGATCTTTCAATTGCAAAATCTAATGTCCTTTTTTCAACCTATTTGGCTTACAATTCTGTGCAGTCTTTAGCATTGTTTATCACACTCTCCTCAATACTGTCTTCTCTCTGTTTTGAAGATTCTACCTTCTTGAGGTTTTCTTCCCACCTATCTTAATACTCTTCAGCCTCCTTTGCTGAATCTTCAGCCTCTAGCTTATACCCTCTAAATATGTATATTCCACAAAGTCATCTTCTCTTCTCCCTCTATACCACTTTATTTGATCCTCATCAGATCGCAAGTATTTGGTTACCATCTCGGAGGGCAGAGCCAAGATAGTGGAGTAGAAAGAAGGACCTGTAGAAGTTCCCCCACATAGCCCATAAAATACCTGTAAAAATGACTCTAAACAAATTCAAGAGCAGCAGATATCACAAAACAACAGAGTGAAAGAGATTTCCAGCCCAAAACAACCTGGAAGGCTGAGAGGAAAGGTCTATTGCACCAGGTGCAGAGCAGACAGCAGCCCAGTGGTGCGCCACAAGGTATGTAAGGGAAAGGACTGAAAAAGGCTTCTGGGCACCACCACCAGCAGCAGTTCTGATACTGCTCAACAAAAGACAGCTTCAAAGGTCAGTGAGAAAGCTCTTTCACTGGAGTGAGAAGGGAATGTGGTCTAGACTCACCAACAGCAGCCACTACAGCAGCAGTTTCCATTCTTGAAGCTGTATGCTTAAAGACCCTGAGGGAATTGAGCACTGATCTGGATCTCAGCCCCAAGTGGCTTGCCTGGGCTGCAGAATAGTGCTGGCAGTGGAGCTGGGGATGGCTCTGGAGAGGGAACCCTGCTGACAGATCCTGAGCAGAACAGAGTGCTTGTGTTTGCTCTCAGATCAGAGCACAGCCAAGGAGAGGAGTAAACTCCTCTCCCTTGATTTTGCCACCTTGAAGCAACTGAGAACTTACAGGTCCCCATAGTATACCCTCCTCTTTAAAAAGGACTCAAAAGTCAAGTAACTGACTGAGAAAAAGCTCAAAAGGCAGGAAAATAAGACTATAGTAGGTTACATTTTTGGTGAACAGATATTTTCTTCCATCCTTCTGGATGAGGAAAAACAATGTATACCATCAGAGGAAGACAACAAAGTCAAGGCTTCTGCATGCAAAACCCTCAACATAAATATGCAGTGGTCTCAGGCCATGGAAGAGCTCAAAAAGGATTTTGAAAATCAAGAGGTGGAGGAAAAATTGGGAAGAGAAATGAGAGTCATGCAAGGAAATCATGAAAAGCAAGTCAACAGCATGCTAAAGGAGACAAAAAAAAGTGCTGAAGAGAATAGCACCTTTAAAAATAGGCTCACTCAATTGGCAAAAGAGGTACAAAAAGCCAATGAGGACAAGAATGCTTTAAAAAGCAGAATTGACTGAATGGAGGAGATTCAAAAGCTCACTGAAGAAAATAGTTCTTTAAAAATTAGAATGGAGCAGGTGGAAGCTAATGACTTTATGAGAAACCAAGAAATTACAAAACAAAACCAAAATAATGAAAAAAATGGAAGATAATGTGAAATATCTCATTGGAAAAACAACTGACCTTCTGGAAAATAGATCCAGGAGAGATAATTTAAAAATGTTGGGACTACCTGAAAGTCATGATAAAAAAAATAGCCTAGACATCAACTTTCATGAAATTATCAAGGAAAACTTCCCTGATATCCTAGAACCAGAGGGCAAAATAAATACTGAAAGAATCTACCAATCACCTCCTGAAAGACATCAAAAAGAGAAACCCCCTAGGAATATTGTAGCCAAATTCCAAAGTTCTTAGGTCAAAGAGAAAATATTGCAAGCAGCTAGAAGGAAGAAATTTGAGTGCTATGGAAATAAAATCAGGATAACACAGGATATGGCAGCTTCTACATTTAGGGACTGAAGGACTTGGGATATGATATTCCAGAAATCAAAGGAACTAGAATTAAAACCAAGAATCACCTACCTAGCAAAACTGAATATAATACTTCAGGGGAAAAATGGTCTTTCAATGAAATAGAGGACTTTCAAGCATTCTTGATGAAAAGACCAGAGCTGAATAGAAAATCTGACTTTCAAACACAAGAATCAAAAGAAGCATGAAAAAGTAAATAGGAAAGAGAAATCATAAGGGATTTATTAAAGCTGAAGTGATTACATTCCTACATGGAAAGATAATATTTGTGGCTCTTGAAACTTTTCTCAGTATTTGTGTGGTTGGAGGGATTACACACACACACACACACACACACACACACACACACACATAGACAGAGAGCACAGGCTGAGTAAGAAGAGATGATATCTAAAAATAAAATTAAAGGATGAGAGAGGGGTATATTGGGAGGAGAAAGGGAGAAACTGAATGGTGCAAATTATCTCTCATAAAAGAGGCAGGAAAAAACTTTTTCTGTATAGGAGAAAAGGAAGGAGGTGAGAGGGAAAAAGTAAAACTTATTCTCATCACATTTGGTTTAAGGAGGGAATAACATGCTCACTCAATTTGGTATGAAAATCTATCTTACACCATAGGAAAGTAGGGGAGAAGGGGATAAGTGGGATGGGGGAATGATGGAAGAGAGGGCAAATGGGAAGAAGGAGTAATTAGAATTAAACACTTTAGGGGAGGGACAAGGTCTAAAGAGAGAATAGAATAAAGAGGAGGCCGGAAATGATGGAGGGAAATATAGTTAGTCTTACACAACATGACTATTATGGAAGTCTTTTGCAGCACTACACATATATAGCCTATATATAGCCTATACCAAATTGCTTGTCTTCTCAGTGGGGATAGGTAGGAAAGGAGGGAGAGAGAGAAGTTGAAACTCAAACTAACTTTTAGGATCGAATGTTGAGAATTGCTTTTGCATACAACTGGGAAATAAGAAATGCAGGTAATGAGGTATAGAAATCTATCTTGCCCTACAAGAAAAGAGAGAAGATTGGGATAAGGGAAGGGAGGGGTGTGATAAAAGGGATGGCAGATTGAGGGAAGGGGCAATCAGAATACATGGCATTTTGGGGTGGGGGAAGAGGAGAGATGGGGAGAAAATTTGAACTCAATATTTTGTGGAAATGAATGTTGAAAACTAAAAGTAAATAAATAAACATTAGAAACTAATGATAATAATTAACCATCTCCATGCTGATTATTCTCAAATATACCTATCCAACCACAAGCTCTCTAATGACTTCCAATCTGTCCTCTCCAGCTGCCTTTCTGATATCTCAAACTGGATATGTTTTAGTCCTTTTGAACACAATATGTCTAAAATGAAACTTATTATCTTTTCTCCTTCCCCATCTGCTAATTTCCATTTTACTGATAAGAACAACATCATCTTTCCAGTCTGTTAAGCTCAGAACCTAAGTGTCAGTCTAGACTCTTTACTGTATCTCAACCTATCATATCTAATTTGTTTCCAGGGTTGCTGTCATTACCTTTGCAACATCTCTCAAATATATACCACTTTTTCTTCTGTAACATGGCTATTAATATGTTGCAGACTTCCATGATCTCATACGTGGACTTCTATAATAGCCTGCTGATGGGTCTGCATATCTCAACTCTCTTCCCATTCTAATCCACCCTCCATACAGCTACTAAGGTGATTTTCCTAAAGCACAGGTAAAACTATGTCAATCTCCTTCTGAATAAATTCTAGTGACTATCTATTGTCTGCACTATCACATAAACAATGATCTGTGTGGCATTAGAAATCCTTCATAACCTAGTCCCATGCCCACCCTTTTCAGTCTTCATAAATTTTACTCCCTACAGATGCTGCTGACATACTTCTCCTTGTTATTATATAAACAAGCTCTTGGCAATTTTTCCTCATTGTCCCCTATGCCTGGATTACTCTCACTCCTCACCTCCACATATTGGTTTCCTTGGCTTCCTTTAAGTCCCAACAAAACCAAATCCATCTTCTATCTGAAGCCTTTCCTAACTTCTCAATTAGTGCTTTCTCTTAATTCAGTCTCATTTTCCTACACCTATCTTATTTATATTTGTTTGCTTGTTGCTTGCCTCATTAGATAGTTATCTCCTTGATGGCAGGAACCATGTTTTGCATCTTCTGAGTTTATCGTAGTGTCTGGCATAGAGAAGACGCTTAATAAATATTGATTGATTGATTATATAGTTACAAGTCAAGGCATACCACAGTCTCCCCAAAAATAAGGTCAATGGCTATCCAAAAAGATGAGCCTTCAAAATTTTACTACACAAGAATTGCTTTACAGAAGTAGTGGAAGGAATATCTTCAGAGAGATGTATGATCAGAAAAACTGCAATCTCAGTTTAGTGAATGCAAGGGATAATCTGTATTCTTCACTGGGAAAACATTCAATTAGTAGCTGTAGGATCAAAAGAAAACTGATAGGACATTGATTGACTGCCCTATCAAGGATAAAGGGGGGGATCACAGACAAGAATCCAATTATAAGGAGAGAATGAATAGGTTGCGATATTCATTGCAGGAGGAGGAATACTCACTGATGTGGTTACAGATCAATAATGCATTCAAACATATCATATCTGTGTTATAGTAAAATTCTACTTAAAAATCATATATACTACTTGGATTATTTTATTGGATACCAGTGGCAGCTGGTAGATACCTAGAATCCCTTTCAACAATCTTTGTAAATATGAAAAAGCATTGATGCCATATATTATATAAGCCATTGCCACCATGTGAATAAAGGACAGGATTCAGAGTATAGCAAGTAAGGTTTTGTTGCAATATTGCTATATGATGGACACTTAACCTTTCCATGATTTTTTCTTTTATGTCTCTAAAATAACATTATCAAGCCCTCTTTTTGGCAAGTGTACATTTTGCATTTGAACAACATGGTCAGCTCATTGAAACTGCACTCTCTGAAACAGAGTTTGAATGCTTGGTAGTTTAATTCAAGTAAGGCCCTCAGTATCTGGTACCTTATCCTGCCAGCTGATTTTCAGAATCTTCCTAAGACGATTCAAATCGAAGCAATTCAGTTTCCTGGCACAGTATTGGTATACCATAATGACACTGGTATACTTTCTAGGTTTCACAGGCACACAACAATGAGGTCAGCACAATGACTCTGTAGACCTTCAGTTCAGTAGTCAGTCTAATATCTGTTCTCTGCTATACTTTTCTGTGGAGTCTCCCAAACACTCAGATAGTTCTGGAAATGCCATGTATCAACCTCATTGTCAATGTATATATCCCTGAAAAGCACACTACCAAGGTAAGTGAATTTATTCACAGCATTCATTATTTCTCCATTTGTTGTAATTGATGGTTCCAAATGGATGGTGTGGTGGTGACTGATGGAGTACCTGTGTTTTCTTGGTGTTAATTGTTAGGCCAAAATTATCACAAGCAGCAGAGCATTGATCCATACTTTGTTGCATATCAGCTTCAAAGGTTGCACTGAGTACACAAACATTTGCAAAGAGAAAATCCTGCACTAACACTCCCTCCATGTTGGTCTTTTTTAATGTAAAAAAAGACTATTTTACAGAGAACCCACACAGGGCAAGTGTTCACATGGTGGTCAGAAGAAGCAATATAGGGACACTGTCAAGGGCTCTCTTAAGAATTTTGGGATTGATTGCGTGACATGGAAGACACTGGCACAGGATCACTCAGCATGGTCTGCCCACATTAGAGAAGATGCTGTGCCCTATGAGCAAGGCAGAATTGAGGAAACACAGGAGGCACAAATTTAGAGTATCGACCCCAATATTCACATGGACTATCTGTGCCCAACCTGTGGCAGAGCATTCCAAGAGCATATCGGTCTGATTAGCCACAGTCAGACACAACGAAACTTGATGCTAGCATAGTGACGTCATGTAAGCAATCATTTCCTAAAATGATAACCCATTATAAAGCATAATGAAACATGCTAGACTGGAAAGCACCACAGGCTTGCAGGAAGAGGTCCTGGGGTCAAACCTGACTGACCTTACGGAGGTCACATCAGCTCTCTGAGACTCAGAATCCTCATGTGTAAAAGAAGGGATTGAACCTGGTGTCGTCTAGCGCCTTTCCAGCTTCAAATCAAGAATTCTGTGATACACAAACACTCAGATACGTATAGGTAATACCTTAAACTTCTTAGAACTTAATGTCTTAAGTTCCTTTGAATATATGACAGGATCAGAAGATGAAAATATTTTAAATATAGCTTTGTCTATTTGGTATATCTCACACAGAAAAAATGTATGGCTCGGTAGAATAGGTACTTAATAACATTCTTTCTTGAGTAAAAATCCCTAATTTGGCACTAGATAATACACACTATATGCTCAGATTCCAAATCCATAATAATTTTAAGTTCCACTTTGAAGAAAATATATTTGCTTATCTAGAGGATGTTTTTAAATAAATCTTCAGGTTCTCTGTCCTGGAAAACAAATATTTTCCAAAATATTATTAGCAGGTGAAGAAGAAACAAAAGCATTATTCCCACAAAACTTTTATATTGATAAAAAAAACCTTCTTAAAATGTATTTAATGTTTAAAATAGCTATTTCTCTTTCTAGAACATTTGTCAGAATATAATATTTCAAGAGACATACAAGCATACAGAGACAAAACACACGCAATTTTCAATAGATTTCCTAAGTGACGCCATTAAAAAGCTATTTGTCAGGGAAGGTTTTACATTTTTACATTCCTGCAATTATTTTCACTTAAAGTGTCACAAATGTCCCTTGCTTCAGAAACAATTATTCTCAAGGAAAAGTATGGCAATCAATAACTACAGTTCTTCTGATTATAAATGATGGAAATATAAGATAACTTCTACATCAAATATTTCCACCAAAGGTCAGTACCTTAATTCTTCTTTTCCTACAGCATATTATATAGGCCTTCATTTATACTGCTGAAAAAATTTTAGATAGCTATAAGCTTTTAAGGATATTATCTATAAATATTTATAATGAGGAGGAGAACATTTTTAACAGATATAGTGGTGATGGAATATGCATTTCATAAGCTAGCATAAATCAGTGAAACCCCAGGATAAGGAAAGTACCAGCTTAATATTGTATGTGTAAGGACCATCAGTAATAGCACCCATCATCTGCAGTGCCCCCAACCAGAAACTATCCTTTCTGTGTCAGAAGATCAGGTATAGTGCTTTGTATGTCTTGCACATTCTTATTATGTAATACTTCACATTGCAGTTTGTATATCTATGCTTTATAAGTCCTTTAATATAATCATTATAAATTCCATGAGGGTAAGGGATGTTTTATTTATTTATTTTTATAGCTCCTAGAGAAACTAGAGAAACATAGAACTCTGCACAGAATAGGTAATTAATGTTTATTGAACTGAATGGAATATAACTCATAGAAGGCAGAACTACTTTGGGCCCTTGTCTTTTTCTGGAGAAGCAGTAACAGTTTCCTCAGATTCCTAGGATAAAAAAATCATCCTTGTTAGCGTTGGCAAGGGTCAACTGACTGCATTTACATTTAATCAAACATGCACTTTTATTACTTGTAGTCAGAAATGTCTTAGAAATATGTCTACTTAAGAAACAATTTATTTTCACTATTACTAACAAGAAATTTTTATGGATATATTATTCAGACAAATCAAAACACATTGATGATGAGATATATATATATATATATATAAAATAAGTCTTTTCATTTAGAAAATAGATGGCTAAAAATTATAATCTATTTGCAGTTATAGTTAAAAGCAGCTCTTCTCCAAATAGATATTTCCATAAGGTTAGGAAACTGACTTAACAAATTTGTTCCATAAAAGAAAGATTGTATATTAAAAAAACTTTGGGGTTTATTACAAGACAAAATTTAAGATATCAAGATCATCTGTGACTTTGTCCTTATGACATGAAATTAATCATCAATGTACTTTTCTATTAACAAGACTATCTTTCAGTTATGCAGTGAGGTGGCACAATGGATAGAGTGCTGGGTCTGGAGTCCTGAAGACCTAAGTTCAAATCCAACCTTGGACACTTACTAGCTGTGAGACCCTGGGCAAATCACTTAAACTCTTTTTACCTGAACTTCCTTAATTGTAAGAAGATATAATAACAGCATCTACCTCCCAAAGTTCTCCTAAGGATCAAATAAGATAAATTTTGCAGAGCATTTAGAACAATGCTTGGTTCACAATAGGTAATATATATAGAAATTGTCCATAATTAAATTTCCCTTTCCATTTTTGGTCTACTTTTCTTTTCATTATGATTAATATCTCCAAAGGAAAGCACTTAGAATGTCTCCCTCTTTGTTTCCAGCTACTGGCTTCCTCTGCTTTCTTCAATCCTGAGTCAGGATCCCACCTTCTTCAGGAAGCTCTTTCTGACCACCACTACCCTTAGAGGAAGAGTGACTTCCCTCTGTTGGTTATTTTCAATTTACCCTGTATATCACTTGTTTGTATACAGTCACTTGTTTGCTGTTTCCTCTATTAGATTCTGAGCCTCTTGAAAGTATCTCTTGAAAGTGTACTTGACAGTATCTTTTGCTTTTCTTTATATACTGAGAATTTAGCACAGTGCCTGGAACATAGTAGGCATTTATAAATGGTTATTGATTGACTGACTGACATAGGAAAAGATACTGATTGAATGATGGACATAAGAGAAGAATGGCTATAAAGGACTAAACTAAGTGTCACAGATATATGTATTATTATAAATGAAGGAATAATGAAGCTTTATGTGATTTTGTAATTTAAGGCCACATCTATTTTAAAGGGGCAGCTAGGGGATGCAGTGGACATAGTTATGTGCCCAGATTCAGGAAGACCTGAGTTCAAATTCAGCCTTAGACACTTGCTAGCTGTATAAGCCTATGAAAGTCACTTAACCTTGTCTGCCTCAGTTTCCTTATTTGCAAAATGAGCTGGAGAAGGAAATGGCAAACTACTCCAGTATCTTTGCCAAGAAAATCCCAAATGGGGTCATGAAGAGTGAGATATAATTCAACAATAATAAACATATCCTTTTCCTCTTTATTTGAAAACTTAAAAGTATAGGTCTAGAGTAATATCACTGTTGTAACAGGACACTGTTATTAAAGGTATTATTTCGAGAGCATTCTCACCGTGTTCTGCTTACTCCCAAGAAAGTGTCAAGTAAAGCCCTTCTGCAATTAGTTGACGATACAAAATGAAATGACAATTTCCAGTCCATTGACCATGTGGTAAAAAACAACAACCACCAAGTCAGACTTCTGATTGACTTCAGATCCAGAACTGAGAATGCATGCAAATGAATCCCTTGGGTGCAACATGGCCCCTTTCCGTGATTTACAGTGAGGAAATCAAGCTGTTGTGGGCCTCTTGGTGATGAGTCTCCAGCCACGAGGCCATGAGCCAGTCTAGCAGTTAATAAGCATTAATTAAGTGCCTACAATGTGCTCAGCACTATGCTACATGCCGAAGATGTTAAAGCAAAAGACAATCCCTGCCCTCAAAGAGCTCACAATCTAATGGAGAAAAGCAAGCGATATACAGGCTCAATAGCAAACACTTCAAAACAGAGAAGGTAGAGTCATTAAGAGGTTAGGAAAGACTTCCTGTAACGTGGGGTTTTACTTGGGACACAGAGAAAGAGTAAGAATAAATATTCCAAGCATGGGGACAGTCAGAGCAAGTAACTAGAGCCTAGAAATGAAGTGTTTGATTCAGGAACAGTAAGAAAGAGCTAATTATTAATTGTGTTCTGGACCAATTCATAGCCTCATGAATGGTACATTAATGTACATATATTCTTGCAACCCTGTCAAGAATCATCATTTTCTAAAATGTTTTTAACATTCATTTTTAATTTTGAGTTTCAAGTTCTCTCCCTCCCTAGAACCCCTTCATTCACTGAGAAGGCAAGTAATATGATACTCATTATGCAGGTGAAATAATTTACAGTGGGGAGGAGAGTAATTTTTAACAAACACAGGCATTATGGAATATGTGTATTAGCCATTTTGTAAAAAAAAAAAGGCAAGAGAAATAAAGTGAAAAAATATGCTTCAATCTGCACTCTGAGGTAATTGATTCACTCCCTTGGGGTGGACAGCATTTTTCCTCATTAGTTCTTTAGTACTGTCATGGACCATTGTGTTGATAAGAGTAGCTAAGTCTTCACAATTGACTATTATTGCAATACTGCTATTACTGTGTAAAATGTTACCGTAGTTCAGCTTATTTCACTTTCCATCAATTCACAGAAATCTCAGGCTTTTCTGAGACCACTTCCTTCATAATTTCTAAAAACATAATAGTATGTTCAGCCAATACCCAACAGATGAGCATCCTCACAATTTCCAATTCTTTGACATCACAAAAAGAGCTTCTATAAATATTTGTGTATATATGTGTCATTTTTCTAGGTTGTTCTCCAGAATGGTTATACCAATTCACAACTCCACCAACATTACATTAGCATGCCTGTTTTTCTATGCCCCCTTCAGCATTTCTTTTTCCCTTTGTATCACGTTATGCAATCTGATAGGTGTGCAGTGGTGCTTCAGAGTTGTTTTAATTTGCATTTCTCTATTAGTGATTGATGGCATTTTTAAAATCTGACTAATGATAGTTTTGATTTCTTCTGAAAACTACATATTCATATCCTTTGATCACATATCAACTTGGAAATGTGTTTTGTTTTTATAAATTTAGGCCAATTTCTTATAGACTAGAGAACTGAGACCTTTATCAGAGAAACTTGCTGTGAATTCTCTCTCCCCACCAAAAAATTTCCTGCCTTCTAATTTTAACTGCATTTGTTTTGTTTGTGCAAGATCGCTTTAACTCACGTAATAAAAATTACTACTGTCCTGGATCACTACCTTGTCACGTTGGAGGGGCATGCAGAGTTCAATGAAACTATGAGTATGCAGGGTTACCCCAGATGGGCTGGTCATAGTAGAGACTTCTGATAAAATGCAATCCATGAGAGAAGAAAATTACAAACCACTCCAGTATTTTTGCCAAGAAAACCCATGGACAGTTTTAAAATGATAAAAAGACATGACATCAGGAGTTGACCCCTTCATGTCAGCAGGTGTCCAACACACTACTGGGAAGACAGACAACTACAAGCAGCTCCAGTATTAAGTACACAGCTGGGAAAAAGCTGAAGGGAAGCTTAACTGCAGACATGTGTGGTGATGGAAGGAAAGTCCTATACTGTAAAAATTAATATCGTGTAGGAATCTGGAATGTAAGCTCTATGAACCATGGTAGTGGTCAAACAGGAGACAGACAGATTAAAGAGTGACATCTTGTGCATCAGTGGTCTTAAATGGATGGGAATGGGTGAACCTAATTTAGGAAATCACTGTCTACACTGCTATGAACAAGAATCCCTTAGAAGAACTAGGTAGCTCTCAGAGTCAATGAAAGGGTAAGAAGAGCAGTACTGGGCTATAATCTCAAAAATGACAGAATATCTATTTGAATTCAAGGCAAACTGTTCAACATCACAGTAATACAAGTCTATTTCCCAACCACTAATGACAAAGAGGCAAAAGGTGATCAGTTCAATGAAGACCCACAACATCTAGACATCTAAAAAGAAGTCACATTCATCAGAGTGGATTAGAATGCTAAAGTAAGAAATCAAAAAAACAATCGCAATAACAGGCATTTGACCTTGGAGTACAAAATGAAGCAGGGCAGACATCAATAGAGTTTTATCAAGATAACTGATCAGTCATAGCAAACATTATTTCAACAACTCAATTGGCAACTACATACGGATGTAAGAGTTGGACATAACTGAACAACCAGGCAACAACAAAATGAAAATTATCCGTTTGGCCTCCCATAAAATTATCTCTGTCTTTTGTTTGGTCTGAAACTCTTCCCTTGTCTGTAGACATGAAAGGTAAACTTTTTTGATCCCTTAATTCATTATAACAATCTGTAGGTCTAAACCATGCATATGGGGTGAGATGTTAGTTCATGCTCAGTTGTTGCAAGACTGTTTTCCAGTTTTCCTGAAAGTTTTGCCACCTGAGTACTTTTTCCAAAGGCTTGGACCTTTTCCTTATCAAACACTAAATTGTGGTGGTGATTTACTTCCACATATTGGGTACCTACACTCTTCTCTACTAATCAACCACTCTTTTTCTTATCCAATAATAGATTATTTTGATGATTATCCCCTTTACAATATAATTCTAAATCTAGTATTTCTAGGCTGACTTCCTTCACATTTTTGTATTGATTCTCTTGATATTCTTGGCCTTTGTTCTCCCTGGTTTAATTTGTTATTATTGTTTATTCTAGCTCTGTAAAAGAATTCTATGGTTGTTTGATTGGTTTATGACTAAGTAAATTTATTTAGGTAGAATTGCAATTTTTATTATATTGAATCAGCCTAGCCATGAACGATGAATATTCAATTGTTTAGATCTGTTTTTATTTGTAATGAAGTGTTTTGTAATGGTATTCATACAGTCCTTGGGTTTGTCTTGTAGGTAGATTCCAAAGTATTTTATATTGTCTGCAGTTATTTTAAATGAAATTTTTCCTTTTCTTCTCATTGTGTTTTGTTGGTAATATATAAACATGCTGACTATGTGAGTTTATTTTATATCTTGCCAGTTTGCTAAAGAAAATTGTCTTAACTAGCTTTTTTTAAGGTGATTTTCCAAGTGTACCATCAAATCATCTGCGAAAAGTGATAGTTTAGTTTTCTCATCACTTATTCTTGTTCCTTCAATTTATTTTTCTTGTTTATTGCTATAGCTAGCTATAGCTGATATAATGCCAAATAGTAGTGGTGATAATGTACATCCTTATTTGATCTTGAATCTTATTAGGTAGGCTTCTAATTTAACCCCATTGCAGATAACATTTGTTTTTGATTTTAGATTTATGCTACTTATCATTTTATGAAACTCCATTTATTCCCATGCTTTCTAGTGTTTTAATAGGAAGGAGTGTTGTATTTTGTTAAAACCTTTTTCAGTAACTTGATAAAATCAAATAGTCTTTGGTGTTTTGTTGTTGACATGGACAATTTTGCACATAGTCTTTTGAATAATGAATCAGCTCTGCATTCTTGATTTAAATTCTATTTGGCCATAGTGTATGATCTTTATGATATATTACTGTAACTCCTTGTTAGTACTGTATTTAAATTTTTTACATTAATATTCATTAGGACAACTCTTCATGGTTTTCTTTCTATCTTTCTATTTCTTTCTACTCTTTTCTATCATGGTTTAGGTATCAAAATCATATTTGCATCATAGAAGGAAATGAGTAATACTCCTTTTTCAAATAGTTTATGTGTATTGAATTAATAGTTTATTTAAAAAAATATTTGGTAGAATTCATTTGGAAATTCATTAGCCCTGGGGAGTTTTTTCCTTAAGTAGCTATTTTGTTGTTTTTTTAAGTGAGTTTTTTTTTTTAGATAGGGTTATGTAAGTATTACATTTCCTATTCTGTTAATCTCAACAATTTACATTTTGCTCAACATTCATTTCACTTCAATTGTTTAGTTTTATTGTCACATAATAGGGCAAAATTGCACTTAATAATTTATTTAATTTCATCTTCACTGGTGGTGCATTCACCCTTTTCATTTTTGGTTCTGGCATTTGGTTTTCTTCTTTATGTATTTAAATCAGATTTAATAAAGATTTTTATGGTTTGTTGTTCTTACTCTTTTTTTTCATAAAACTGATACCTTGTTTTAACAGCATCATGGGTGTTTTAAAAGTTTTAATTTTATTAAGCTCACCTTTCTTTTCAAGGCTTATATTTTGTTGTTTAATTAGATTTTTATTTATTTTTAACTAGTTTTTTTAGTTCCATCCTTAAGTCAGTGACCTGCCCATCCTTTAATTGATGTCAGCAAGTGGACATATAATGTTTACTCTAATTATTAATTTAGTTGTATCCAATCAATTTTTGTATGTTGTCTCATCACTATCACTATCTTTAATAAAATTATTTCTGCCATTTGTTATTTGAACCCTGATTCTTTGAGAAAAGATTATTTCATTTCCAATTAATTTTTAATCTGTGCTTCCAAATATCTGTATTGAATGTAATTTTTATTTCATTATGGTCCAAAAAGATGCCTTTAACATTTCTCTTTTACTTCACTTCTTGGTGAGATTTTCATTCGCTGGTATATTTTCAATTTTTCTTTAAAAATTCGATGTATATCTCAGTAAAAACTTTATTTTATATTGCCATTGGATTTTCTACACAGTTCAAACATATCTAATTTTTCTAAAATTCTATTCATCTCCTTAACTGCTTATCTATTTTGTGTTTAAATTTATCTAGTCCTGAGAGGGGAAAGTTAAGGTATCACTTGAGTACGGTTTTAATGACTATTTTCTCCTGTAAGTAATTAAACTTTTCCTTTAAAAATTTGAATGCTATTCCATTTGGTGAATTTATATTTATTATAGATATCACTTCATTGGATTTGGTACCTTTCAACAAAATGTAAATTCCCTGCTTGTCTCTTTTAATTAGGTCTATTTTTCTTCTTTAGTTTTGTCTGAAATCATGATTACCCCCTTCCTCCTGACATTTTTTACTTCAGCTGAAGCATAATAGATTCTCTTCCAGCCCTTCATTTCAACTCTATGGGTATCTTTCTCTTTCAATTAAGTTTCTTGTAAACAACCTGTTATTCAATTCTGGTTTCTAATCTACTCTGTGTAAGGATGTGTTAGGATGAGTTCATCCGATTTATATTCACATTTGTGATTGCTAAGTGTTTATTTCCTTCCATCTCTTCTGTTCATTCACATATTCTCTCTGTCTCTCTCTGTCTCTCTGTCTCTCTCTCTGTCTCTCTCTGTCTCTCTCTGTCTCTCTCTCTCTGTCTCTCTCTCTCTCTCTCTCTCTCTCTCTCTCTCTCTCTCTCTCTCTCTCTCTCTCTCTCTCTCTCTCTCTCTCTCTCCCTCTCCTAAGTCCCTGTTGGGTGATTATGTATATATCAACTACTTCGGATGAAAGTAAGAATCAAGCATTAACCACTTCCCCCATTTTCTTATCTATTGCTAAAACTTTTCCATAGGTGCCTCCTTTATGTGAAATAATTTATTCCATTCTTACTCTCTCTCCCTACTTCTCCCAATAAATCCCTTTTTCTCACTCTCCTTTTTCTTTTGAGATCATCATCCCAACAAGATAGACTCACACCTATGTACTCTAAATAGACTCATTCTAACTGTCCAAATGATAATATCTTTGGTTTACATGCATCACTTTCCAGTTTATGAATATAAACAATTAAACCTTGAATTTCTGATGATTTCTCACTTGTTTTGACCATTTTTATGCCTCTCTGGAATCTTGTGCTTGAAAGTAAAATTTTCTGTTCAGCTTTGGTCTTTTCATCAGGAATGCCTAGAAGTCCTCTATTTACAGCTCCATTTTTCCTTTGTAGAATTATTCTCAGTCTTTTTGGATAGGTTATTTCCTAATCCTGTTACCTTTGCCTTCAAGAATATCATACTCCAAGTCTTTCATTCCTTTAGTGTGGTAGCTACTAAATGTGCTGTGAACCTGGCTGTGACTTACTTGTATTTAAATTGCTTTTTTATACCTCCCTCCAGTAATTTCTTCTTGAGCTGAAAATCTTGGAATTTGACTATAATACACCTATGAGTTTTAAATTGGGAATCTCTTTCATGAGGTTATTGGTAAATTCTTTCAAATTATTATTTTCCTTCTGGTTCTAAGATATCTGGACAGTTTTCTTTGATAACTTTTTGAAGTATGATTTCTCAGCTTTTTTATTTTTAAATTGTAATTTAATAAATAATTTAAATTCAGGTAATCTAATAATTCTTAAATTACCTCTCCTTGATCTATTTTCCAGATCAGTTGCTTTTCCCAATGAGGTATTTCAAATACTCCTTTTAAAAATACTTTTGACTTTATTTTATTGTTTCTATGAAGTCATAAGCTTCCACTTGCCCAATTGTACTTTTTTGAAATATCATTTTCTTCACTTTGGCCTTGTATTTCTTTTTCCATTTGGCCAATTCAGTTTTTCAAGGAATTTTTCCCAGTATTTTTGTGTCTCTTTTTACCAAGGTGTTACTCCTCTTTTCAAAATTTTATTGCATTGCTTTAATGTCTTTTCCCATTTTTCTCCTAGCATTCTCATTTGATTTTTTTAAAAAATCATTTTTCTCTCTCTTTAACTCTCCTAGGAATTATTGTTGGATTTATGTCCAATTTGCATTTTTTTCCTGTGAGGCTTTACTTATTACCATTGATAGTTACAGAACTCTAAAGAAAAAGGAAGGGTCTCAAATTTAGTGTTTTTAGATTGTAAATCCACTCCTAGCCACCAGATTGTGTTGCTTCTCCACTTTCTTGAGACTACAAATTTAATCTCCATTTTAAAGAAAAATTATTGGTAACAGGCCATTTTGAAAATGAATAATATCTTTCTAAACTTTACATGTACTGCCTCATTCTGGGATACATAATATTTTGAAAATTATAAATACCTTCAAAATGTTTAGTAAATAACACAATTGACAGTGGTGTGTGTGTGTGTATGTGTGTGTGTGTGTGTGTATATATATGTATGTATGTATATTCATTACTTCCATTACCATACTTTCATCAGAAATAAGAAGGTAATATATCTGATGGATCAGATTTTAAATTATAAAATTATCATGTCTCTTTGCTATACTAAAAACTGTTGAGTTGTTCATTTTATTCTAAAAAACAAAATTGCATACTGAACAAGGGAAGGACAGCTAGGGAATTTAAATGGTGGTGATTTTTTTTCTTTTGCAAACAACTTTACTTCCTTATACAGAGAAAAGCTGTAAGGTCAGTGGAAAGAGCAGCTAGGCTTATTTAACATAATTGCCAGCTTAAATACAGTGGCACTTATTTTCACTGTTACTGTGCATAAAATCATAAGGCACTTTAACAGAGACAGAAGAAAGATAATTGCTATATGAAGTTGCTTGTAGATTTTCATAAAAAGACAAAGTGCCTTAGGAGATTAAGGGAAGGGTATTCAAAGTTTAAGGTAGAAAAGTTACAAATGATTTAATTTTTTTTGGTGATTTTCAAATAGAAAAAAGTAAAAAGGCAATACACCAAAGAAATAAGACTCAAAAGCAACCTTATACACATAAGATTATGGTTGAAATAGTTAACAAGAAAATTCCCAGATGACAATAAAATAATTTACTGGAAAATAAAGAAAACAAAACATAAAAAGGATCAATGTACTTATTACAGTAATATTGTCAGAGAATAGGAACTTCATTAATATTTGTTGAATTAAATATTCTCAAACATTCAAAGTATCTTTAATAAGATAAAGGAATATTCTATAGAATATACTTAGCTAACATTGATGCCATAATCATTATTATGGAAAAACCTGCTAAAAGACTATTCTTATTGAATCACTGCAATGCAACACCAATTGAGGAATAGAGTTAAATTCAAAAATTATTTATTAACCAAAATATGTTTTACAGTACCAGGAAGACAGAGTAATGAAGAAATCCTTTGAAGTCCTCCAAAATTCTGCTCCAAACAATTAGAAAGCCAACTCAAAACTGATCTAAAAGTAGGGAAGCAGCTTATCAATATGGCAGAAAAGGTCTGTGTCACTGGGGTGGGAGAGGAACAAGGGTCTAAAAGTAGCAGCCAGCCGCACATCAGGGAGTCTGAAGCAAGGTTCCAAGTCTAGGGCAATCCACCAACAAGGCTCTGCCTTCCTGCAAGCCAATAGAAATGAACAGTCTGTCTAGCACAATAATGTCCCACCCCAGTGACCCTATCTCTAGCACAAGCTACCAGGCAGCCTTGACCCCATTGCTGAGAGTAGTGAAATCCTGAACTTGGGGCTGGTCAAGAATAAGACCTTGGCCCTGGGGTATACTAGTAGAGATACCCTGTTTCCATAGCAACCCAGCAGCACAGCCCCATCCGGAACAGGCCAGAAACTAAATCACACATCCAGAGGAGGCCAACAAAGAGGTACTCCCGACTCTAGTACAAGTCAGAAGGGAAACCTGCCCTCCAGGGAAAGCAAGCAGTGAACTTGAAGCCCAGTCAAAGCTGGAAGAAAGACCAAGAGCTCCAGCAGAAAACTTGGAGCAGTGCAGGACCAGAGACCAATCCTTGCATTAGAACATCAAATCACAAAAAAAGTGGAAAAATGAGTGAGAAAAAAAGAGCCTGACTATGGAAACTTGCTATGGTGATATGGAGGATCAAGTTATAAACTTAGAAGGGGACAACAGCATCAAAATGGATAGTGTGAAATCTCAAAAACAATGTATTTTCATCCAGACCCCAGAATAGTACTTGGAAGAACTTAAAAAGATTTCCAAAAGCAAATTAGAGAAGTGGAAGAAAAACTGGGAAAAGAAATGAGAGTGATACAAGAGAATAATGAAAGAAGAGTCAGTAGCATGGGAAAGGGTATGCAAAAATTTACTGAGAAAAGCAACTACCTGAAAAATAGAACTGACCAAATGGGAAAGGGAATACAAAAGCTCACTGAACAAAATAATTTCTTAAAAATTAGAATCAAACAAGTGGAAACTATGAACTCTACAAAACATCAATATACAATAAAACTAAATCAACAAAGTAAAAAAATAGAAGGAAATGTGAAATTTCTCATTGGAAAAGCAACTGACCTAGAAAATAGATCCAGAAAAGATAATAAACAATTACGGGTCTACCTAAAACCTATCTTTTTTTTAAAAAGGCCTGGAAAACATCTTTCAAGAAATTATCAAGGAAAAGTGCTCTGGTATTTAGAATCAGAGGGCAAAACAGAAATGGAAAGAATACACTAATCACTGCCTGATAGAGATACCCAAATGAAAACTTCCAGGAACATCAAAGTCAAAATCCAGACTCACTGCTCAAAGTATTGCAAGCAGCCAAAAGAACCCAATTCAGATATGATAGTTACCTTCAGGATTACACAGGATTTGGCAGCTTCCACATGTAAGAATCAGAAGGCTTGGAATATGATACATAGAAAGGCAAAGGAGTTAGGATTACAACCAAGAACATTTGCCCAGAAAAAATGAATATAATCTCTGTGGGGGTGGGGGTAGGGTGGACATTTAATGAGATAGAAGCCTTTCAAGTATTTCTAATTAAAAGACCAGAGCTGAAAAAAAATTGACCTCCTATTATCAGGCTCAAGGGAAACATGAAAAGAAAAAAAAGAAACAAGAAAGAGAAAACAAGAAATTCAATAAGACTAAATGGTTTATATTTCTATATAGTGAGCTAATATATGTAACTTTACTACTATAAAAGCAATGAGAAAAAGTACATGTAGACAGAAGGTGTGGATATAAGGTGACTTTGATGGAATGATACCCCCAAAACAAAATAAATGGGTGAGAAATAAAACTGAAGAGGAAAAAGGAGTAGGGATTGAATTGGGTAAATTATTCCACATAAAAGAGGCATGAAAGAGCTTTTATCATGGAGGAAAATATGAGGTGAGATGGGAATGATGAGCAAAGCTTAAATCTTGCACTCATCAAAATTGGCTCAAAAAGGGGAAAATATATACACCCAGCTGGATATGGAAATCTATCTGACCCTATAAGGAAGTAAAAAGCAGTGGGAATAATAGAAGGGGGAGGGGAGATTGATAAAAGGGAAGGCATATTGAGTAAAGTGGTAATCAGAAGGAAAACACTTGTGAGAAGGGAAGGGACAAGGAATAAGAGTGGAGTAATAAACAAATGAAAAGTGGCATAGAGGGAAATACACAGTTAGTTATCATAACTATAAATGTGAATGGGATTAATTCACCCATAAACCGGAAGCAAGCAGGAAAATGGATTAAAAACCAGATTCCTACAATATGTTATTTACAAGAAACACATTTTAAGAAAGGAGATATATATAGGATAAAAGTAAGGGAGCAACATCTACTATGTTTCAGTTGAAGCAAAGAAAGAAGCAATCATGATCTCAGACATAGCAAAAGCCAAAATATATTTAATTAAAAGAGATTAAGAATAAAAATATATCTTGCAGAAAGGTACCACAGACAATGAAGTTATGGTAGATATTTGAAGTTATGTCGATACTAAAAATACATGCACCAAATGGTTTAAACATCTACATTCTTGAAGGAGATGTTGAATGAGTTAAAAAAAGAAACAGATAATACAACTATGCTAATGGAGGACCTCAACTCTCCCCTCTCAAATCTAGATAAATGTAATCCAACGAAAAAAACAAGAAAGAAGTTAATGAAGTAAATATTTTTCTGGAAAAGTTAGATAAGATAGATCTAGAAGAAAATTTAAGGGAAAGACAAAGGAATATACCTTCTCTCAACAATGCATGGCACTGACACAAAAACTGACCATACATTGGAACATAAAAACCTCATAGTCAAATGCAGAAAAGCAGAAATAGTAAATGCATCCTTTTCAAGTCACAATGAAATAAAAATTACATTAAATAATTGAAGATGGAGAGATTAAAAGTTAATTGGAAATTAAATCTAATCCTAAAACTGCACCAAACTTTATGGGATGCACCCAAAGCAGTACTTGGGGAAAATTTATATTTTTATTTGCTTTCATCGATAAAATAGAGAAAAAGCAAATCTTAACTAGGCATACAACTAAAAAAACCTAGAAAAGAACAAATTAAAATCCCCCAATTAAACAACAAATTGGAAATCCTGAAAATCAAAAAAGAGATTAATAAAATTGAAAGTAAGAGAACCACTGAACTAATAAATGAATTTAGAAGTTGCTTTTATGAAAAAAAAAAACAATAAAATAGATAAGCCACTGGTTAATTTAAAAAAAAGGAAAGAAGAAATTACTAGTATCAAAAAAAAGGGTAAATTCACCCCAATGAAGAGAAAATTAAGAGAACTGTTAGGAGCTATTTTGCCTAATTATATGACAATAAATTTGACAATATAAATAAAATGGACAAATATCTACCAAAATATAATTACCCAAATTAACAGTAGAAAAAGTAAAATATTTAAGTAACCCAATGTTAGATAAAGAAATTGAATAAGCCATCAATCAATTTCCTAAGAAAAAATTCCAAGGACTAAATGGATTCACAAGTGAACTCTACCAAACATTTAAAGAATAGTTAATCCCAATATTATATAAACTATCTGGAAAAACAGGCAAAGAAAGAGTCCTACCAAATTCCTTTTTTGATACAAAAATGGTGCTGATACCCAAAATAGGAAGAGTCAGAAAGAGAAAGAAAATTATAGACCAATTTCCCTAATGAATGAAGAAGCAATATTTTTAAGTAAAATACTAGCAAAGCGATTACAGCAATACAGCACAAGGATCATACACTATGACCAGGTAGGATTTATGCCAGGAATGCATGGTTGATTCAATATTAGAAAAAAAACTATCACCATAATTCACCATATCAGTAACAAAAAAACTCAACAGAAATCCTGATTATCTGAACAGCTGCCTTTGACAGAAAAGTAGCACCCATTCCTATTTAAAACACTGCAGTGCATAGAAATAAGTAGAAATTACTTTAAAATGATAAATAACACATAAAAAAACATCAACAAGCAATCTCTCTAATGGGGATAAGCTAGAAGCATTCCCAAAACAATCAGGGGTAAAGCAAAGATGTTCATTATTATCTCTATCATTTGATATTATACTAGAAATTTTAACTAGAGTAATAAAAGAAGAAAAAGAAATTGAATGAATTGGAATAGGCAATGTGGAAACAAAATTATCACTTTTTGCAGATGATATGATAGTACACTTAGAGAATCTTAGAGTATCAGTTAAAAGACAACTTGAAATTAGTAACAACTTCAATGAATCTGCAGGATATAAAATAAACACACACAAAGCATCTGCATTTCTATATATTACCACCAAGGTCCAGCAGCAAAAGATATAAAGCAACAAAAAAAGGAACTGTGGACAATATAAAATACTTCAGATTCTACCTGTCAAGACACACCCAGGAAATATATGAACGCAACTATAAAAACTTTTCCCACAAATAAAGCCAGATCTAAGTAATTTGAAAAATATAAATTTCTCATTGGTAGGCTGGGCCAACATATTAAAAAATGACAATACCAGCTAAATCAATCTGCTTATTCAGTGCCATATCAATCAATCAAAAATATTTTATAAACCTAGAAAAACAATAACAAAATTCATTTAGAAGAAGAAAAGCTCAAGTTTATCAAATGTATCAATGAAAAAATGCAGAAGAAGGTGGTCCAGCCATGCCAGAACATAGTAATCTAGTATATGATTGAACCAAAGTCCACAGTTTTGGAATAAAAACTCATTATTTAATAAAAACTTATAGGAAAACTAGAAAACAGTATGGCAGAAACTAGGTATATACCAACATCTTATTCCATATACCAAGAAAAGGTCAAAATAGGTATATATTTTACATACAAAGGGCAATGCCATCAGCAAATTAAGAGAGCATGGAAGAGTTTAACTGTCAGATTTATGAATAAAGGAAGAATTTACAATCAAAGAAGATATAAACAGCATTACAAAATGTAAAATAGATCATTTTGATTATAAAAATTTAAAAGTTTTTGCATAAATCAATGCAAACAAAATTATAAAGAAAGCAGAAAACCAGGAATAATTTTTTGCAACAAATATTTGTTACTAGGGTGGTGGCATTATCATAGAAGAGGAAGTTTTTGAGCAACTTTGCAAAGGTGAAATTATGAGTCTTGGAAATAGCTTGGATATATGGGTTTTGAGGGGGAAATGTAAGAGACAATGAGGAATCCAGTACAACTCCTGGGTTGCAGGTTTAAGGGACAGCTTAGGGATGGTGTAGCCCTCTACAATAATAGGGACGGTAAGAGGGGGAGAGACTTCAGGGAAAAAGACAATGAATTCAGTTTTGGACATATTGGGTTTAAAATGACTCTGGATATCCAGTTTGAAAACACTGATAGGCAACTGGAGATGTGAGACTAGAGGTCCTCAAGACAAGCTGTAGGGAATAAATATCATTCAAGGGTGTAATCTGGATGAAGTTGCAGCAAAAAAGACTAAAAAGGAATTACTTTCAAGGAGTTTAAGTACAAAAGGCAAAAGACAAACAGAGAGATAGCATAGATGGAAGCATCAAAATGAGGGCTTTTTCAGGGTGGAGATGTGGGCATGTTTTTAGAGATATTGACAACAAGTGAAAGAGATGGAATGACATAGAGGACACTGTTCAAGGAGACAAGACAGAGTGGGATAATTTGAACAAGGAGTGGGGTTAACCTTGGAAGGGAATAAGGCCAATTATTCATGTGAGACAAGGGTAAAGGAGGAGAAAGTGGCAGAATGCGCTTTAGCAATAAGAAATGAGAAAGGGGAAAAGGGAAACTCAGAGTGAATGCTCTAATTTTTTTCCCAGTAAAACATAAAGCAAGCTTCTCAGCTGAGATATTATGGGGATGTGTGAGAAGGGAAAGGAAGTCATGGAAATTTAAGGAGAGATAAAAAGGCTGTATGTAGGCTTGTCCAATAGTAGTGAGGCTAGTTAAGGTTGTATAACAAATTTGTGGTAGGCCCAGTCACAATGGCTGTATGTTTCTCTACCTTTGCTCAGAAGCACATGTATAAGTGCCACGGTGACAAATGGTGGAAGTGATCCAAAAGTGAGGCTTAGCAGGGTACAACTGGTGATATAAGGGTGTTAGAAATTAAAGAGAAGAGCACAGTCTAGAGTGAAATTAGTTAATCAAGGAATCAGAATGAGGAGAAAAGGAGAGAGTAGCTAGTAAGTGGGAGATGTCCTGGGAGAGAGAGAGAATTGAAAGGTCAAGGGATTGGAGGTCCTGGTGATAACAAACAGTAGGGGTATGTAAGGGTAGAGAGAGGGGGAGGTAATAAGCCAATATATTGCGGTTAGAGTAGGAAGATTTTGAAATTTTTGAACATGAAGGTGATTTATTTGTGGGCAATGGTAAGACTGAGGGCATGTCCATCTTTGTGCATGGCTGAGTTGGGGTGCATTTGTAGCTCATGGGAGGTCAGTAGGTTGAATAATTAAGCTGTTAGAATATTTGAGAGAGAATCAATATGCTGAAGTCCTCTAGTATGAGGGTAGGAAATGGAGAAAAAATGTAAGCCAAGTATCAAACTCATTGAGGAAGAAAGAAGAGTGACCTTAAGGATGCAAGTACACTGGTAGGATTATAATTTCATAAAGAAGAGAAAGCTCTGAAACTTAGATAAATAATGTTTTTGATCAAAAAGCTTACTGGTAAAAGTGAATAAAATGCACCTAATCAAATGAGGAAAATTATTATTAGAATAATAAAAGTTATTTTTCATTACACACTCTGCCCATTTTTTAATCTCATTTTTACTTTTGTGAAATCAGTGACAAGTTACTACTTATTCTCTTCTTCTAGGCAGATACTTATCTACTGTAACTCATCTCAAGGAGAAATATATTAATCAGGAGATGAATTAACTCTTAATTGAGTGCTTGCCTACTAAGTATCAGTATTCAGAAAAAAAGACAAAAGCAAAATAGTTCTTTCCCTAATACATTCTATGGGGAGGAATAATATATGTCTCATCCTTAAATATCTCTGTGAATACCTGAAATTTCTTTTTTTAAAATTAATAGGCAGATTTCATAATCTTTATATTTATAATCATTCTTTCTACCTAATCTAAATTCTTCTGCTACTATTAAGTCAATTTCTTCTTACCAACCATTTGTATTCCAATAATGGCTTTATTTAACAGGTGAAATAATAAAAAAAATATATTTCTGCCTTAGTCTGGATGAGTAATATTTATGTCATCACTATTATCACCCTGGAACTTCTCCAAGTTCTATCTCCTTCAAAATTTTGAAGCCCATACAATGTATTGGGGTTTTCTGTTACTTAACTACACATCTTATAATGTTGGCACTTACTCCTTAATATTATGCTCGCTTTGAAAGAAGCAACATGCTGATGCACAGCTCAACACTGGTCTATGATGGCATTTGGTTTAAACTCTTCAGTCCCTATTTCTGTTATTTCACTTACAAGTTGAAGTTTTTGGGTTCCTGTCCCTAAGTTACTGGGGATGAAAGAGTCTGTCTTTTTATCACTATCTCATTTTGACACTTGAAGCTTGCTAATATATACCAGTGAACTACCAGAAAATGACCTTCTTCCAAACTTCTTTCCTACTGTGGTCCTCTTCTCCTACCAAAGCACAGGTTTTATTCCTCCTAACTGTATCCAAATCTTTTGCTTCCTCCACTTGTGATCCATGACTACTGAATGTATTTTTTTTCTTTTCTGGAACAACTGACTTTCTGTTAATGTTTAATTCTATTTCAAATTATAACTTGCTATATATGACAAGATGGAACGTATTCTGGTATCTCTTCTAGAGATGGAAAAAGTGTTATCACTGGACCAATCCGTCATTAAGGATTTATTAAAATAAATATTTTATTAAAATATTTGTTAAAATAAATATTATGGTAAAGACGTGAAGTGGTTTTTTTGGTTGTTACTATTGTAATATACTTCTTTAGTAGGACAAGTAAACATCTTATCAATTCTCTGGAAAACTGATTTACCTTCTACAAAAGAAAACTTTATCCCCTGAGCCTACTTTAGTCATCACAAGACAAGAAATACTATTATTAATAACTGTAAATTAATGAAAGCATAGCTGTTGTTTTGAGAACCTTTAGAAAATATATTAGCAGCACTAATGATGCGCTACATTTTCTAAAAAATCAACAATTTATATTGTCTGATAACACTCTCCCACTCCAGAGGAGCACTAAAATATTAAATAATCTTCTTCAAATCATTATAAGGTTGAAAAGAATTTATTATAGTCTAGATGGCCTTATATAGTCCAGATATTTCTGTGCTGATATATACAGCATTAATGCTTAGGGTTTTTCCTCAGCCCTTAATTAAAAGGAAATAGTTTTCTCACAAAGGCTATGCCAGAAATATGATATGGAGTTGGCTGTAATATGAACAAAATATTTTTTGAAACCATACAATCTGAAAATTTTTTCTTTACAGTCTATCTCCTTTCCCTACTCAAATCCCAAAATTCTAAGGATCGATCATCAATGTGGTTAAAGGACAAGCACTTGTCACTATATTAATTTCCAAGAATCTCTTTATTTCTGGAGTTAAATTCCATCCAAGCACCTTCTTCTATACTAAATTAGGCCAGTTTTCATGGAATATGACATCCTGTGAAAAAAGTAGATGGTGCCCTTGAAAGAATAATTACTTATAAAGTTGGATTTAGAAAACATTAGTGGAAAAACTATGATTTTCATAAAAATCTTAATGGAATTTTATTTGCTTTCTTCATGAAGAAATTATGAACTGTGATGTGTACTATGACATGCAAGAAAGAAGGATCTTTTTATCCAATTCAGTATAGGTGGACAACAGTGATAACCTTATTTGGTTAAGATTACTAATTATTCACTTACATTTGGAGATTGTTCTCACCAAGATTTCCATCCAGAAGGCATTTGTTTTAGTTTTAAATTTTGGAGTCAAGGACCAAAACACAAATACAGAATAGAGAAAGGAAACAAAACCATATCATAAATTTAAATATTCAAACTTAAATATAAAGTAAGAAAGGGAAAAAAAGCATGTTATGTGCATAGCAGAACATAAGAGGGGATTCAAAATATGTAACAATAAATTTTCATTTCAAGAAAATCTATATGATGAGTAATAAACACTGTATTGAGAACTGTCCTTCTATTCTTTGCTTCCTTGTAGTTTTCTTTTATTTTCAGCTGTGTATGTTTTTCACTTTGTTCTTTTATCCCTCCCCCAACCCCTGAAAGGCTATAATGAAGATATGTTTTCTCAATAGTCACCGATATATCTACATATCTATATACATATTACATTTTTCAATACATTTGTATATGTATTAGCAATAGTCATGTTTCCATTAGCTTGACTTTATAACTGTACTAGTTTACCAATCATTTAAGGGAAGATGATTTTTAAAAATATGGTGAAGAGAACATTATTGTAAAGTGATATAATTGATTAGATTTAGAATTTAGATTATATTACTTTATGTAATATCTCTGAATAAATTGAATAATAAAGAGAAACAAGTATGAAATCAGGGAATTTATTGCATTGATGCTGAATGAAGAGCAGCAAATAACTTTTAAAAATGCTTTCTGCATGAGAGGATTCTGGGAAGAAGGTGGAGTAGGTCAGAAAATTCCAAGCTCTCAAGATTTTCCCCCACAAAAGAGTTAACATAACACCTTAGGGCCAACAGATAAGAAGAGGGGCCCAAGAGAGGTCTTCCTGGGACAATTCAAGAAGATCAGAAGAAAAATCCCGGGACAGAGTTGCTCCTTTAGATCTATGTGACCTAATTGATGGGATATGACAACACCAGTGATTTCATACACTAATTTTTTCCCCCTGATCTACCAAATCCCTCCATTCAGCCAGAGAACAAGAGTCAGCTGACTGAGATTGCTTCTGGGTTTTTGTCTTGTTCTTTTAGTGGTAAGTAATTTTCATTAGTTAAAGTTCCTTAGGAATCAATGATTGTCTGTGCTGATGTTTGTTATTTTACATAATTCACATTTTTTGCATTAAGTTTGTTTTCCTTATCTAGTAAAACAGCACACAGAATGCTGAATCAAAAAATGGGTTATCATTAACTAGTCATTTTCTGTGTATTAAAATATAACCAGTTTCAATTCTTATAATGTTATTTGTTTCTTGGTATGTACAAGAACTTCAATTGTCTTTTCTAAGAAAATTTTCATGATAAACATTCATGAAGCATCAGTAAATCTTAATAAGTCTCTAAGCTTTTGGTCTCACTAGTTTCTTCTTCTTGAATTACATTTTCTAATGAATTTTCTTTAAGCCACCTCTATGACTCACCTATGTAATGAATTCAACTAGTATTAAAGGATATTTTTGTGTTTTACTGAAGTGTTTTACTGAGTTCTTTATAAATTTTCTCTGCATCCTCATTTTTAGCAAAAAATGCTGCTTCATAGGCAAAAATTATATTAATGATGACTTTGAAAATATTTATCATGAAAGCTACAATAAAAGGACCAAACATCCCATGGGGAAAAAATATTGGAATACAATAAGACCTATTCTATTAGCTTCTTCACCTGATTTTCTTTTTTTTTAAAAAAAAATTCTTAACTCTCTCCCTCCCCTTCTCACCTATTAAGAAGGCAAGAAATACTCGTTATACATATGAAGCCATGCAAAGTATATTGCTGCATTAGCCCTGGTGCGGGGGGTAGGGGGAGAGAGAGACAGACAGACAGAGACAGACGGACAGACAGACGGACAGACAGACTAGGGAAGAAGGAAGGAAAGGAGAGAAAGGGAGAGGAAGAGAGATGCTTCTGCTGAAGTTTAGCAGTGTTCAGGATCCCAAAATACCAACATGTTGAGTCCTGCCTGAATGAATTCAACTCAAGCCTTCTTTCATTCAAAAAAAAACAAAGTTTATTTAAGATCTGCTGTATTGGCCAGACTCTTAAGAAATTGGAGCATTTGTGATGCTTATATTGACAAATGGGCCAGATAGAACATGAGTTAGATTGAATCTAAGCATTTTCATGGAGACCGGAAAACTCTTATATACAGAAAGATTGTGGGAGGGATCTAGAGTTGACCAAGTAGTCTTGGGTAACTAGAGGAGGGGTTTATGGAGGGTCTTGATGGGAACAGACAGTGGAAGGCTAGGCTAGTTTAAGGGTAACATATTTGGGCATGAAAAGCCAAATCAAGAGGGAAAATTCAAGGAGAGTTGAAGGGGGTTCCTAGAGCCTGTACTCCATCACTTCAATCTAAACTCTGAGCCACGAGTTCTCTGTCTAGAAGTTGACAGAATTTTTTTTTTTGTCAAGGGCCCTTTGAAATTGTGGTAGATAATTGTATAGAACAGGTTTTCTAGTATCTTTATTTAACTTTCTAAGGAGCAATTATGAGCCACTCTTTTACTTGGGTGCAACATTACATTGTTTTCAGGTTTCATTTAATTCAGTACTGACATGACTCATTTACTCCATTACTCTGTCTTTCAATGAATAAGGGTAACAAATTTGGAGAAACAATGATTGTTAGTATTTATGGAATGCCTAAAAATTACGATTTTTAATATTCCGTTTTGCCATTGTTGTGTCATGGTGCTCCACAAGTAGAAGAGTCATTTTGTATTTTTTCATTTCATGATTTGTCATACCCAAGAAAACATCACCCAATGGCCAGTCAGTGGTGACAAGCCACTCTATATTTAGCTGGTCTGGTCCTTAGAATATAGATATAGTGTGCTGGTAGATATGACACAGAAGGCATTACAATGAATTTCGAACTTTTCAACTACAACATAATATTCCATTATGGAAGAATTTCTTGGAGCCTATGTGACCCAGTGACATAGCACTAAAAAACCCAGGGCTAATTCCATCTTACAATTAGGTGCCAAAGAAGGACATTATGGATAATTATGTAAAAATTAACTTTTACAAGATAAATTGATTGATGTTATTTAGTTTCTGCTGAAGGGTGATTTTATGAAAATTTGAGAAAGCAAAAAATATATGATTTTTTAAAACAACAGGACACAGGATAGTTACATGAATTAAATATGCTAAAGTTAAAATCATATTCACTCTTTCCAAATGAGCACTTGACAGGTTAAACTCATATAACTGTGATGATGATAGTTTGATATACCTGAACATTTTTAAACCTAATAAAATTTGTACTTAATAAAGAATAATTAGTCTTTTAAAAGTCTGTTAGTCCTGCATATGTTCTCTGTCTATCCATATATATATATATATATATACATATGTATATATATATATATAAACATATGTGAATGCTTTTACTTGTCTATACAGTAGTTTTATACGTTATTTGTTGGTTCTTGGATCTAACAATGACAATAGTTGCTATAAGTATATATTTTGGATTTTTAGATTTAAAGCAATGATGTCAGTGTCATTCTATTAAAAGTCAATTTCAACAAGACAACAGGAAAAGAACTTTACATCAACATTTTATCATTCAGAATATGTAAAAATGCATATCTCTATGAGAAGTATGACAAGGTAGTACAGTGCATTTTCTTGATTTTGAAGAATGCAATTTATCAAAAATATATTTAAAGCATGGAACAAGCTAGTTAGAAGTGCTGAATAAAAAATCATATATTTGTAACAGTACTTGTTCTTGATTATCCTGGATTAGCATATTTATGATGTTACTTGTAGTGCCTTAGGTTTTAACCCACAAATCAAAGGTTTAAATCAGCAAGGGAAATGAATTACTGAGAAGTCTATGACCTATGATATCCCAAATGTATCTGTCTTTTTATACAATTTATGATTATACTACTACTTTATAGGAATTGCATTCTATGATCTTTTGTTTAGCCTGATTTTTCTTCCATGTTAGATGACCAAAACAGATCTCCTTTCAGGGAGAGATTAATTCAGTTACTATTCCTTCTTGCTTTTAACAACACACACACACACACACACACACACACACACACACACACACACACACACACTGGAAGGCATAACACTGTAAGTTATATAACACATGTAAAAAAAAAACCAAACAGTCCACTTCCTACAAAAATCAAAGCTGAACATATAGGTAGGATCAGTTAAAGTCATACAAAAATGTATAAGAATTAAATCAATTTTACAGATATTCTATATTTCTAATGTTAAACAAAAAAATCTCATTAATTCAACCTTCTCTTCACTGTGTCACAGAGTAATGAAAATTAATTTTAAAACAATGTTGCCACCCAGAAAGTGGCATTAAAAGTAACTTGGAAGGTAAACTTCAATTGACATAGATTTTTTTTTCTCTCAAAACTGTTAGATGACAACTTAGAACCTTTTGAAAACTTCTGACATAGTACAGTGGCACGGTCTTAACGTGGAGTCAAGTAGCTAAGTAGCATCAATTTAGTTCAGAGAATGGGAGTTTTATAAATGGGAAATAGAGGAACTGAGGCAGTCATTTCTTGGAATAAAATTTAGATAAATAATAATGGTTTGTGAAGCCTTTTTTGCTTTTAGATTTTCAAAACCTGAGAGAAGATTCTAGGGAGATGGCAGAGTAGGTTAGGAAATTCTGAGCTCTCAATATTTTCTCCAAAAAAAGAAATAAAGTATTACCTTTGGGCAAATAGTGGAGGGGGGTGTAAATAAGAATAGGGGCACAATCCGGGTTTTCTTGGGACAATTTGAGAAGATCAGAAGCAAAATTCTAGAACAAAGTTTAGCCCCTGTAAAGTATAAACACCTCCAGGCTAGGGTTCACTTTAGAAAATGGCAAGCTCTAAGGTTAGTTTCAGAGGCTGCTTGGGCCCCAGGCACAGGAACTTTTACTCCTGATAGTGAGAATAATTGGGTGTCTGAGCTAAGGAAGGTAGAAGGAATCTCTACTGAGCAGGAATGCCAGACCCATCTGTGATGTGAAGAGCAGTGGGGGTGAGAATGAACCAGCACACGGATGGTGATGCAGAAGTAGAGGGTCAGAAAGCCATTGGCCATGGGCACTTACAGGACTTTGGAGGTCTGACTTTGGTTCTAGGCTACAGAGGAGAACTGAAGATTTGGGGTGAGGCACCATTTCTCATACCCCAGGGCTAGAGATGATTGCCAAAAGTAAGCTATTACCACAAAAAATGCACAGGCAAAGGAGAAAGAATCCAACCTTAGAAAACTGTTATGGGAATAGAGAAGACTGAGTTTCATCTTCAGCAAAGATACTGAAAACATACTGAAGTAAAGAAACTCCCAAAGAGTAATGTCAAATGGTCACCTGACCCAAAAGAATTCACAGAAGATTTTAAAAAAGGCTTTAAAAATCAAATGATAGAGATAGAGGAAAAACTTCAAAAAAAAACTAAGTATAATGGAAGAAAAACAAGAAGATTATGAAAGGAAAGTCAATCCGTTACAAAAGGAGATCCAGGATCCTAAGGAAGAAAATGAAACCTTGAAAATTAGAACTGGACAAGGTACCAGTGAAATTATAAGTGATCAAGAAATAATTAACAAAATATGAATAATAAAAAAAGAAGAGAAAGTGAAACATTTTGTAAGAAAAATAAACAGATTTGGAGAATAGATCAAGAAAAGAAAACATAAAAATAATTATACAAACCAAAAGTTATGATCAAAAAAAGAATCTTGATATAATAACACAAGAAATAATTAGAGAAAATTGCCCTGAAGCATTATAACGGGAGGGGAGTAGAAATAGAAAAAATTCATCAATCACCACTTAAAAGAGATTGTGTGAGGAAAACTCATAGGAATATCATAGCCACATTTCAAAACTCCCAGTTCAAGGAAAAATATTAAAAGCAACAAGAATAAGTCAACTTCAATATGATAATGCCATGATTAAAATCATACAAGACCTATCAGGCAACTCATTAAAGGACTGCAAGTCTTGGAACACTACATACCGAAGAACAAAAGAACTGTGGCTCTGGCAGAAAATGTCATATGAGCAGGAATCACCTACCCAGAAAAATGTAGTGTAGTACTTCAAGGGAATACTCATTCAATGATACAGAGGACTTTCAAGCATTCATGATGAAAAGACCAGAACTGTATAGAAAATTTGACTTTCAAACCCAAGAATCAAGGAAAGCTAAACAGGAAAGAGAAATCATAAAAGGCTTTCTAAAGTTGAACTGTTTACATTCCTAAAAGGAAAGATAATATTTGTAACTCTTGAGATGTATCTCAGTATTTGAGTAGGTGGAAGGATTACACACACACACACACACACACACACACACACACACACATAGACAGAGAGTACAGGTTGAGTTGAATCACAAGAGGTGATATCCATAAAAACATAATGAAATAAAAAATAAGGAGTGAGGGAGGAAAATAGGGGGTGGAGAAAGGGAGAAATGGAATGGGGCAGGCTTTAACTCATAAAAGAGATAATAAAAATCCTGTTCAGTGGAGGAGAAAAGAGAGAAGATGAGAGGGGAAAAGTTGAGCTTACTCTCTTCACATATGGTTTATGGAGGGAATAACATGCTCACTAAATTTGGTATGAAAATCTATCTCACACTACAGGAAAGTAGGGGAGGAGGGGACAAATGGGGTGAGGGGGATGATAGAAGGGAGGGAAAATTGGAGAAGCAAGTAACTAGAAGTAAACACTTTTGGGAAGGGACATGGTTAAATGAGAGAATAAAAAAAGAGGGGGGAAGGGTAGGATAGAGGGCAATATAGTTAGTATTACACAACATGATTATTATGGAAGTCTTTTGCAAAACAACACATATATAGCCGGTACTGAATTGCTTGCTTTCTCAATGGGGATGGGTAGGGAGGGAAGGAAGAAGAGAAGTTGGAATTCAAAGTATTAGAAATGAATATTGAGACTTATTACTGCATATAAGTGGGAAATAAAAAACACAGATAATGGAGTATAGAAACATATCTTGCCCCACAAGAAAAGCAAGAAGATGGGGATAAGGGAATGGTGGGGTGTGATAGAAGGGAGGGTACATTGAGGGAAGGGGTAATCAGAATACAAGGTGTTATGGGGACAGGGGAGAGGAGAGATGGGGAGAAAAATTGAAACTCATAATTTTGTGGAAATGAATGTCAGAACACATAAATAAATAAATAAATTTTAAAAAAAGAAAAAGAAAATGTCACATGCAGCAAAGTTCATCATAATCCTGAATTATAAAAATGGACATTTGATTAACTCTCTGAGTTTCAAAACTTTATTAAAAAAGAACCCTGGAAGGAGGAGACAGGATGGCAGAGTAGAAGGACGGACCTGCTGTAGCTCTACTCCCCAAGCCCATAAAATACTTGTAAAAATGACTAAACAAATTCTAGAGCAGTGAAAGCCACAAAACAACAGAGTGAAAGAGATTTCTAGTTCAAGACAGCCTGTAAGGCTGACAGGGAAGGTCTATCACACCAGGCTCAGAGCGAGCACAGCTCAGCCTTGGCCGCACAGCACAGCAGGAATGGGAGAAGGCTGTAGCTGGTGGAATATTTGGCAGCAGCTGTGCTTCCCAGATTGCTCAACCCATAAACGCCAAAGACAGCTTCAAAGGTCAGTGAGAAAGCTCTTTCACCTGGGTGAGAAGGGAACACTGTGTGACCCTGCCAGCAGCAGCCACTTGCAGCAGCAGCATCCATTTTTGGAGTCCTCCACCTAAAAAAGGACTTATTAAAGTTGAACTGTTTACATAGTTACATAGAAATAGTATATTTGTAATTCTTGAAACTTCTTTCAGTATTGGGATAGTTGGAGGGATTATACCCACATATATACAGAGGGCACAGGGTGAGTAGAATAGGAAGTGATGATATCTAAAATAATAAAATTAAGAGTTGAGAGAGGAACATATTGAGAGGAGAAAGGGAGAAATGAAATGGGGCAAACTATAAAAAGGGCAAGAAAAATCTTTTTCATTGGAGGGGAAAAGGGGAGAGGGGAAAAGGGAAGAAGTGAGAGGGAAAAAGTGAAGTTTACTCTCATATTTGGCTTAAGGAGGGAATAATATGCACATTCAATTTGGTATGAAAATCTACCTTACAGAAAAGTAGGGGAGAAAGTAAAGTTGGGGGGATAATAGAAGGGAGGGTTAATAAGAGGAGGGAATAATTAGAAGTAAACAATTTTGGGGAGGAACAAGGACAAAAGAGAGAATAGAATAAATGGGGGACATAATAGGCTGGAGGGAAATATAGTTAGTCTTTCAGCACATGACTCTTATGGAAGTCTTTTGCATAACTGCACATGTATAACCTATACTGAATTGCTTGCCTTCACAGTGGGGATGTATGGGGAGGGAGGGAGGAAGAGAAGTTGGAACTCAAAGATTTAGGAACGAATGTTGAGAATTGCTTTGCATGCAACTGGGAAATAAGAAATACAGGTAATAGGGTATAGAAATCTATCTTCCCCTACAAGAAAAAAGAGAAAATGGGGATAAGGGAAGGGAAAGGTATGATAGAAGAGAAGGCAGATTGATGGAAGGAGTAATCAGAATGCAGGGTGTCTTGGGGTAGGGGAGGGGAGAGATGGGGAGAAAATTTGGAACTCAAAATATTGTGGAAATGAATGTTGAAAACTAAAAATAAATCAATAAATATTTTAAAAACTGGGAAAAAAAGAACCTAAGCCGGTCAGTCTTTTCAGATTTAGGAGAAGAAATAAGTTCACATGTTATTACAGACTCTATCTATGACAGAATCTAAAAGAAATGGGCAGCTAGGTAGTACAATGGAAAGAGTGCTGTGGCTGGAGTCAGGAAGATTCATCTTCCTGCCATCAAATGTGTCTGAAATACTTACCAGTTGTGCGACCCTGGACAAGTCATTTAACCATCTTTGCCTCAGTTCCCTCATCTTTAAAATTAAATGAAGTAGATGATGGCAAGCTCTAGAATGTTTGCCAAGGAAACCCCAAATGGGTCATGAAGAGTCAGACAGGACCGAAACCACTGAACAAACACCCTTCAAAGCCTGGCCACAACCTGCCTTTCCGATCTCTCATTTTGTGTTTTCTCCATCCACTGTTACGATTCAGCTAACATGCCTTTGGATTCTTCTTCACAACACTTCGCTTCTCTTATTCATGCCTCTGCCCAGACTATCACCCATGCTTGCTTATTCCCTCCTCTGTTCCATCTGTTAGAATTTCTAGCTTCCCTCAAAATTCGCTTTAAGAGCTACCTCCTTCACGTCTTTTCTGACCCTACAGCTAGTAGGCATCCTTCTTCCCTCCCAAAATTATCCTACGTAAGTTTTGAGTATGTCTTGTATATATTTATAGTAGTGTATATGGTTTCCTTCATAGCATTCATGCCTCTTATGGGCAGAAACAGTTCATTTTTTTTCCTCTGGACCCTCAGAGACTAACACAACGTGTGTTATTAGAGCAGCTGCAACACTGGGAGGGCCAAGCTGGCACATACGCTAATTTACACAAAGGTTTCTAAATATACATTTAATATAAATTTATGAAAATTGTGTCAATTGACACAAGAATTTTAATGTGTTTATAATTTTACTACAATTTCTCCTATCTATGCAAATCCACTTTACAAATAAATCGTTATAAGCAGATATCATTTACTTTGAAATAACAATTTCATTCATAATCTCTATTTTCTTTGCCTTCTGGATTAAAGAAAATCAGTGCATCAATTGATATAGCTTGGTCCTTTCAGGTACTATTGAATTCTAGTCATTCTAACTTTTAATAACTGCTTTGATCTTTGACAAGATGAAGTACATGTGTGTATAAACCTTCTTGTACCCAGACAATGAGCCGCTGAGGAACTGTGATCCAGATGCCTGTGTTTCAATGACAATTTCTTCATCCAGAAAATGACAGAGGTAACAGCACTGATGTCCTTCACAGACATTCATTGAGAAATATCCAAGAAATGTGAATGTATTCAAACAACACAGAAGAGTACTTATCATCCAAAGTCATAAAACGAAATATATAAATATTCAAATATTTCCAACAAAAGAAATCCTGCTATTTAGAATTTTCTGGGATATTTACATACATGTGTGCACATATGTATACATACATATAATATGTATTCCAAAACAGCATCCCTTTTCTGTCAAATATAAGTGCCAGCTTAAAATGAGGTTACTTCCTTTGTCCCTAGTTTTTCGTATTTTCAGCTAAATTTTCTTTGTGGAGAGTGGTCAATTACAGTTTTAAAGAATCTGAGTGGAGAGTAGGTTATGTAAGAGTGCAAAAGTTGAAAAAGCAAACAAAAAGTGAATTAGGCCAACATCAAAAGTGTGTATAGATGTGTGTCTATGTATACTTCTGTGCTTCTTTTACATTTGTGTATATACACACACATCTAATAAACATGCACGGTATAATGGCAATTTAAATTGGAAGATCTTTCATTCATTAATAGGCTCATGTGACCTGCCTGGGTCACATGGAAGTCTGCGTTACATGAGTCTGTAGCAGGAAGGGTTTGCCGAAGGGATGGATCAGGAAGGGTGGAACAGAAAGAAGTGGAGTTAGAGCAGAACTGAGAGGAAAAATTGGTCAGAGAGCAGTCCGAACTGAAGGCTTCAGGCAAGCAGGCAGCCAGCAAGGGTGAGCATGGGAGCCTGTTTGTGATTTGCTTACCGGAACTAGTTTGTGGGAAGTCTAACAGAAGGAAGGCTTGGGGCTTTTGTTGTCCTCTGCATTGTTATTGTGTACAGATATCTTTGCTACATAATGGATTTAGCTTTCTGGTGTCTGAATACCAGTTTGGTTCTGTCTTCCATGTGGAGAGTCTGTGATATCTCATGATTCAGAATTGCACTGAGATATTCATGACTGCTGTAGGCACTGGAAATATCACATTGGTGCTACACATGTACATGCATGTTTGTATGTATATGTACTTATGTATATGTAGATCCATTCTATAAGCATGCATGTATAGACATAAATCTATCATTAATCACACAGTTAGGTGATAGGAATAGAGACTATACCCATCATTTCATTAACTCAGAGAGTTTCAGTGCAGATTCCTAAATAGCTGATTAGAGAACTGAGACTAAGGGATTTGCCCCAGGTCACACAAGTCCTACGTGCCAGAGGTGGGACTGAAGACTGAGTCTTCCTAACTATGACTCCAGTCTCTCCACTCAGATTCTATTAAACTCACCACTGGCAAAGTTCCGGAGGCCAACTCATATTAAGCTGTCAATGGAAAATGTTTAACAATATAAATAAGTATACACTATAAAAGAGACCACATTAATTTGTTATTTTGAAGCCAACACACAGCATCAGGGTGATTTGGGCTTTGATAATAGTTCACTATGACATGCTGCCTCATATCTATTGTGTGAATCATGAAATTGCCCAATCCCTGAAAAATCAAAATGGTGGGCGCTTCAAAGAGCAATGGAAAGACACACAGCAGGTATAAGTGGACTTCAATAACACATTGTTACAATGATGACATGGATACAAGAAGTGATATCATCAAAGAAATATAAGGAGAGCAGATGACGTGAAGCAGTCAGAGTCATGTAAAAGAGAACAGGCCAATCTATCGCACTACTTTGCAATCAAAATGTTTAAAGACTTAGAGGATCTTTTGGTAGATCCTCTGTGGAGGACCTACAGAAAAGTATGAATAAGAATAGCACAGTATGAGGCTCAATGGCAAGGCTGCAATCTGCACTGGTAAATGGAACATCTATATTTGTGCTCACCAACATATGCATATAATATGGGTATATTGTTTCATTTCCATATCATCCAGGCACATTTATTTAGACCTAGTAGGGACCTAAGAAAGCATATTATCTAACCCTCCTCATTTTACAGATGAATGAACTAAGCTCCAGAGAAGCTGAATGTCTCGCCCAAGCCCACACAGGCAGCACGGAAGTAGATTTGAGGGTCAAACCTGCATCCTCTTATTCTAAATCTTACTGTATCATCTTGACTCTAGTCAATTGATTCTGCCATGTATAACATCTCTCAGATCTTATCTCCTTTTCATTTTTAATTCAGGTCCTCAATACCCCCTTGCTGGTTTATTAAAATAGCCTCCTAACTGGTCTATCTCCACGTAGCTGTTAATATCCATACATGAAGTAAAATTCTAATCACTACCCCTCTAGCTGGAAAATTTTATCCTCAACATCTGCCATTCATATTCCTAATTTTTATTCAAAGCTCATATGCCAATTTTCCTGATTTCCGTACTCTTATCATTTGTTTCTTTCTCAAATTATCTTGTATTACTGTTATCTGTATATATTGTATCCTACCAGAAGATTGAAACATCCTGAAGGCACAACTGTTCAATTTTGTCCTTACGATCAGAGTATTGTATTGTACATAGTAGATGTTTAAATAATATTTGATGAAGTGAATGTATTCTCGCACACACACACACACATATAATGTAAAGTGCAGACTGGAATACACACAAACTTTATGTAATGCATATGTATAATAGATAGTGTATCTATATGAAGCACAAAATGAATAATTTTTGTTACATCAAACTGAAAAGTTTTTGCACAAATAAACCCAATGCAACCAATATTAGGAGGGAAGCAGAAAACTGGGAAAGAATTTTTACAAGTAGTGTCTGTGATAAAGGCCTCATCTCTAAAATATATAGAGAACTGAGTCAAATTTCCAAGGATACATGTAATTCCCCAATTGATAAATGGTCAAAGCATATGAACAGGCAGTTTTCAGAGGAAAAAATTAAAGCTATCTATACAATCATATGAAAAAGTGCTCTAAATCACTATTGATTAGTGAGATGCAAATCAAAACAACTCTGAGGTACCACATCACAATTATCAGACTGGCTAACATGACAAAACAGGAAGATGATAAATGTTGGTGAAGATATTGAAGCATTGTTGGTGGAACTGCGAGCTGATGAGAACAAGGCCATTGTAGCCTGTAGCACTCTATTAGGGAATATTTCAAAGTGCTGCCGCAGATGTAATAAATACTTTTTAGGTCTCATCATTTAGCTGATATGAATTAAATGAACTTTATAGGTCAAATCTATCACTTCAACCAGGATTCTGTGAAAGAACCTGCTGCTTTATCAAATTTTATTTGATGTCAAAATGCAGCATTATTTTTGAAACCTTATATGGATCTCTCAACAAAACAGTGTAAATTCTAGAACCAACAGAAATCTTTCCCTGACAACACTTAACTCAAAATATCCCCTAAATCTCTTTGGGCATCCATGCTAACATTGTTGTTGAGCTGCCAGTGACAGGTCAAATTTTATTAAGAACCCTAACCCCCCAGCAAGAACAGTAAAGAACTGGCTTCAGATACTGGATACGAATTCTGGTCCAATATCCTTTCACAGTGTGCCAATAAACTAACAAAATTTCAGTTTCTCATGGAATATCTCCGAATGTCTCCCTTTAACAGTGGCACTGAAAAGTTTACTCTTATTCAGCATACTTCACATAAATAATACAGATTAATTCATTAATCAAAAGTCAGAGAGCCTCTGGCCATCGTACACTTGATGTGGGACATAAACTAATGCAACACAGGCAGTGGACTGGAAACAAACTCGTCTTGTTTCAGTTGCCTCCTCTTCTGACTGTGCTGATTTCTATAGCATTGCATGTCCTGAGGAACTTCCCTTCATAGCTTTCAAGGAGACAAAGGAATTTTCCCAAACTGATATTGCATAAAGACATTAAAGATCTGTCCCTGTCCTTACATTTTCACTTGGGGAAAGGCAGTAATTACTGCTTTTTCAACCAAGCTGCCAAGTCCATAGAGCAAATGGTCCCTTAAATATGTATGATCAAACTCAAAATTCAAAGTCTTTCTTCATCTACATTACAAAATATACTCAGGCAAATATACAGTCATGGAAAATGTGGTGAAATAGTTCATAGTTGTTGTACTGAAATCACATATACAAGATTATTTATTGCTTTTTAGTTTAATTAAACATTTATTTAAATAATCTCCACAACTAAAATAAAATTGTGTTATAGATATCAAAGCCTTTTCATGCCCATGTATGTTTTCTTGTGTACAAAATTGGAATGGATAAAGTTGATGGGGATTAAAGAAAAAATGTTGAATTTTTAAAAATGATTCCATGAAAACATGCTCCTTATATTCATTTTACATAGGTGCTCATTTTTATATACTATTATATTAAAATAATATACAATATTTATACATGGCAACACATGGTCTTATACTCAGAAAATAGCTAACATTTTATAGAACTTGAAGGTTTGCAAAGTGCTTTACATATATTATATCATGTGATCTTCATAAGAACCCTGAGAGGTAATTGCTGGTATTGTTTCTAATTTATAGATGATGAAATTGAGCCCGGAAGAGGCTAAGTGATTTGCCAGGGGTCATAGAGCAGGTGAGTGTCTGAGGCTGGATTTGAATAAGTACAGCACTCTGTCCACTGGATTACATAGCTGCCTCATATGGCAAAATGGCAGAGGATCAGTGTAACCTCCTTCTTCCAAAAGGAACCATAAAGTGAAGCAAAAAATTAAGAAATATATACAAGGGAGTTACTAAAAGTAGTAATGGATGCACACTTCAAAAAAAATTAGAATCACCAAAGTTTATCAATCTGCTTTCTCAAATGTCCCTTAGAAAAGATACTTCTTATCATTTCCCACAATTTGAGATATCAAAAGTGGGCACTCCTTTGGTTTAAATATTTCTGTGACTTTGTATTAGTTTTGATTTTATACTTGCTCTTCCCCTACATGACTTAGTGCTGATTTACATAACTTTCTGCCATAAATCATGCAACAAATTTCAGTACTGGCTTTAGGAGACAATTAAACTCAGAAATGCAGATGTCCCCCAACAGGAGGTCAATGTGGATTGAGTGACTTCTTTTTCTACTACTGTGTAGTTTAGTAAATGAGGAATTATAAATAATGGGACATCATTCGTGATTTGACAGGGGCAATCCTTGGAGGAATTTTAGAAAAAAATATAATTATTATCCAGCAGTGTTGAATTTCAGAACTGTATATGTTATCTTTTTATTAGAAAACAGATGCCCCTCTACTAAGGTCATGTTTCTACAGCCTACAGTAGAGACTTCAATGAAGAATAAATAAGAAAACACAATTTTCAGAATATCTGGGGAGATTCTAGGAAATGAATTATTACAGTCACAGTTACCTTTTCTTCTTTTTGGCCAAGCTATTAGTTATCACCATAATTTTCATGATTAGAATCAATTAGAATCAAAAGTTATTCTTGTGTAAAATACCTTTCCCATTTTAAGTGACCTTAGCTCCCCATGTCAGGAAATTGGGTATAAACTTTCCTAGCATATAGAAATGATTTTCTATTGTACATATTTTAATTTCATGTACTTTCAATAAACTTTAATTCATACTTAAAGCAAATTAATTGATACCTCCTGTAGCCACTATTCAAATATCAAAATAGTAAGGTACAGTAAAAAAACTAGATAAAATATCTGTCTTAGCAGCCTTCAGTGTATTATATCCATTGGCACTTGAACAATATACAATTTTAGGATATCAAATGAATCAAAATTAAAATGCCATTGTTATGTTAGAAATTATTTTTGATTCAATTCATCAACTTTTTCTCATGAAAATACAGATCACAAACTTTGACCCAGGAATACTGCTTCTAGGACTGTATCCCAAAGACATGATAAAAATGGGAAAGGGTCCCACATGCACAAAAATATTTATAGCAGCTCTCTTTGTGGTGGCCAAAAACTGGAAATCGAGGGGATGCCAATCAATTGGGAAATGGCTGAACAAGTTGTGGTATATGAATGTAATGGAATAGTATTGTGCTTTAAGAAATGATGAACAGGAAGACTTCAGAGAGGCTTGGAAGGACTTAAATGAACTGATGCTGAGAGAAAGGAGCAGAACCAGGAGATCATTATACACACTAACAACCATAGTGTGTGAGGAATTTTTCTGCTACTTAGCCCTTCACAGCAATGCAAGGACCTAAAACATTCCGAAAGGACTTGAGGCAAAATGCCATCCAGATGCAGAGAAAGAACTATGGAATCAGAACACAGAATGAAACAGACTATTTTCTCTTGTGTTGTGTTTTATTTTGTTTGGGTTTTTCTCATGGTTTCTCCCATTCATTTTAGTTCTTCTATGCAACATGACTAATGAGAAAATGTGTTAAATAGGAATGTATGTGTAGAACCCATACAGGACTGCATGCCATCTCAGTCAGGGAGTGAGAAGGGTGGGGGAGAAAATCTAAGAGTTATGGAAGTGGTTGTAGAAAACTGAAAATAAATACATTAATAATAAAAAATACAGACCACAATAGACACATAATGAATGTAACAACCCACTTATACAGTGATTTAAAGATAATAAGGTACTTGCCTTCAACATCCCAAATGTTCCCTTGGGCTAGTTATGTCTGACCTGTGGTAGAACATTTCGAGCTCATATTGGTCTGATCAATCAAACACACCATAACTTCATTCTAGCATAGTGATATCATTTTGGTTTTCTTAGAGCAGGAAGGATAACAACCAACCAACCAACATTATATCCATTTAATAGATGATGGACTAAGAAGTCATTAAATGATTTGTCTACAGCCACACAACTAATAAATTTCAGACATATTTCTCATAAACTCCTATAGAAACAACTTTACTGATAACAATGCCAAAGAATACAGTTTTCAACATTAAAAAGGATACTGACAGATAAAATACTATTCTATTCATGATCATCGCCACAAATGCAACTGGGCCAGGAAGGCCTTCCTAACTCCACCTCAAGGAAAACCTTCTGACGCAAACTCCTTCCATTAAGGCAATTGTGGGAACTGAATCAATCACACTGACTCCTTCTTGTGATTAAGTTCTAGAGTTAGTTCCTTTCTATTTACTCATGGGCTTAGTACAATTTCTGTTTAGTGAGAAAACTGTATTCAAGTATGGAAACTATGAGAAAACTTTATAGCATTGTTTGAACCTAGCCTTGCATGGCAGGGAACCTGGACCACCTCTACCTGTTGCTTAGAGACACTTTACTAACAACACCTAGGGTATACTGACCAGAAACCTAGTCAGATTCTCAGATTTGTACAAGGAGTTTTCTCACAATTATTCATCTCAAGCAACCCATCTTTCTTATCTGAAAACTGTCCCATACTGTTTCCTTGTTCCTTTATAGGGCATCATTATTTTTTTTCCTGATTCCAGGGAACTGCACCTGGCCAATCTTTTCCTCCCAACTTAAAAAAAAAAACCCTCATCTTTTCTACAGTTAGAAATCAGATAGAGTGGATAGAGCACCAGTGCAGGAGTCAGGAGGACCTGAGTTCAAGTCTCACCTCAGACAACTTGACACTCACTAGCTGTGTGACCTTGGGCAAGTCATTTAACCCCAATTGCCTCATCCTGGGTCATCTCCAGTCATCCTGATGAATATCTGGCCACTGGATTCAGATGGCTCTGGAGGAGAAGTGAGGCTGGTGACCTGCACAGTCCTCCCTCACTCAAAACAAAGTCAAGTGCAAGTCATGTCATTATTTCTCTGATGGCATGGTCTTCTTTGGCAATGAAGGACGAACACATACACAGATTACCTAATCTCGTATTCTGGTTTACATCATCCTGTTCATTATTTTCTTTTAACGCAGAAAAATCTGTCTCCTCATGTATTCAGTGTCTAGTGACAAGCTGCAGAGGCCTGGGCCTTATTTGTTATGCAATTGGCACATATTGTTTAATAGACAAATATACTTGGAAAGTTGAACTTTTGTTTCCACAATAATCTCAATCAATCCATTCACCACACAAGGTTTGACCTTTTGTATCCCAGAAAACAAAGAGTTTACACATTCTCTTTATCACTTTAATAGATAAGCATAAGCTATGGGTGTCACTCCTATTTGGGGGGTAAAGGATAATGAAAAATCACAGATTGCTCTGAGTTTTCAAGCTTGGACCACTGGGAGAATGTATAAACAGGAAAATTTATTTGGAGTTTAAGGTGTTAGAAGGCCACTGTGTTGTTGAAGCTGAAGCCATCAGAAATGTGAGACTACAGATCAAGGGAGAAATTAGAGCTGGGGATATATCAATATGGGAATCATCTGAATAAAGTTTAAAAGCTAATAACTGAAGCTAAAGAAATAGATGAGACTACAAAGGAAAAAAAATATACAGAATGAGAAAAGCATAGTTTTGTTTAATGCCTGCACTTAGGGGGCAGAAAGAGATGCAGAATTTAAAAGTGTTACTCTGTAAGAAGTGATTAAAAAAAACATGGTTTCAGAAAGGCCAGGGGAAGACTTTTATGAACTGATACAGAGTGAAGTTTAGCAGGACTATCAGAACCATTTATATTAAGATGTAAATGTTATAAAAATGATTAATTTTAAGGAACTTTCATCTAGGAAATGATCATCCATGATTCTAAAATAAATAATAATAATAAATAACATTCATATAGCATTTACTATGTTCAAAGTACTATGCTAAACAATTATTACCTTTCATGTACACAACAACCCTGAGAGGTAAGTGTTACTATTCCCATTTTACAGAAGAGAAAACTAAAGGAAATAGAGGATCACACAGCCAATAAGTGTCTAACGGCATATTCAAATGCATATCTTCCTGTCTCTAGGCTCAATTCTCTATACACTTTGCCAAGAACGTTGCCAACCTCTTGACAGATGCCTGGAATGACATACACTTTTTTTGCACATCCAGTCATTTGCTTTGCTTGACTGTGCTTATCTGATGCAATAGTTTTATATTTCTGTCTTTGCTTTAGTTTTTTTCCAGTGGGTGTTGAAAGATGAGAGGAAAAAATATTGAAAAAAGAGGCATAAGAACAAGTAAAGGAAACAGAGAAGAAATGTTAAAGAGGCAAAGGATAAAGCAGGAAGGTCAATGTAAAAAAAACAAGGGGAAAAAATACTGGTAGTCAAGAAGGTGACACATTTTTGTTCAAAAATACAAATTAAGTATGCAACTTTCAATGTAAAGAGAATTTATGTCAGACTGGTAAATACTCAAAATTACTATATGCAATGAAAGGATGAATATAATAACATCTCTACTTTCTTTAAAATATTAATAACTACATGTTATGGTAACACTACATGATGTTTGAACATTCATTAAGTTTTAACCTTACTTCATGACATAAATGAAAACCACTAAACATACACGTGTAAAATAAATGCACAATTTCAGTTCAGTAATAGCATTGTTGTATGCTGATAGTTTCTAAAACATTTCCTGTACTGATTAAATATCAACGTTTTACTTGATATACATTTTGAAATTTTATTTTCTATGGCATTGAGTAGGTTTAAAGCTTGACCAATTTCACAAATCAAGCATCAGTAAAGTCTATAAGCCTTGGTGCTTGTACATCATAATTTGGGTCTGTCTTTCATTTTGGAAATTTAAGTTCTTAACAAATTTTCAAAGGTAGGTCTCATAAAAATGACAAACTAAGCTAATATGTTAATAGAGCTTAAATTTCTACATAAAAGTGAATATTAAATGGAAGATATTTAATGTAAAATTCTACTTAGAAAGTTGTTATAAGTCTGACTTTTAAGCAAGGTACATGTTTTCACCATTCTCTAAAATGCATTTTGTGGTCATTGTTATTATCCTGTTCCATATAATGTTGATTATCTTGAAATCTATAACTTAAACATCCTAAATGCAAATTCTAGAAAAATATGAGGATCATTTATTTTGAATCCATATTAAAATCTATGTTATAGATTTTAAAATATTATCTGCCAGGAAAATATTTAAAGGTACCCTATTTTTCAGAAACACTGCCTAAGCCTCCCAAGAGTTGATACCATTAAGCAGAAGCTTAATATTTGTTGAAACATTCAGCTAATTATGGAGAGTCTGAGATGACATTCAGTTTGAAATGCCCAATAGGAAATTGGCGGCATGAGAATAGAGTTCAGGAAAGAAACATATATAGATAGAGAGAGAGCCATCCACATAGATGATAACTGAACCTATGGGAGGTGAAATCACCAAAAGGGTATCAAAAAGAGAAGGTCCAAATAAGAGTATTGAAGTAAACCAACTGTTCATCAGCTTATTCTAATCAAGGTGATTATTCTTGGTTAGAGGAGGATAATAAAATGATCAGGATTTAGGATTTAGGAATATCTATTTGGCAGCTATGTGGAAGATGGATGAGACAGAGGAAATACTAAAAGCAAGGAGACCAGTTATGAGACTATTAGGTTACAATGCATGACAAATAAAGAAGGAATTATGCATAAGGGGTATAGATAATGTCATCAGAGAAATATATGACTTAGAGAAGAGATGGCTAGCCATATAGCAAGAGTAAGGAGTAATCAATGTATAGTCATTTTGCTCTATTCATATATCCATGCAACATCAAGAAAAAGGTGAGAAGACCCCTCACATACTGGATGGAACTCCAGATTTAGGGAAGATTGAGAATAAGCTGTATAAGGACAAGCAGACAAGGATGGCTCATAAACTGCATCACTAGAGAAAATAGCTTATGCCAATGAGTTCATAGATTCATTGGTGCATTATGACAGTTTTTCAGGGTAGAGATCATATGAGTATATAGAAATGGATTTTGATATGACATATTGGGAAGATAAGACTGACAAGATTTGACAATTGATTCAATACGGACTGAAATGTGGAAGATAACAGAACTACAAAATTTTTTATTTGGAAGAGTCCTCAGAGGTTATCTAATACAATCCTTATATGAAAGGAATACCCACTATAACATCCCCAAGAAGTGGTTGTTTAGTATATAAATAAATAGAGGAAAGAACATTGGTTCTGGTTCAGTGGACTTGTATGTGATACTTACCTTCTGTTCAACCTTGGGCCAAATACTTAGCTTCCTTCGGCCTCAGTTCCTCCATTTATAAAGTGAAGGGATTAGTCTAAATAGTACTAGCCAGTATTTCTATATTGCTTTAAGGTTTGCAAGGTACTTTACAAATATTATCTCACTTGTTCCTCACAACAACTCTGAGAGACAAGTACCATTATTCTTTCTACTTTACTGATGAGGAAACCAAGTCAGGCAGAGCCTAAGTGACCTATTCAGAATCATACAGTTAGTAAGTTTCTGAGGCAAGTTTGACCTCAGGGGTAGCTAGGTGGTACAGGGGATAGAGTACCAGACCTGGAGTGAGAAAGACTCCATGAAAGAATCCCATTCTATCTTTTAATAGCTCTAATTAACAAATCATTCCTTAGGTTCAGTATGAATACAAGGTTGTAAACCTATGCAGCCAGAGGATTGTGGTACCTTTGATATATATTCAGAACTCTGTTAGAATGAGAAGTTTGTGGAAAAAGGTATGTTCTACTTTGAATATGTTGAATTTTACCTATTTATTAGAAATCAAGGTAGCTATATTAACCAGAAGGTCAAATGATATGACTGGAATTTAGGAGGAAGAACACAGTTGTATACATACATATTTACATGTTTATTTAGCTATATAGAGACAATAACTGAATCCACAGAACTAATACTATCACAGAGGGAAACACCCTAAAGAAAAATTAAAATAGACCAATGCAAAGACTTTACAGACTATGCCTAATGAGCAGGAGGATAATGATCCTGCAGAGGAGGTTAATGATAAACAGTCAAATTGATAGAAGAAACAGAGAGAGGAAATTCATATAAAGCAAGGAAGGAGACGTTGTCCAGAAGGAGAAGGTACTTGATAGTAGCAAAAAACAACAGAAGTCAAGTAGAATAAAGAATGAGAAAAGATGATTGAACTGTATAGATAACAGATTTCTGGGAACCTTAGGAGAATAATTTCAGTCCATAGTGAGGTTGGAAGTTGGAATAAAAAGGTTTGAGAAGTGACTGGAAAGGGGGAAGATGTAGGTATTGAGTGTGGACAACCTTTTCTAGAAATAAGACTATAAAAGGAAGTATAATATGATAGCCTGACATAATGGTAGGTAAGAAAAAACTGAAGGTGAGAGAAAGAGAGTAATCAACATAGGCTAGCTCCCATGAAGGCCAGTGAGGAAGGGATCAAGACTTCTATTTTCTCAATAATATCAGAAACAAGGTCCTGCACTGAGAAGGTAGAGAAAGGAGGTGGTGTAGGAGGTATATAAAAGGAGAAGATTTGGAATAGCATTAGTCACAAGTAGGATTTTCAAATATATGTTTGGAGAAGTTAAAAATAACTATACAAGATGTGGTGGATAAATTCCACTAGGAACAAATATACAAGAGCATCTTTATCAATACTTTTCTGTTATAGACCTTACTTCTAAACTCTGATTACTTTTTAAACTCTTCCCCTTGGCTTCAGTGTCCATAGAAATAGCAGCTTTCAATTACTCTGTATGCATATAACATAACATCCTAGTTATGGTAAAAACTTTTGGACATTATTATTAGGATCCAGCTCAGTACCTTAATCACTATTAGCAATGGGATGTCACCTCTTCTCAAGTGGAAATCAGAATTGCAAAGTGAAAATTAATTCTTAGCCTCATTCTCATAAAAAATCAAATCTCAATTATGACGTCAGTTGCAGACTGACTTACCAGTGAATTGCCAAATCCGATTTACTCAGGACCTGGTGATTTAGATTCCGTCTAATTTAATTCAACTTAAACTGTGATGTAGAAGTGTTGATGAGCGCGCTACTGCAGAAGAATACAAAGTGCTTAAACCCAGTGCGCTCTTTCAGTTTTTCAAGTTATTAGCATTGCAGCTACAGTAGTGATGGTTTTTTCTCCTTTCTGCTGTCAAGATGCAATTGCCAGGCATTAGAAGCTATAAAAAGTAAATGTTACCAACATAAAATCTCGTTTTAGAATCCATGCAAACTAATTCAAAAGCATATTTTCTCTACACTCCAGAAGTTTTTAAAAAAACAAAATTCCAATGTGATTGAATGATGAGATTGCTGATATGGCTATCCTTCATCAGATAATGCTGTCAGGTGACCTCTAACCACATCTCTCAAATGATATTCCAACACTAAAGTTTTCAGTAAGTCATATAAACCCAGTTGTTTATGCTGTTTTCACTAGAGGCATACACATTTGACAAGAATTTCAAAGCCTAACTAAATACACAACTACTTCAAATTCACCATTTAAAAAACTAAATACCAAAAGTTGTAAGTGTAAACAAAAATTGCTGATATGCTTGAAGAATGATTAAAGTTTAACTAACTGCATAAAAATTGTTATTGAAATCTTATTTTATGTATATGATCTATAATAAAATGTTCTAGAGCTAGGAAAAAGATAATTCCTCTTATAGTGTGATTGCCTTAAGGAACATAAGGAGAATTGTGATTTCATCAGATTAAGGCCAAAAAAAAAAAAAAAAGGAAAGCCCAATGAAAAGAAGCCAAAGGTACTTACATGAATTTCAGCAAAGGGTTGAAAAAAAGAGACATTTCCAGGCATATATTAACAGTATTGTTTCCAATTTGACCCAAGCATAAACTGACCAACCAAGATATGTTAACCTTTCTCACTCAGTTTACAAATTCACATTTAAAAGAAGAACAAGTCCATTGGTTCCTGGCAGTAGGAATGCTAGCACTTATTAGAATAAGCCAAGATTTGTTTTTCAAAAAGTCTCTACAGTAATCACTAAAAATTAGCAGTTACTACGACAGCCTTTACACCACATGAGGCTAAATATTTGCCTTTGGGATCCAAGAACTCTCAAAGAAATACTAATGAAGTATTGAATAATTAATTTTCATTCCAAATTTTTACATTGTTTTAATTGTAATAAACACTTGATGGCAAAGCAATGTTTCCTTCAGTTACTTTGTTCAGTGTCAGACAAAATGGTCTGCCCTTTAGCAGTAAGTATGTATGTGATATATAATTAACACCAAAATTTAACTCCTTAAAGAAGATTTAAGGGAATTTTTTAAGAAAGGGGAAAGAGATGAATATAGAAGCTGAAGAGGGCTCTAGTGTTATGATCTATGACATTTTAAAATGCTTAACTGGGGTGCTTTGTTTTTATAATACAAATGTTAACAGATTACTCCCATATCATAAATCTCTTATAATAAAATAAAGCAAATACCACCGTGACCTCAACTAAAATGCATGCACTATTTCACATATATGGCACCTCAACTTATTTGAAGAAAAAGAACAAATTAATTTTTCTTCCACCTCTCAATCATTAGGAAAAAATAAAGAAAAGTCTTTAAAATAAATATACTTAAGCAAGGAAAACATGTTCCTTCAATGGCTGCTATATTCAGATGGATCAATATCTAGATATATTTGTAGGTACATATCTATCTAGATAAATACAAACATAAACATATATATTTAGATAGATGTCAATCCCTATTTCTATATCTATCTATCTAATTGTGTACCCTAAATCTACTGCCTCTGTATCATGGACAAAGTTTTTATTATTAGTCCTCCGGAATAATGAATGGTTATTTTGAGGATCATTGTTCTTACAGCTGTCAAAGAGGGTAGCTTTTATACAGTGTTATTATTTATAAATTGTTCTCCTGGTTCTACTCATTTCATCCATCATCAGTTCATTAAAGTCTTTAAAAGTGTTCATTGTTATAATATTGATGTTATACTATAAATTATTCTTCTGGTTCTGCTTACTGCACTCTGCATCCATTCATATACGTTTTTCCAAGTCTTTTTGAAATCATTCATCTCATTTCGTAAAGCACAATAGTATTCCATCACATTTATATGCCACAACTTATTCAGCAATTGTTCAGTCGTTGGAGGGGCCATGGGAAAACAGGAATGTGAATATATTGTTTGTTGGCTTATAAGTGGGTACAATTTCTGGAAAGCAATTATACTACTTTCAAAAAATTACTAAACAAAGAACATTCTTTGACTCAGATATACCACTGCTATTTATATAACCCAAAGAGATCAAAGAAAGAGGAGAGGGTCTTAGATGTATAAAAATATTTTAGTACCTCTTTTTGTTATGGCAAAAAAATAGAAACTGAGGACATAATCTGTTCAACCTTATCTTTGTCACATACTATGGGCAAAAGTAGTTGCTGATATTTCAAGAACTAAAGTTCAAAACCAGTAGGTGTTATATTTTGGGCTCCACTTCAATAATGCTATGTCTATTTTAAGAAAGAGATACAAAATTATAATATGGAAGGAAAAAATTGCTTTAAATGAATAAGCTCAATTCAATAGATTTTGATCACTGAGTACTTCAGAGTTCAACTAAGGCTATAGAATTCCACATCAGCAGAAATTTTCATTCACCTTTTAAATCAATAGTCAAAGACGACTACTTCTAAAATTATTTCCCCTAACCATTTTGACACTTCAACAAATCTACCATTTCATTAAAATATGTATTCCCTGTAAGGATGTAGATCACAACTCATCCACGTCCTCTTATCTTGTGTCAACTCTCTACAGGAGGTCAACCCAGCCTATTTAGATATTCTGACGTGTACCCAGCATTCTAGCTTCTATCCTTGGACTTCAGGCTTCTTCTTGGTGAATATTCATTACATCTAACTCCAGGGTTAAGCTAGAGCTGTCTCTTTCTAGCTCAAAAGCCAAGTTTTAAATGTTCAGTGTGAGCAAGAAATCAATAAATACTACAAACCAAGGTTTGAATTAATATGCTGGTAACAGTTTAGGCTTAGAAAGTGATAGAAAATGTTAATACAGATTAAGTGATAAAGTATATTGTGTGCACATTTTTTCAGAGACCTTATTGCTAACCATTTGCTAGCACATCCCTAACTGATCCAGATACACAAAATCACTGCAGTCATCTTCATGGTGCCATGCTCCTGATTTCCAGGATTTTCAGGTGTGTAAGCTCACGGCTTGGAAGGGGAGCTGCTGATTGGTGAGGGTTAGACTTATTATGCCACTCACCAGCCATTTAAAGCCATGTATCTTGGAAAGCTTCCATTTCCGGAAATCCAGCGTACCTAAGAATCTGCCCCTCCAGGCCCAACCTGACCTCTGTTCCTCTATATGTGTGCTTTCTTTCTAAGGTAAGAGCCTTAAGGTAAGAGTTTATCTTGTTTGCTTGTATTTGTATTTCCTTAAAGTTAAAAAGGGTACCTGGAACACAGTGTTTGCTAAATATTTTTTAAAACATTTATCTTTCTGCTCATGTTTTCCTATTTCTTTGCTAGTTCCCTGCTTCTCTGGTACTTCTTTTCGTTGGTAATATAGCCCATGAATCTCATGAATTTTAGAGTGGGATTTTATGTTCTAACACTTTCTCTTTATGGATTTTAATTCTCATAACTGCATTTTCTCCTGCCTACTAGACATTTCTCCATCTTTTTAGGCTATCTTTAACTTTAACTCTTCAGAGGCTCTGGGGTTCTAATGCTATTTCCCAACAAGGTGTGTATTTACTATAATCTGTCTCTCACCAGGCCATATTGCATGTATTCTGTCTTTCATACCTTCTACTCCTTCAACAATTCTTTTAGTTGAAATAAGTTAATATCCCCAATTGAAGTGAAGTGACTTGCTCAAAGTGGCACCAACACTAAGTGACAGAACTGAGACTCAAACGCAGGTTTGCTGATTCTAAATGTAGGCATATTTCTACTGTACTACTGTGATCACTATATCATCTCTGACAAATACTTTACAAACCTACGAGTCCTACAAAATGTGAATTATGTGGTTATCTACCCTCTCCTTCAAGAACTTCAATGATATCTCCTAGACAGCCCATTCCACTTCTGAACAACTCTAACTGGTAGAAGGGGTTTTTTTCCTTCTCACAATCTGAAATCTGCCTTGTTCTAATTATACAAAACTTGGATTTGTAAAAAAAATAAAATAAAATAAAAACAAAAAACAAATTATAGGGCATTTAATCCAATTTTTTCAAATGTAACAATATCCTCCAAAGAGGTTTTTGAATTTCTGATCATATCTGCTAATCACAGAATAACAAAAATGGAAGGAAGCTCAAAGGTCATCAAATTCAAGGGTTATTACCAAAAGAATGAATCACACCTGCAAGTAACCAAAGTGATCATTCAGCATCTGCTTGAAGACCTACAGAGGTAGAGAACTTATTCCATTTTTGGGTAACTCAAAGTATTAGGAGGTTTTGGCTTTTCTTGAGTCAAATCTGTCTGCTTGTAACGTTCAACAATGATCTCTGGTCTGCATGAATATTTTGCAGAATCACAGAATTTCAGGATCAGAGGGATCCTTGGTAGTCCTCTAGTTTAGTGCATCTAAAATCTCCCATCTACAAGTAGTTAGCAACCCAGACTTTGTGCGAAAACCTACAGTGAGGAAGACTCAACAGTCCTCAAGGTAGCCAGCTTGACTTGGACTAACCATTTCTGCCAGTCTATGAGGAGGGTAACTAGGGACCTTCCTCTTCCCCACGCCAGTCCAACAAAAGATAGTTGGGAGACAAATTGAAAATACATGCTACAAGCAAAGGGAGCCACAAATGTTTCCTTTCCCAACCTTCATTGCTTTATTTCCCTGTTCCCACTATGTGAAGGATGTTCACTGCCAACTGGATGCAAGATGTCCCAAAGCCTCACTCTATTGTTACATACTGCTAGATAAGTATACTAGAAGTGACGGAAGGGGCAGAGTTGCTTACTGATTGAAAGCAATGTAGTCCTATAGCCCTGACTCTTTACTACCTTGAAATCAACAAAAACTCCTAGGTGTTATATGGATTACTATTCAGTTATGCTGATTTAAAAAATAAGCTCAGGACCTGGTTATTGAATTGTATTTAACAAATTTCATTCCCCTCCACTAAAATCCTTCTCCAGTAAGGTTCATTTTCATGTAAAGATAGCCCAATATTCTCTGTTCAAGCTGACGAAAAAAAAACAACAAAAAACCTCAGGCTGCTGGTCACAATGGAAAGACATAAGTATGGACCTTAGAACAGAATGAATTTCTCTCATCTAACAACTAGAGTGGCTAAGTTTTGAGAAGATCACTGCTAGACTATATACAAAACAATTAATCTTTTGGTCAGAGAAGTCTCAAAGACTATCAAATTGTGGGAGGTTTGGGATATCTATCATTTAACTATACCATAAATAACTATACTATGAAACCAGATATTCTTAGAACATTTAAGAAGGCTTCAATCTCCAATTTTAGTTTACCAAGACCTTTTAAAATATGATTTTTGTCAATACATTATGAAATCTGTATCCATCCAAAAGTGCTAAGCATGACTTCATGATTTCCACAGTTCAATCTAATAGTTTTATCTAAACACTGAGAACTAAACCAAACACAAAGTTATGCAGAAGACCATTAGAGACATATCAATAAAAAAAATTATAAATCACTTCATGCTGTATATTCAAATCATTACATTGGGTTTGGGGAATTCAAAACTATTAATAGACAATCATTTATATAAATTTTATTTCATAATGTTATCTGTCATATTCATCATATGTTTTAAACATGTAATTTTCTTTTACTAATTATCTATTTTGACAAAACTTTTGCAAAATAGTTGAGCACGTCTCTCTTATCCTTACTCATTACTTCTATTTATTAAAAGAAAAAAAATCTCTGCAACTGAGAAAAATACATTATTCTATTTTCTTCCATACTTTTATATTTTCTCTTTAAGTCTAAATCTATCATACAGCAGAAATTCACTGAGGTATATGACACAAGTTATAAATTTACATTTATGGAAAATTGCAAAGTAATTTTTCCCAATTACATTTGTAAGGTAATGAGTCCTTTTCTTTGGTTTCCATTCTGCAGGTTTATCAAAATACTAGTTGTTTTTTCACAAGTTACACCCCATCGGATTTTAGGTCCATAGAAGTGGAAGGGATGAGTCATGTAGTCTAGCACTCTCATTTCTAGACATTCTGTCCTTACAAATGAATCTAATTCTTACTTTTTCAGATTCTATAAATTGAAAAATTAATTTTGGCAACACTATCAATTTTTCTTGTATCTACTGACCCAAGCCCCAGCAAAGAATGTCTCTTTAATTACTTGTCTTCCTTTATTCTCTTCTCTGACCCTGCTTCAACCCTTGTACAGACCCTCCTAACCTCACTCATAGACTACTGTCATGTAGCAAGTAAAATGAGTGTGATGGAAAGGAAGGATTGGACGAGGAAAATATAAACTTAGTCTCATGCAGAAAGGGAAATGAAGAAGCACTGTCAAAACAATTACTTCCCACAAAGAAAGTAGAGAAAGAGGAAAGTAAATAGCTTCACTATGGATTTTGTTTGGGGAGGATGGGTACTGATAAACTAGCTTCTCCCAGAAAGATGTTTCCAGCAAGTGCATCCCCATTGCAAAAGCAGGGATATATATTCTACCCTCAAATGCCCAAGTACAAAAAACAGGCATGGCTTCTGATAGATGTCCCTGCGTCAACTCCAGTCCATCCTCCACTAAGCTAATAAAGTGGCCTTAATAGCCAAGTCTGGCCAAATCACCCCACTATTCAATAAACTCCAGGGGCTCCCTTTTGCCTGCAAGACCTTTGTTTGATATTCTAAATGCTTCATACCTTCTTCCCTTCTCTAAGCGCGCACACACACCACACACACACACACACACACACACACACACACACACACACACACACACATACTTATGCTCCTATTCACCTCCCACAACATAATCTCTGATACTGTGTCACTGGCTTTCTTGCTATGCCTTGCTCAAGCTACTCCATATCTAGACTCTGGGCACGTCCCTTGACTGTCCCCCATGACTGAAGTGTGCTTCTCTCTCATCTCTACCTGGTAGCCTAACTTTCTTGAAGTCCCAACTAAATCCGATTGTTTCTCAATTCCTCTAAATTTTAGTGCCTTCAATCTATCTTAAATAGAGCTTGCTTATACACTGTTCCTTGCATGTAGTATCAGTCATTGGATTGTAAGGCACTTGAAAGTAGTCATAGTCTTTTTTTCCATTCTTTGAATTCCCAGGACAGTGCCTGGCATACAATAGAAATTTAAGAATAAATGTTTATAAATGTATTAGTATAAATGTTTACAGATTGCCTGAATTGTAATTCAATATTTTATTCTTGAGTGTGTTAAATAGGATGACAAGATATTTTATGTATTCTGTAGTCATTCTGAATGAGATTTCTCTTGCTTTTTTTTACATTATTTTTTATGATTTTTTATTACAACATTAAATGACAATTTTTTCTTTTGATATTTTTATTACAACATTAAATGATAATTTTTTCTTTTGATTTTATTTTATAATTTCTTGATTTCTAATAAAATCATTAGTTTCCATCTGCTCCATTCTAATTTTTAAAGAACTGCTTTCTTCAGTGAACCTCCTTTTCCATTTGGCTAATTCTGCTTTTTAAAGTATTCTTCTCCTCATTGACTTTTTGGACCTCTTTTGCCAATTGAGTTAGCCCTTTTATAAAAGTGTTATTTTCTTCAGCATTTTTTGGTCAGAAAGTTGTTGACCTGCTTTGATTTTGAGGTTTTGGATGCAGAAGCCTTTCCTTTAAGTCTTCCTCTGATGGTATGCATTGTTCTTCCTCATCAGAAAGGATGGAAGAAAATGCCTAGAAATTAGCCTTCAGTAGTTTTATTTTTTTTCCCCTTTTTGGGGCATTGAGTCCTTTGTCAAGAGGAGGGTAAACTCTGGGGACCTGTAAGTTGTCAGTTCCTCCAAGGTGGCACAACGAAAGGAGAGGTGTTAACTCCTCTCTTGGCCTGTGCTCTTGTCTGTGGGCAACTATAAGCATCTATTCTGCCCAGGATCTGTGAGTACGATTTCCTCTCCACAACTACCTTCAGCTCCACCACTCCAGCACTCTTCCTCAACCTGGGAAATCCACTCAGGTCTGAGATTCAGACACCTAGAAAGTAAACTTCTGTAGTCTTATTTTTCCTCTTTTTTGAGCATTTTCCCAGTCGGTTAGTTGACTTTTTAGTCCTTTGTCAAGTGGAAGGTATACTGTAGGGACCTGTAAGTTCTCAGTTCCTCCAAGATTGCACTATCAAGGCAGAGGAGTTTACTCCTGTCCTGGCCTGCACTCTGGTCTGGGAGCAACCACAAGCTTTTCTGCCCTGGAACTGTGAGTAGAGTTCTCTCTCCACAGTCGCCACCAGCTCCACCAGACAAGTCCTCCTCCTCGCCCCGGAATGATCCCTTAGGACTGAGACCCAGCTTGGTCTTTAGGTAGAGGGCTCCAAAAAATGGAATCTGTTGCCACCGTGGCTGCTGCTGCCCTAAGGCCAGGGCTAGGGCTGGACCCTGCCCCCTTATCACTCAGGGAAAAGAGCTTTCTCAATGACCTTTGAAGCCGTCTTTAGAGTTTGTAGGTTGAGAAATCTGGGAACTGCAGCTGCTACTCCTCTCCTGGCCTGCACTCTTGTCTGTGAGCAACCACAAGCACTCTGCTCTGCCCAAGATCTGCCAGTAGGATTCCCTCTCCAGAGCCTCCACCAGCTCCATCAAGCCAGCCAGCACTCCTCCTTACCCCAAGATCACCACTCAGGGCTGCCTGGTGCAACAGACCTTTCCTGTCAGCCTTCTGGGCTGCCTTGGGCTGGAACTCTCTTTCATTCTGTCATTTTGTGCCTTTTGCTGCTCTAGAATTTGCTTAGAGTCATTTTTACAGGTATTTTATGGGGTATGGCAGTGAGCCCTTGATAATGATTTTTTTAAGGAATTAATTATTTGGGATCTGAATACATTACTAAAAGAATTAACTGTCTTAATTAGTTTCTGATCTCTATTCCTCACTCAGCATGGTGTATCTCTCATCTCAGTGTCTTTGCTTTGGCCATCATCAATGCCTAGAATGCCCTTCTCACTTTTGCCTTCTTGTCTTCCTCCATAATACAGGTGAAGAATCACCTTTGACATGAAGATTTTTATGTGTCCTACAATTACTATTGCCCTCCTACTGAAACTAATTTTCATTTGTTACAATTTTATATGGAAAGCAGGATATACTTTAAGAGAGATTGAGATTTACATGGATATATACAATTTCTGTTCTACTTTGTATGTAGAAATGTTTATCTGATCTTTTATGTTCAGAAGATTTTAAAATATCTGTTATTTATATTATATACATATAGATATACACATATAAAATATATACACATATACACACACATACATATGTATATATATTGACAGAGAGATTTGTCTCCTCCATTAAAAAAGATACTCTCTATGACTCTGGATTGTTTGATTCTTTGCATTTCTATCCCCAATGTGCACCACAATGCTTGGCACATCGGGGGAGCTAAATTAATATTTGTTAATTAACTGACAACCTTGGAAGGAAGGCATTGTAATGTTTATGAGGAGGGATAATTTTGTGATCATCTGATCATTGATATTCAATTATTTGGTGTTGAATGTACCTTTAATTTCTTAACTTGATCATAAGATATTGTGGATGGGTGGTTGAAGGTGTCCTGGCTTTATTCTATTTTTTAACTGAGTAAAATGTTTTTATTGAGTAAATTTTACTATTTACTGAGAAAAATCTAGTTTTTCTCTTTTTAAAGTATAATTCTTTTGAATTTATGTGGTTTTGATCACAGTGAAATACTTTTATTTCTCACTTCATAGGCTTTTCTTTAAAAAGTATAAACAAATAATGTTAAGGGAATTGCTATATCTAGTGTTGAGATCCTATGGCTATTATTTTGTTATTTATATGGAAATTATTCTAATTATTTTTAAATGCTGACTCATCTTTGTATTCCTAGAATAAATTTAACTAGGTCATAATGAATAATTTCTGCAAATATTGTTCTAATTATTTTGCTAGAATTTTGTTTGGAAATTTCAAATTAATATTCATTAGGGACATTGTTCTATATTTCTCTTTTGCTACCCTTATCTCTTTATGTTTTCCTTATCTAATCTAATTATTAGGATAACATTTTTCTAATAGATGGGCTTTACTGGATTGCTTTCTCAATTATTGCAAATAACTTTCTGTAGCAGATATTCACACCTCTTTAAACATTCAATGTAATTTATTTCAAAATTAATTGGATTAAATTATCTTCCTCTCCCTCACTGCTTGCACACACACACACACACACACACACACACACACACACACACACACACACTTTTAGTAGTTCATTTTTGGCTCCATCAATTTATCTCCCAAAGACTGGATTTAAGATCTTGGTTTCCTGTTTTTTTAATTAAGACCCTCTATATATTTATGTGCTATAGATGTAGATAGATTAGATAAATGATAGGTAGATAGGTAGTCAGATAGCTAGACAGATGGATAGGTAGATAGATAGGTAGATTATAGGTTTATTTTCCTTGGTGCCTTTAAGAATATTGATTGTATCACTTTTGACCTCTTGGTATTATGAATTTTAATGTTGTCTTGTTTGATAAAATTATTTTATACAACCCCTACTTTTTTTAAAAATTATCTGTCATATACTACGTTTTATTCCTGCCCCTTATTTTCATTCTATATGTGTTCTTGCACTTAGGAATGTTTATTTTCTACAGTAAAATATTGGGGTTTACCTCTTATCCATCAGGGCACATGCTTTTATTTCATTTCATAATTTAACCCAATGATATTTAAAGTTGCAACTGTTGGATTTGTGCTTTGCTCAATTTATGGTTTTTTTTTGCACTGAGGTTATCCCTGATTTTTATCTTTTCCTTTTTTAAATCAATATTATTTTCCGTGATTTGTTTTACTTGGACTAACTGGAAGCTATTTTTTTTCTCCATAGACTCACTCCCATTCACTTGTCCTATCCCAAGTTACTTGAATTTACTTAAAACTGTAACTTCACCTTTTATCAAATCTATTTTACAATTCTCTTTTACTCTTTCTCCTTTCCCTCCCAGAAAAGAGAATGATTTAAAAATCCTCTCTTCCTGCCTTCCCTTCTTACCTTTTAATCAATATCCTTTTAGGCTGCTTTTCCAAGAAGTATTCATATATCTTCTTCCTTATCTCTTCCCCTGTCTGGGGTATTGTGAATACTATTTCTCCACTCATGGCTACACACTATTTGCATTCATGGCTATACACCATGTCTACTTATATCCCTTGTGAAAAATATAGTCTTTCTGGAAAGCAAATACTGAGATCTAAACTCTCCCCACTAATGCATTAATAGACTTGAAAAATTTTCCTGTCCCTGACACTTATTTTTCTTTGATTAAGGGTATAATTTTCCCCAAGGAAGGTGTGCTATTTGTTGTATCTTTTTCCTTAAAATATTAATTTATGAAGGAGAGGCATAGAAGTATGGTAAAAAGTCATTACACCCTGAGTCATGGGGTCTATTCTCTCCCTTCATTTTGACTGCACATTTTTCCTAAGGCCAATAACTTTGGACATATGCCCTCTCTACCACCTTAGTTGTAAGCCATGCCTGTCATGCCTTCATGGGCATTTGGGACAGGTGACAGAATACAGATCCCTGTTCTTGCAATGGAGATGTAACCGTATGAAACAATTCTTTCCTGGAGAAGGTAGTTTAGCAGAACCCATTGCCCCCAAACAAAGCCCATGAGGAAACTATTTACTTTCCTCTTCCTCTACTTCCCTTGTAGGAAGGAATGTGTTTTGATAGTCCTTCTTCATTCCCTTTTCTGCATGAAACTAAGGTTATATTCCCCCTACCCCAATCCTTCCTTTCAATCACTCTCATCTTATCCATCCATAACTGCTAGTCCCTATCAAGAAAGAGAAGAAAGTATTGTCTCTGCTAATATCCTGACTGGTTCAAGAGGCATCTTCATGTCCCTCTTTCTTGTACCTTCCCTCTCCCCACTTGAGTGGATTCCAGTGTGATATTGGTATAATCTTACACACACACACGCACGCACACATGAACACACACACATGCACGCACGCACTCATTCATTCATTCATTTCTTAGAGAACGTGGTTTTAGTCCGTTGGGTACCTTTTTACATTTTCCTTTCCTTCCATTTTTAGTAACTTAGATTTTGTTTGTTTCTATGATCCCTCTGCTCTTCTATTTATGCTTCTAACGGATTTCTTTTATTTTTGTTTTGTTTTCTATAACCCATTATCTGTATTTCTTATTTCCCAATTGTATGCAAAAACATTTCTCAACATTCACTCCAAGTACTTAGAATTCCAACTTCTCTCCCTTTCTCCCTCCCCACCCATTTTCATGGAGAAGGCAAGCAATTCAATATAGGCTACATATGTGGGGCTTTACAAAAGACTTCCATAATAGGCATGTTGTGTAAGACTAAGTATATTTCCCTCCATCCTATCCTGCCTGTCATTTATTCTATTCTCTCTTTTGATCTTGTCCTTCCCCATAAGCATTTACTTCTAATTACTCCCTTCTCACATTTGCCCTCCCTTCTATCATCCTCCTTACCCAACTTGTCCCCTTCTCCCCTATTTTCCTGTAGTATAATATAGATTTTCATGCCAAATTGAGTGAGCATGTTATTCTCTCCTTAAGTCAAATGTAGAGAGTAAACTGTTTTCCTTCTCACCTCTTCCCTTTTCTCCTCCAACAAATAAGCTTATTATTGCCTCTTTTATGAGATAATTTGCCTCATTTCATTTCTCCATTTCTCCTTCCTATATATTCCTCTCTCACCCCCTAATTATATTTTTTTACATATCATTCCTTCTTAACTCACCCTGTGCTCTTTGTCTACATATATATATATACACACATGTGTGCGTGTGCGTGTGTGTGTGCGTGTGTGTGTGTGTGTGTGTGTAATCCATCCAACTAACCAAATACTGACAAAAGTCTCAGGAGTTACTAATATTATCTTTCCATGTAAGAATATAAACAGCTCAACTTTAGAAAGTCCTTTATGATTTCTCTTTCCTGTTTACCTTTTCATGCTTCTCTTGATTCTTGTGTTTGAAGGTCAAATTTTCTTTTCAAGTATTGTCTTTTCATCAAGAATGCTTGAAAGTCCTCTATATCATTGAATGACCAATTTTTCCCCTTTAGTGTTATACTCAGTTTTGATGGGTAGGTGATTCTTTGTTTTAATCCTGGTTCCTTTGACTTCTGGAATATTATATTCCACGCCCTTCAATCCCTTAATGTAGAAGATGCTAGATCTTGAGTTATCCTGATTGTATTTCCACAATACTTGAATTGTCTTTCTAGCTGCTTGCAATATTTTCTCCTTGACCTGGGAACTCTGGAATTTGACCACAATATTCTTAGGACTTTCTCTTTTAGGATCTCTTTCAGGAGGTGATTGATGGATTCTGTCAATATTTATCTTGCCCTCTGGTTCTAGAATATCAGGGAAGTTTTCCTTGATAATCTCATGAAAGATGATGTCTAGGCTCTTATTTTCATCATGGCTTTTAGGTAGTCCCATAATTTTTTAAATTGTCTCTCCTAGACCTATTTTCCAGGTGAGTTGTTTTTCCAATGAGATATTTCACATTATCTTCCATTTTCTCATTCTTTTGGTTTTGTTTTGTAATTTCTTGGTTTCCCATAAAGTCATTAGCTTCCATCTGTTCCATTCTAATTTTTCAAGAACTATTTTCTTCAGTGAGCTCTTGAATCTCCTTCTCCATTTGACTAATTCTATTCTTTAAAGCATTCTTTTTCATTGACTTTTTGGACTTCTTTTGCCATTTGAGTTAGTCTATTTTTTTAAAGTATTCATTTCTTTAGCATTTTTTGGGTCTCCTTTAGCAAGTTATTGACTTGCTTTTCATAGTTTTCTTGTATTGCTCTCATTTCTCTTCCCCATTTTTCCTCCACCTCTCTTACTTGATTTTCAAAATCCTTTTTGAGCTCTTCCATGGCCTGAGAGCATTGCATATTTATTTTGGAGGTTTTGCCTGCAGAAGCCTTGACTTTTAGGACTTCTTCTGAAGACCTAAATTTTTCCTCCTCATTCGAAAAGGATAGAAGGAAATACCTGCTCACCAAGAAATTAACCTTCTATTGTCTTATTCTTTTTTCCCTTTTTTGGGCATTTTCCCAGCCAGTTACTTGACTTTTGAGTTCCTTGTCAGGGATGAACTCAAAGCTGAGATTCAGATCAGTGCCTCAATTCCCCCAGGGGCTTTAGGTGGGAGTCTCCCAGGGCTGAGATTTAGATGAGCTTCTCAATTCCCCCAGGGGTTCTAGTCGAAGGTCTCCAAAATTGGAAGCTGCTGCTGCTGGGGGTCCAAACCCAGTTTCCCTCTCCTGGGTGAAGGGACCCTCCCACTGACCTTTGAAGCTGTTTGTTGGTTGAGCAACCTGGGAACTAGTGCTGCTGGTGGTTCCCTGAAGTCTGATCAAGGTCCTATCCCTGCCATATCATACTGTGTTATGTGCTTCCTGGGCTGCTCTGTGTGCCCATATTTCTTTTATGTTAATGAAATGGGGTAGGGGAGATCTTGTCAATGAGTACCCAGATCTTGGAACATGCGCTTTGTTCTTTGCCCACTTCAAACCCATATAGAGTCTTAACAAGTCTGCTTTGAGCATGGGTAGTGGAAGGACTCAGTTTTTAGTTCAAGAAATGAGAAAGTATCTATAACTGTCTATTACTAATTCATTGTGTAGTGATAAAAACATTTTAATTGACTGATCAACCAACACTGGATTGCAAACACAAAGCTCGACAGGGGAAGACTTAAGCCCTATCTGTCACTAATAGATCTCCATTAAGGAGGGAAAATTTCCAAGTAGGAGAATCCCTCCTCAAGCTGGCTGCCATGTGGCCTCAAATACATGACATTTTCATTTCTTCGGTCTCTATTGTTTATTCTTCACTGAAGGTAGGCCAATTAATACTGAAGGCAACAATGCCCTTTCAAACTTTCTAACTACTAGAAGTCCAGCAAGAGCAGCATCTGAATCTAGTGAACCAGAGTATAACTGAGGAGTGAGTTGCTTGAACAAGGCCACAATGGATTGACCTAGCTTCTGAGACACTGTGACCTGCCAGCTAGGGAATGATATTTCAAATCAGTTATCACCAGAAGTAAATTTGGTAGGAAGAATATGTGTTAGCTATAGTTTATATTAGAGCTCTCTTTCCTCAGGGACTGAGGTAGGAGAAGTTTGAGGTGATTTTAAAAAATAGTTTTTGATCTAGCTTACAAATATTCCTTTGTAAAAGCTCATTGACATTAATTGGTTATCAGTTATATCAATTTATCAAAATCATATTGGAGAAGTCATCACTGATGATCTTTATTTAGGGAATACACTGGATAGGGGTTCAAGAGTGATAACTAGCTAGAGGAAGTACCCCTAGGTGCCTAGGACCCTGAGGAGAGAAGTAGCAGCTGCTCTCTGGGGAGATATCCTGCTAGTCTGAGTGACCAGCAGAGCTTAATTTGCTTACACAAAACTATCCTTATCTAGTCCAAGAAATATAAGATCATTGATTTTCTTGCCTTTTTTACTAAAGATTGTACTTTTTAGCCTTTCTTTTCTCTTCTTTGGAGTGTGAGTTGAATGTTCTGTCTTCTTTCTACTGCAACAATATCTCAAGTGCTGCTCTCTATGAAGAACTGTATGTTCATTCTAGTCTAGGCTTATTTTTGCCGGAGTTATTTGAGGGAAAATTCAGTATCTCTTGCTTGTAAAAATTCCATATCCCAAGTTTCTTTTTTACTGATTTCTTATAGATCTAGAATAATTCTGGACTATTCAAATTAGCTTTTCTTTATAGTTGAAGTTCATTCTCCTACTTCCTTGAAAAAATGTGTAATTGACCATTGTACTCCCAAAATTTAACCACTACATGCCTTTGGATATTCATGGATTATATCAATCAGTAGCTTCCCTCTTTCCCCACAACTCTACAGCTTTATTATATAACTTCCTTCACTGTAATATTCAGGCTATTTAATTAATCATTTTTTTTTTCTGGAAAATCTCTGATCCTTAAAATATCCCTCTACATCCTGTCTTCAAGGTCATTTGCTTTGGCTTGTAAAGAATTCATATGTTCTTATTGCTCTTCTGCCAAATGTTGTTCCACTCTGTATTTTTGAGTGCCAAGTCTTTTACAGAGGCTTAATTTTTTAAAAAATAATCTCCTTATGTATTCTAAGTTGTCTACCCCAACATTATTTATTTATTCTTATGACTTTGATTGCCAAACTATTCTTCAATATTTTTAAAAATGTATTTCTATTTTGAAGCATCCTGGAGTTACTTGCTATTTTTCTACACCCTTCTAGGGAACATCAGAATTTAGTGTATTGCACTGTTTTCTTTATAGGTTTTGGATTTGAATTCCTTTAAGGTAAAAAATTATTGTGTTGTAACTTTGTCCATTTTCCTTCTATCTTAATAGGTCTCAATGCAGGCTTATCTGCTTCAGAATTAGCCTTCTATCGAATCTTTGACCCTGGGCATTTTTTTCTTTCATATTTTTTTTTCTTACATTCAAAGAAATTATCATGCATCCCACCTCATAATGTTTGCTGTCCACAGGCTTGGTCTACATTTTCTCCCAATGTACCCATAAGCACTTACCTTATAGAACTGTTGTGAAGACAAAATGATATAAAATTTGAAAAATGCCTAGTACATTCAACAAATTCTTGCTTCTACTCTCCATTCCTACTTTCCTTCCTTTCTCCCTCCCTCCCTTTCTCCTTTCTACCTCCCTTCCTTTCTTCCTCTCTCTCTTTCTCTCTCTCTCCCTTCTTTTCTCTCAGTGCCTTCTCTCCTTGCTTTTCTTTCTTCCTCCCTCCCTTCCTCCTCATCCTTCTTTTTCCCTTTCCTCCTATCCCTTCTTCCTCCCCTTCCTCCTATACTTTAATCCTCCTCTTCCTTTCTTACTCTTACTACTTCTTTTCTCTCTTTCTCCCTCCTTTCCTCCTTCCTTCCTTGATTCCTAAAGTGGGGTGGTCTTAATTTGCTCAAGCTAAGGAGCATAAATGAACAAAATCTGGTCTATGCTTGATCACCACTCAGCTTCTATACCACTTTCTTCTGGGAAAAGAAATCTCCATTTTTGCTAGACTTATTCTCTCCTCTCTCTCTCTCACTACAGTAGTTATATTTACTTTCAATCACATTTTTGGGCAGGATCATTGGTTTCCACCTCTTATAACTTATAAGGAATTCAGACCGTGTCACTTCCATAAATGATCAAGACAAAGGTCAGTACAATCAAAACATGAAACACAACATTTTCACATTGTTACACTAGTTGTCCATACTGTTTATGAAGATGCTAGGGAGGCAGAGGGGAATGGAAGTTTTTGAAATTTAACAGATTAGTAGTTTGTTTCTCTGCTGGTCTATAGGAGAGATTAACATGATTCTTTTTTTAATGCAGTCAATTAATAACATAGATTTCAAACATTTTCTCCATATTTTGAGGATATTGAGGCAAAAGAATTATGCTAAAAAAAACCCTACCCCACCATGTACCATTTTTTACTCATTTTTTTAGTCCAGGAATGGAAACAGGCAAAGTGCTCTTTGGGCAATTTGTAATTGCTAAGCTATATAGAAGAATTTAGTAAGAATGAGGGGCAGGAGGAAGGGTTTTGTGCTACTTATGGTCCCCTGTCGGCTTTCAGTGGACTGCAGTATGGGAGAAGTTTTCTTCTTGTTGAAATGGGAACCAAGGGGTTTGGCGGCAAGCAGTAAGTCTCAGACAGACCTGAGGACCTAGTATCTGAGCTTACAAGTATGAGGGTAGGAAGCTTGGTAAATAGTAGTCTTTTTTACTTAGTGAGTCAGGATGAAGCTTGAACAGTGTAGTCCTAAAATTTTTCAGCTTCTAGCTGTGGTCAGATTTTAGTCATTCATTATCTATTTACTTATTTGCTAGTTATATATTGATGAGTGCATTTATATATTAATTTGTTCATTCATTTATTTGTTAGCAATAGGGAAAGAAGGGAAAGGAAATAAGTAACTGTCAAGGAAGAATTTGAGAAGTGTGAGTTTCTTTTCTTTTTGGATACGGTTGAGCAAGTCAGGTAAGAATTCATATGTTTTTGGTAACTGTGGGATTGCTATAGGAGGGCAGAAAGCAGCTACTTATGGAAACTGTAGCACCCTGATAGGGAGCAGCCACAGAATCAGTTCAGTACAGTTTCCTGGGACAAAAAGACAAGAAGCCCTACACTCTTTGAATCTGTTCATGGATAGTATATCTAGACATGATTGACTGAAAACAGAATGAAGGTCAGAAGATGGCAAGGTAGACAAGAGCCCCTAAAACCTTCCCTTCATTCTGAATTTAAAATCTTTTCTTTCTCTCCACTCCCCCTCACACATGAAGCTCAGAGGTAATGGTGGGAGATGTGAGCTCATGTTTATTAAACTTCACTGGTAGGAGCTTTGATATGGGTCTATTGATATCTATAAGAATCATCATTTTCTTTTCATTATTAATACATAGAGATAAAACATTCAAAAGGGATTAGCCTCTAAAACATCTCATAAAAGATAGGAGGTGTGGAGCCAAGATGGCGGAGTGAGAGCAATGACTCACTTAAGCTCTCGAACAAACTCCTCCAGGTACCTCTGAAAGGAGAATCTGACCAAATTTTGGAGGTGCGGAATCGAGTGGGAGACAGATAGTGATGGATTTGGAGCTCAGGTTGAACTGGAAGGTCCACAGGAAGGATCTGTTCCATGGGGGTGAGCCCACAGCGCACAGCACAGCATGGCCAGCACAGTGGAGCAGAAGAGATCTGAGAAACCTGAGTGGCAGGTGGAACCAGAGGAGCGGCACCCAGGGTGGGAGACAAGCCTACCAAGTCAGTGAGAGCCTGAGCACCAGATTATCAGCGCAGCAGCTCCTGAGACCTTCAGCCTGGAGAGCAAACTTCGGTAAGTCACCTACTAGAACTTCCGGGAGCCAGGATGGCGGAGTGATCAGTAAATGCTCTCTCCTCCCCACTTGATGACCATGAAAGAACCATAAAATATTTCCCTAGAAAAATCCTAGATCAGTAGAAACAGCAGAAGGAGACCAATAGTCTCATAACACCTGAGGCAAGGAAAATAGCTAAGGAGGATTCCTCTTAAGGTGGCAGAGGCAAACCGGAAGGAGAGAGGACCCAGGGCAGAGAAAATTCGCACTAGGAACCAGGCAAGCCTCATTACCAGGAGAGGAGCCCCAGAAGAGGCAGGAACACACATTAGCATCTAGGCATGTCTCAACTGTCCAGGTGAATCAGAAAGAAAATAGGGCAGCTGGGATTACCAGCCCCTGAGCTTGCCTTTGTCTCAGTTCAGCTGAGGAGATCTCCTGTGACCAGACCACTCCTTCCCCACACTTAACAAGCTAAACCCAGGGCTGATCAGGGAAACACCAAACAAAAATCTGCTTTTAGCTTTTTCACACATCAGCTCAGCAAAAAGTTCTCTAGCTTTGGACTGAAAGAACCAGAAGCCACAACACTCAGTCAACATCATGAACAAGAAAAAGCAGAGGACTGAAAGAACCATAGAATATTTCTATGGGGATAAGGACAAAAACAGAAACCCCAAAGAGGTCACAGCTGAGACTGTACTTCCATCTGAGACTTCAGAAGGGACTATGAACTACTCGCAAGTACAAGCAGCTCTCCTGGAACAGCTGAAGAAGGAAATAGAAGATAAACTGGCCAATGATTTTAAAATTATTAAGAAAGAATTCACTGATGAGAACATCTCCCTGAAAAGGAAAATTGAACAAATGGAAAAAGAAGTTCAAAAATTAACTGGAGAAAATAACTTCCTAAAAGGGCAAATGGAAAAGGAAGTACAAAAATTAACTGGAGAAAACAGCTTCTTAAAAGGAAAAATTGGGCACATGGAAAAGGAGATGCAAAAATTAACGGAAGAAAACAATTTGATAAAAATTAGAATTGGGCAAGTAGAAATTAAAGACTCAATGAGACAACAAGAATCAGTCAAACAAAATCTAAAGAATGAAAAGATAGAAGAAAATGTAAAATATCTCATTGGAAAGACAACTAACCTGGAAAATAGATCCAGAAGAGAAACTTAAGAATTATTGGCCTGCCAGAAACCCATGATGGAGAAAAGAGCCTGGAAAATATCTTCCAGGAAATCTTCAAGAAAAACGGCCCAGAAGTCCTACATTCAGAGGGTAAAATTGTCATCAAAAGAATCCACCGTTCCCCTCCTGAAAGGGATCCCAAACTCAAAACCTCAAGAAATATAGTTGCCAAATTCCAGAGCTATCAAGTGAAGGAGAAAATATTACAAGCAGCCAGAAAGAAACAATTTAAATATCAAGGAGCTACAGTCAGGATTACACAGGAATTTGCAGCTTCTACATTAAAAGATCGAAAGAATTGGAACCCAATATTCTGCAAGGCAAAGGAGTTGGGACTACAACCAAGGATCAACTACCCAGCAAAGTTCAGCATAACATTTCAGGCAAGGAGAAAGTCATTCAATGAAGTAAGGGATTTCCAGAGCTTCCTGACCAAAACGCCAGAACTTAATACACAATTCGATCTTCAAATGTAGGTCTCAAGAGAATCATAAAAAGGTCAATGGTGGGGGGTGGGGGGGAGAAACAACTTGTTACTCAGTTAGGACAAATTGTTTACCTTCCTACGAGGGTAGATGATACCTGTTAATCTTGAGATCTGTGCGGCTATTAAGAAATATAAAAGGGATATGCATATGGGGAACGGGTATAATGTAAATGATATCAGGATAAAAAATATGATTTAAGTATAAGAGGGATTGTAATAGGAGGTGTGAAAAGGAGGAAGCAGAAAATGGCAAATTACAACACAAGAAGAAGTACAAAATCATAGTAGAGGGAAAGAGGGGAGGGAGATGAGCACTGTTTGAGAGGTACTTTCATCTGATTTGTTTAAAGGACAGAACAATAAACTTAAGTAGATAATCCTGACTAGCTCTATTGGCAGTAGGAGGTGAAGGGGGAAGAAAGGGAGGGAGGCTAAAAGGAAGGGAAGAAACAATAAGAGTAAAGGGGAGTAAAAGGGAGGGGGGCTAGAAGAAAGTGGGGAAGGTGGCAGGAGGAGGTGGTGAAGAGTGAGTACTATTGAGGAGGGCAATGGAGACAGGAGAGCTAAAAGCACAAATGGTGGGAAAAAGGATGGAGGGAGATACACAGATTGTAATCATAACTATGAAAGTGAATGGACTTAATTCTCCCATAAAACAGAGACAGATAGCAGAATGGATTAAAAGCCATAATCCAACAATATGCTGCTTACAAGAAACACATTCGAAATGGGGGGATACACATAGGGTAAAGGTCAAAGGATGGAGCAGAATATATTGTGCTTCAGCTGATGTAAGAAAGGCAGGAGTAGCAATCCTAATCTCAGACAAAGCAAAAGCAGAAATAGATATAATCAAAAGGGATAAAGATGGAAACTCTATCCTGCTAAAAAGCATCATAGGCAATGAAGCAATATCATTACTAAACATGTATGCTCCAAGTGGAATAGCATCCATATTCTTAGAGGAGAGGTTGGGGGAGTTGAAGGAAGAAATTGACAACAAAGCTATACTAGTGGGGGACCTCAACCTCCCCCTCTCTGAACTTGATAAATCTAACTTCAAAATAAACAAGAAAGAGGTTAAAGAGGTAAATAAAAACACTAGATAAGATAGATATGATAGATCTTTGGAGAAAATTGAATGGGAATAGAAAGGAATATACCTTTTTCTCAAAGGTACATCAAACATTTACAAAAATTGACCATGTACTAGGACATAAAAATATCACAATTCTGTGCAGAAAGGCAGAGATAATCAATGCATCCTTCTCAGATCATAATGCAATAAAAATTATATTTAATAAATGGCCATGGAAAGATCAAAAATCAATTGGAAACTAAATAATCTAATCCTAAAGAAGAAATCATAGAAACAATCAACAACTTCATTCAAGAGAATGACAATAATGAGATAAACTACCAAATCTTATGGGATACTGAAAAAGCAGTTCTTATGGGAAGTTTTACATCTTTGAATGCCTACATAAATAAAATAGAGAAAGAGGAGATCACTGACTTGGGGAGGCAGCTGAAAAAGCTAGAAAAAGAACAAATTGAAAATCCCCAAGAAAATACCAAATTAGAAATACTGAAAACCAAAGGAGAGATTAATAAAATTGAAATTAAGAAAACGATTGAATTAATAAAACCAATAGTTGGTTTTATGAAAAAACTAATAAAATTGATAAACCTTTGGTCAATTTGATTAAAAAAAGAAAGAAGAAAATCAAATTACTAATATTAAAAATGAAAGGGATGAACTCACCTCCAATGAGGAGGAAATTAAAACAATAATTAGAAATTACTTTGCCCAACTTTATGCCCACAAATTCAATAATCTAAACGAGATGGATGAATATTTTTAAAAATACAAATTGCCCAGATTAACAGAAGAGGAAGTCAAATACTTAAACAATCCCATCTCAGAAAAAGAAATTGAACAAGCTATCAATGAACTACCTAGGAAAAAATCTCCATGGCCAGATGGATTCACAGGAGAATTCTATCAAACATTTAAAGAACAGTTAATTCCAATATTATATAGATGATTTTTGAAAATTGGGGAAGAAGGAGTCCTCCCAAATTCTTTCTATGATACAAATATGGTTTTGATACCCAAACTAGGAAGAGACAAAGCAGAGAAATAAAATTATAGACGAATTTCTCTAATGAATATAGATGCAAATTTTAAACAAGATTTTAATAAAACGAATACAGCATCTTATCATGAGAATAATATATTATTATCAGGTAGGATTCTTACCAGGAATGCAGGGCTGGTTCAATATTAGGAAAACTATTAGCATTATTAATCATAACAACAAAACTAACAAAAACCACATGATTATCTCAATAGATGCAGAAATACAACACCCATTCCTATTAAAAACGCTGCAGAATATAGGAATAAAGGGGACATTCCATAAAATAATGAGTATCTAGCTAAAACCTTCAGCAAGTGTTATATGCAATGGGTATAAGCAAGATGCATTTCCAATAAGATCAGGGGTGAAACAAGGATGCCCACTATCACCACTATTATTCAATATGGTACTTGAAATATTAGCTGTAGCAATTAGACAAGATAAAGAAATTGAAGGAATAAAAATAGCCAAAGAAGAAAATAAGTTATCACTCTTTGCAGATGATATGATGATATATTTAGAGAATCCCAGAGATTCGAGTAAAAAACTACTTGAAATAATAAACAACTTTGGCAAAGTTGCAGGTTACAAAATAAACCCGCACAAATCTTCTGCATTCCTATATATTAGCAACAAAGTCCAACAGCAAGAGATAGAAAGAGAAATCCCATTTAAAGCTAGAGTAGACACTATAAAATACTTAGGAGTTTACCTGCCAAAACAAACCCAGGGATTATATGAACACAATTATAAGACACTTTTTGCACAAATAAAGTCAGATTTAAGTAGAAAAACATCAGTTGTTCATGGGAGGCCAAGCTAATATAATAAAAATGACAATTCTACCTATATTAATTTACTTATTTAGTGCTATACCAATTAAACTATCAGATAATTATTTTCTGGAGCTGGATAAAATAATATCAAAATTCATTTGGAAAAACAAAAGGTCCAGAATTTCAAAGGGACTAATGAAAAGAAATGCTTGGGAAGGTGGCCTAGTGCTATCAGACCTCAAATTATATTATAAAGCAGCAATTATCAAAACCACTTGGTATTGGCTAAGAAACAGAGGTGTAGACAAATGGAATAGACTTGGCACTCAAGACACAGTAGGCAAGGAATATAGCAACCTCCTGTTTGATAAACCCAAAGACCCCAGCTTCTGGGATAAGAACTCACTGTTTGACAAAAATTGCTGGGAAAACTGGTTAACTGTGTGGTGGAAATTAGGCATAGACCCATGCCTGACACCGTACACAAGAATAAAGTCCAACTGGGTACATGATTTAGCTATAAAGATTGATACCATGAATAAACTGGAGAAGCAAGGAATAGTGTATTTATCAGATTTATGGAGAGGGGAGGAATTTTTTTCTAAAGAAACAATAGAAAGCATTATGAAATGCAAGATGGATAATTTTGATTACTTTAAACTGAAAAGTTTTTGCACAACCAAACTCAATGCATCCAAAATTCTGAGGGATGTAGTAAATTGGGAAAAAAATTTTACAGTTAAACTCGGGGATAAAGACCTCATTTCTAGAATATATAGAGAACTAACTCAAATATATAACCATACAAGTCATTCCCCCATTGATAAATGGTCAAAGGATATGAACAGACAATTTTCAGGGGAAGAAATTAAAGATATCTATAATCATATGAAAAAATGCTCTGAATCACTATTGATTAGAGAGATGTAAATCAAAACAACTCTGAGGTACCACATTACACCTATAAGATTGGCAAACATGACAGAACAAGAAAATGATAAATGCTGGAGAGGATGTGGGAGAGTTGGAACACTAATTCATTGTTGATGGAGCTGTGAGATCATCCAACCATTCTGGAGAACAGTTTGGAACTATGCCCAAAGGGCTACAAAAATGTGCATACCCTTTGACCCAGTAATATCGCCACTAGGACTGTATTCCCAAGAGATTATAAAAATGGCAAAGGGCCCCACATGTACAAAAATATTTATAGCAGCACTCTTTGTGGTAGCCAACAACTGGAAATCCAGGGGATGCCCATCAATTGGGGAATGGCTGAATAAATTATGGTATATGAATGTAATGGAGTACTCTTGCACCATAAGAAATGATGAACAAGAAGACTTCAGGGAGGCCTGGAAGGACTTACATGATCTGATGCTGAGCGAAAGGAGCAGAACCAGGAGAACTTTGTGCACAGCAACGACCACAGTGTGTGAGAGTTTTTTCTGGTAGACTTGGAACTTTGCAGTAACACAAGAACTTAATGGAAAAAAAAATCCCAATGACGGTTTTCTAAGGCAAAATGCCTTCCACACAGAGAAAGAAATATGGAAGTCATTCGCAGAATGTAGCAGATCATGTTGTGTGTGTGTAGGTTTCAGTGTATTATGTTTTGATTTGTTATATGATTTTTTTCCATTTATTTTAGTGCGACTACATAGCATGACTATAGGGAAAATGTGCTCAATAGGAAAGTATATGTAAGAACCTATACAGAATTGTATGCTGTTGCAGGGAGGGAAGGGGGTAGTGTGGGGAAGGTGTAGGGGGGGATAAAAATCTTAATTTTTTAAGGAAGTGATTATAGAACATTAAAATAAAAAATAAAATATAAAAAAAGTTAAACAGCAGTATCACTAACCATAATTTTCTTATTAGAAAGATTCAATTCAGCTAAATATCTAAACATAAAGCTTTCCTAATATTTCTTCTAATAAAACAAATCAGACACATTTCCATAATTCATAACAATAATGGTTAGATAGGAAAAGATACTTAACAATTAACAATAGAGACATCAGAATGAATTGGTAAGAACGTATCCCATTTACTTTTAAAACATTTGTGCAAAGATTTCTAGAGTTTAAAGAAGGTACAATTTAATTCCTCTGGTACCAGCTTCATTAACTGCTTTTTAATGATTATTGCATGATGCAATTGAGTATTTTAAAAACTTAATTAGTGATTCTCCTTTCCTACTTCAATGCCAATTAGAGTATCTCTTCACCCATATCAATATTACTTTTCTGAAAACACCACATGTTGACTACCAAAAGACATTTCTAAATTCTTCCGACCTTCCAAATCTCCCTGGTCAAGGTGAGTTCATTAACTGTTTAATTTCCTTGTGAATCAGAGAAGGCAGACTCTAGTGATATCAGATGATCTAACATTGTGATTCTAGGTTGAAGATGAATGTTCGTAACGAAATTACTATAAACAAGGTCTCGTAGTCTTCCTTTGGAAAAAATTCAGTATAGAATCTATATGTACTTTGAGGTTTTCCTTCAAAAAAAACACTTCTATAAAATATTTCTGCATATATTTGATGCATTATTGTCATATAACTTTCCTTGTATGTCATTTAACAAGCATTTATTAAATATTTTTTATATACCAGGAATTATACTAAGCACTATGGATAAAAAGGAAGGCATAATTATAATCCCTAACCTCAAAGAACTCAAAGGAAAGGAATGGTTTTGAAGGGCTTTTATGAGGAAATAGAAAATTTTATATCCTATTATGGAGGTTGAGTCACTGGGAGTTAATAAAGATGTGTGTGTGTGTGTGTGTGTGTGTGTGCACGCGCGCGCGCATGAGTATGCTTGTTATAGGGCAGGTCTGTGCTTTAGGGAAATCACTTTAGCAGCTGAAGGAAAAAAGGATTGAGTAGGGAAAGACTTAGCAGAGAGGCCACAGTGAAGGGCACTGGAAGAGTCAAGGCATAAGATGATTAGGACCTGCCCCAGTGTGGCTGCTGTGGAAGTGAAGACTAAAGTAAGAGATGTTGTCAAAGAAGAAGTAAAACTTGGCAATGGATTGCATATGTGGCATGAAGATGAGATAGTAGAGTAGAATGATACCATGGGAGAAGGATGGTGGTGACAACAGTTATAAAGAAGCTGGGAAGAAGAGAGAACTTCAGAGGGAAAGTGATGAATTCTATTTTGGGTATGTTTAGTTACAGATGCCTAAGGAGAAGCCTAATCTACTTTGAGATATTTTGGAGGCAGGTGGTGAATCTGTGAAACTAGAGCTCAGAAAAATAGATTGGAGATGAATATATGTACCTAGAAATCCTGTCAGTAGAGGTGATAACTGAAACCACGGGAGCTAAAAAAACTGCCAAGAGAGATATTATGGAAAAAGATGATGATCTAGGACAATACCTTACTGGGGTTTATCTGGATTAAAAAAAATCAATAAAAGAAATTGAGGAATTGGTAGGAGAAGGAAGAATACAGAGCAATGTCATGCAAACCTAGAAAAGAGGGTGATCAGCAGGGGCAAAGGCTGCAGAAAAATAATGAAAGATGACAAAAAAGCCCTTAGATTTGGCCAGTAAGAAAGTGGTGACTTTGGGGAAAGCATTTTAGTAAAATGATGAAGGTGAATGCCCAAATGACAAAGTTTTAAAAGAAATTCAAAGGAGAATAAGGCACAATTGTAGATTGCTTTCTCTTTAAAAATATTTATACTGCCTTTATTAGTTACCCAAGGCCTTTGATTCATTTATAAACTAAAGAATTAGTCATGAATTTCACAAATAAAAAATAGATCCACACAAGTGAAAAGAGTAGCATATTGGATGTCCATATGTAAAACTCTTCTGTATTAAAAATACTCAAAATACACAAAAAGTTGTGTCAAAATAATACAATCATGTCAATAAAATTGATTTAATATATGACATCTTTCCTTCCCATTTTAAAATAAAAAAAGCAAAACCTTCGTAGCAAAAATGTAGAACTAATCAGAGCAAATTTCTGCATTTGCCAGGTACAAAAACATGTTTCAATCTATACTCTATACATAAACTCTTTGAGATGTCTTTTTCAAGAAGTTTAGCCAAGAAATAATGTAGCTAAACTTATTGGTAGGATCCAGGGATTCAAGTAAAGTTGTGTTTTTTTTGTAAAGAACAGAGGTGACATGAATATGTTTGTAGATGGCAAGAAAGATCCAGGAGATAAAGAGAAATTGAAGAATAGAGAGAGATGAAGAAAGATAAAGTTGCAAACATATGGAGAAGACAGGATGAGTGGTATCATTTTTAATTTTAGCTTTGTTTCAATTTACCAAAAAGATCCATTTTTTTCTTTGCCCATGCCCCCTTCACATTCAAAAAAATAAAAAAAGAGAAACAAAACTCTTTTTTAAAAATAAATATACATACCTAAGTAAAACTAATTCCAGTAATGGCTACATCCAAAAACTACATGCCAAACTGCACCACTGTCAGTAAGTGGATAGTATTTTTATCTTATAATAAGGATTTAGAATTGTGATTTGTCGATGAATTGATCAGAACCCATAAGCCTTTCAAAGTTATCTTCCTGATGTTTTGTGTGCATTGCTCTCTAGGTTCTTCCCATTTCGCTCTGCACTGGTTCATATACACAGACACACAGACACACAGACACAGAGGCACACACACATGAAATTGGTTTAGCCATTCACTGTTAGGACATTTGTAAGCAGTGACAGCTACACACAGCTGATCAGGAATACTTGGGTTTGAATCCTATCTTACATATTTACTGGCTGTGTTACTCTCAATTCAATATGTTTGCTATTCCCTATATTTAATAATCCATCTCTGACTTTGCATGGGCTGTTCATGGTAGAAGTATTCTCTTTCTTCATTTCTGCCTTGTTGATAGCCTCATGCAAAATTATTTTGCATTCATTTTGAAGATGTGTTGCATTTACCAAACTGTTTACATGTTTTCTTCCAGAAGAATATGAATTCTTGGATGTCAGGGTGGTTTTGTTTTGTATTCTCAGAGTCTAGCCCTGTTCCCAGCAGAAAGGAGATGCATAATAATTAAATAAATAAACAATGAATAAATAACATGTACAAAACCCTCTGATATGAGAGAACTCAATAAAATACGAACACACTCCTTGATACCTCATTTGAAACACTAGAACAAGGCCCCTGACAGTTTGCGACCTTGTTAAAAATATTTGGTAACTGTATTTTGATGTAACTGGTTTCCTCTGTTTCTCTGAAAATTCTCTGAATTTTCTTGTGTGAATTTAAAACATCATTCTAAGAAGGGCTTAATCATATTTTCAAAAGGGACCATTACACAAAAAAGGCTAAGAACCCTTGGACTTAAGTAAAAATACAAAAAAAAAACCATGATGAGAAAAGGTACTGAATGTTCACAATGATAGGCTTTATTTAAGTTCCTGCACTTCATCAAAAATGTGGATAAATGCTGGTGAATAACCCCATCATTAAAAGAAGGTAGGGTCCAAATATTCTACAAAAGTACATATCGAATGATTAATAAATGAGAATGTGACATTCTCAAATTTTTGTCTTGAGAACCAAGTTTAAAATTTATAGTATTTACATTAACATTCATTAAGTATTGCCCAAAATCATGCATTCTATTTCATATCACACTAGGTCTTAATTACCTGATATTTTGAGTTTATATTTATTGCAATCAAGGTTAACTGGGGAGTTGTTGTTAACACTGTTTTTTTAATTTAAAATTCATTATAATGCTAACTTAAACTACTTCCTCCTTTTCAGACATAGTAACTTTCAAAGTACAACAGCAAATTTAAAGGCTATATAGAGTTAGCAAATTGAATTTTATTCTCAGTTCTAATTTCTCATGTGCATAGTATTTAGTCACACTTTGCCCAAACCAGAATTTACTGTTTTAAATAGTTGATAATATCTTTGACCCTATAATCTCCTGATTTGCATGAAATTATACAAATTCACCTCTCTGTCATGTACATTTTCCACTTAAAATTGAACAAATCTGGAAAGTATATTTTTCCCATCTCCATTTAATTGGCTACTTGAATCATAATTAATTAATAAGATTAAGAGGTTTTTATAACAATTTATACATCTGCATACATTTCATAAAAATGCCTCTGTTTTCTTTGAAAACAAATACATTTAAACTAGGGACATGTAAGTAACAATTATGTTTTGGAAAACTTAAGACAATATAAAAATATATTTATAAATTATTTTTAAAATTATTTTCCAAATTCAATATCAACTCAATTCAATATCAAAAACATTTAAGTCTTTGAAAAAAGTAACAGAAAATCACAGAATGTCAATACAAAACTAGAAAGTACCTTAGAGATCATTCACTTTTAATATTTCTCTTTATAGATGAGAAAAATAAAAACCCAGAAAGATTAATTTATTCCCCTGAGAGTCAAATAGACAGTTAGTTGCAGAGTCAGAACTACAATTCAAGTCTCCTAACTAATCCATTGCTCTCTTATTGTGAGAATTTTTTTCATTACAAGAAGATACATAAATACAGAAGATATTTCACTTACTTGGTAACTCACATTTGGCCTTATGATCTGGGAAAAGCTAAACAAATGTGCTTATTGACTGATACAGCAGGCACTAAATATATAGTCTTCATTATTTCCAGTAGATCATAAAAACGTAAACATATAAATGCATACCTTCACCCTTCAAAATACACCAACTTACTTGACCATAATTGTAGCAGTGTGCCTTAAAAAGGAGCGGAGTTGGAAAGAGCCAAGATGATGGAGAATATGAAGCGCTTAGCTAATCTTGCCAATATTCCTCTCCATACTATTAAAGAATGTCTCCAATTAAGATCTGGAGTGACAAAAATCAACAAAACGTGAGGGCAAGATGTCCTTATAGGCCAATATAATTTAGGAAGCTGGAAGGAAATATCTGAATAGAGACTGGCCCTGAGCCCATATAGATGCAACAACAGTGGTGGACCCAGGTGGTAGCTACAGAAGCAACAGCAATTTTTGGAGCTCTCACACCAGAGATGGTAAAAGGATGTGGGAAGAAAGATTATAGGGAACCCTTGTGGTAGCACTGATTGCAGGACAAGAAGGTTTTTCTGCAACTCTATCACCTGTACCCACTTCTGGATCAAGAAGTAGAGAGCAGCACTCTAGCTCAAGAGGAAACAGGAGTCCTGAGAAGCAGTATTGCTTTCTATCACAAGGGAATAAGGTCCTTGAGGGACAGAATTCCAAAAGGTCAGGGATACTTCCGGAGTAAGGATCAGAGAGTGGAAAGGATGAACAGTGGTCACACTTTTCCTCAGATCATACTTCCTTGGTGAAAAAAAAACTTCAAACACTCCAGAATTAGTTCTGAAAATAGCACCGCAAAAAAAGCCTAAAGCCTGTGTCAGTCTTATTACTCACCCTACTCCTTCGAAGTCAGGGACAGAGCCCAACTTAAATATGAAATAAAAGTAAAGAAATAGGCAAGAAAATTCATAAACAATAAAAAAGAACTTTACATCCAGAAGCCAAGATGGCAGAATGATCGCTAAATGCTATCTCCCTCCCCTTCTCAACCTTGACTACCCCAGAGGATATTTCCCTAGGAAAAACCCTGGAACAGCAACAGAAGAGGTAAACAGTCTCTTAGCCCATGAGGCTAGTAAGATCGCTAAGGAGAGTCCCTCTTACTGTGATTGAAGGGGACTAGTGTAAGACCAGATCTGTCCCAGACAGCCTCACCTCAGCAAACCGGGAAAAGATCCTGAGCCTAAAGGCAGTGAAGCCCACAAGAGCCAACATCAGGATCCCAGGTGTGCCTTAGCACCCCAGGGGAATTGGGAAGACACTAGCACAGAAGGGAACACCAACCGCTAACCTTGCATGTGCTCCAGCTCAGCAGAGGAGACCTCTGATGGCCAGACCACCCTTCCCCCACAATTAATGAGCTAACTTGAGGGTAACTGTGGGGAAACCCAAAAAGATGTTGCCTGGCCTCTGCTTTCCAACACCACCCAGCTCAGCACTAGGTAAGCTGCAGCATTTTAGCTTTTGGCAGAAAGAACCAGAGGCCACAACACACAAAGTCTCAAGTTTTAAGCAGAAAACTGTGGAACAGAGCCCTCTGGGTCCCAGTTGCAGAGATATACTTTAAAAGCCAGGAAAAGGGTGATCATCATGAGTAACAAGCAAAGCAGAAAAGAAAAGAGAATAGAATTTTTCTATGGGGATAAGGACCAAAACACAAATATCAAAAAGGTCAGTACTGAGACTATACTCCCATCTGAAACTTCAGAAGGGAATATGAACTGGTAGGAAGCACAAAGAGCTTTCTTAGAAGAGATCAGGAATGATTTTAAAAGTCAAATTAGATAAATAGAAGAAAAACGGACCAATGGCTTTAAAAATATGAAAAAAGAAATCACAGAAGGATTTAAAAGGACAATTAGACAAAGGGAAAAGGAAGTACAAAACCTAACAGGAGAAAATGAATCCTTAAAAGGAGCAATTGGACAGATGGAAAAGGAGATGCAAAAGTAAACTGAAGGAAATAATTTGATAAAAATTTAGAATTGGGAAAGTAGAAGCTAATGAACCGATGAGACATCAAGAATCAAACAGAATCTAAAGAATGAAAAGATAGAAGAAAATGTAAAATATCTAATTGGAAAAACAACTGCACTGGAAAATAGATCTAAGAGAGCAAATCTAAGGATGACTGATCTACCAGAAAGTCATGAATAAGAAAAGAGCCTGGACAATATCATCCAAGAAATCATCAACGAAAATTGTCCAGAAGTCCTGTATCCAGAGGGCAAAAGAGTCATCAAAAAAATCCAACATTCACCTGCTGAAAGGGACCCCAAACTAAAAACACCAAGGAATATCACCACAAGATTCCAGAACTATCAAGTAAAGGGGAAAATACTGCAGGCAGCCAGAAAGAAACAATTCAAATATCAAGGAGTTACAGTCAGGATTACACAGGACTTTGCAGCTTCTACATTAAAAGACTGAAGGAATTGGAATACAATACTTCATAAGGCAAAGGAGATGGGACTACAACCAAAGATTAATTACTCAGCAAAGCTGAGCATAATATTTCAAGCAAGGAGATGAACATTCAATGAAATAATAGATTTCCAGACCTTCCTTATGAAAAGGTCAGAACTCCTAGAAAATTCAGTCTTCAAATTCAGGTCTCAAGAGAAGCATATAAAGAGAAACAGGGCAAAAATAACTTGTTACTCAATATGGGCAAATTGTTCATATCACTATAAGGGAAGATGACACTTATCATTAGTCTTGAGAATTGTATATTAATTGTGATACATAAAAGGGATATACGTAGATAGAGGGAGTGGGTAAAAATTAAATGATGTGATGATAACAAATGTGATTTAAGGGTGTGAAGGGACTGTAATGGAAAATTGGAAAAGGAGTATGCAGAAAAAAATAAATTACTTTACAGGAAGAGTCACAAAAATATATTACAGTACAGAGAAAGAGGGGACAGAGATGAGTATTCTTTGAAAGGTACTCTCATCTGATTGTATTCAAGGAGGGAGCAACAAAGTTAGTGAAGTACAGAAACACAAGTAGCTCTACAGGCAGTAGGAGGGGAAGGGAGAAAGAAAAGGGAGGGGAAGCTAAAAAGGATGGAGGAAGTAGTAAGGGAAAAGGGGACTAAAGGGGAGGGAGGCTGATAGAAGGAAAGAAAGACTGAGGGAGTGGTCAAAAATTAAAACTCTATTGTGGAGGGGAAGGGGAAGAGAAAACTAAAAGCATAAATGGGGAGGGAGAAGGGGATGGCGGGAAAGATACAGACAGCAATCATAATGGTGAATGTGAATGGGATAAACTCACCCATAAAATGAAGATGGATAGCAGAACAGATTAAAAACCATAATCCAACAATATGTTGTTTACAAGAAACACATTTGAAACAGGGGGATACACAGTGTAAAGGTAAAAGGTTGGAGCAGAATGTATTGTGCTTCAGTTGATGCAGGAGGAGCAATCTTAATCTCAGACAAAGCAAAAGCAGAAACAGAGCAAATCAAAAGAGATAAAGAAGGAAACTACATTCTGCTGAAAGTCACCATAGACAACAAGGCAATTTCATTACTAAACATATATGGTCTAAGTAGTATAGTATCAAAATTCTGAGAGAAGTTAAGGGAGTTACAGGAAGAAAAAGACACCAAAACTGTACTAGTGGGGGACCTCAACCTCCCCCTCTCTGAACCTGATATATAGCTAACCTGAAAATAACAAGAAAGAAGTTATGGGGCTGAATAGAACTCTTGATAAGGTAGATATGATAGATCTCTGGAGAAAACTGAATGGGAATAGAAAGGAATATACCTTTTTCTCAGTGGTACATGGCACATATACAAAAATTGACCATGTAATGGGCCATAAAAACTCACAATCCAGTGTAGAAAGGCAGAGACAGTCAATGCACACTTCTCAGATCATAATGCAATAAAAATTATATGTAATCAAAGGCCATGGAAAGATAAACCAAAAGTTAATTGGAAACTAAGCAATCTAAGCCTAAAGAATGAGTGAGTTAAGCAAGAAATTATAGAAACAATCAACAGCTTCATTCAGGAGAATGAAAATAATGAGACAAACTACCAAATCTTATGGGATACTGCAACAGCAGTTCCTAGGGGAAGTTTTTTAATCTTTAAATGGCTACATGAATAAAATAGAGAAAAAGGAGATCAATGAATTGGGCATGCAGCTGAAAAGTAACAAATTAAAAATCCCCAAATAAATACCAAATTAGAAATATGGAAAACCAAAGGAGAGATTAATAAAATTGAAATTAAGAAAACTATTGGACTAATAAATAATACTAAGAAGTGGTTTAATGAAAAATTGATAAATCTTTGGTCAATTTCATTTAAAAAAAGAAGAAAACTAAATTGCCAATATAAAAAAATGAAAAGTGTGAACTAACCTTGAATAAGGAAGAAATTAAAACAATAATTAGAAATTACTTTCCCTAACTGTATGCCCATAAATTCGATAGTCTAAATGAGATGGATGACTATTTTGAAAAATATATAAATTGCCCAGATTAATAGAAAAGGAACTTGAGTACTTAAATAACCCCATCTCAGACAAAGAAATTGAACATGTCATCAATGAACTCCCTTGGAAAAAACCTCCAGGGCCAGATACATTTACAAGTGAATTCTATCAAACATTTAAAGAACAGTTAATTTCAATACTATATAGACTACTTAGGAAAACTGCTGAAGCAAGAATCCTACCAAATTCTTCTTATGATACAAATATGGTTCTGATACCTAAACCAGGAAGAACCAAAACAGAGAAAGAAAATTATAGACCAAATTCTCTAATGAATATAGATGCAAAAAATTTTAAATAAGATATTAACAAAAAGAATACAGCAACTTACCATGAGAATAATACATTATACATAATTCATAACACATTATGAATAATACATTAAGTAGAATTTGTACCAGGAATGCAGGGATGGTTCAATATTAGAAAAACTATTAGCATTATTAATCATATCAACAACAAAACCAACAGAAACCACATTATTATCTCAATAGATGCAGAAAAAGCCTCTGACAAAATACAGCACCCATTCCTACAGAAAACACTGGAAAGCATAAGAATAAATGGAACTTTCCACAAAATAATATGCAGTATCTACCTAAAACCCTCAACAAGCACTATACTCAATGGGGACAAGTTAGATGTGTTTCCAATAAGATAAGGGTTGAAACAAGGATGTCCATTATCAGCACTGTTATTCAATATGATATTAGAAATGCTACCTGTAACAATAAGAAAAAGAAACCGAAGGAAATAGAGTAGGCAAAGAACAAACTAAATTATCATTCTTTGTATATATTTAGAGAATCCCAGAGAATCAAATAAAAAACTACTTGAAATAATAAACAATTTTGGAGAAGTTACATCCTAAAAAATAAACCCAGATAACATATTACTAATAAAGTCCAACAGCAAGAGATGGAAAGAGAAATTTTGTTTAAAGCTATGGTAGGCACCATAGAATATCTGGGAGTCTACCTGCCAAAACAAAACCAGGGACTATATGAACACAATTACAAAACACTTTTTGCACAAATAAAGTCAGATGTAGGTAAGTGGAAACACATCAGTTGCTTGTCGATAGGCCGAGCTAATATAATAAAATAAAAATGGCAATTCTATGTAAATTAATATACTTATTCAGTGCCAAACCAATCAAACTACCAGATAATTATTTTTCAGAGCTAGAAAAAATATCAAAATCCACCTGGAAGAACAACAGGTACAGAATATTAAGGGAATTAATGAAAAGAAATGCTAAGGAAGGGGCCTAGCCCTACCAGATGTCAGATTGTATTATAAAGCAGCAATCATCAAAATCACTTGGTACTGGCTAAGAAACAGAGGGATAGACAAGTGGAATAGGTTACTCAAGACACAGTAGTCAATGAATATAGCAAACTACTGTTTGATAAATCCAAGAACCCCAGCTTCTGGGATAAGGACTCACTGTTTGACAAAAATTGCTGAGAAAAATTGGATAACAGTGTGGCAGAAACTGGGCATAAACCAAAACCTGACACCGTACGCAAAAATAATGTCCAACTGCATAAATGATCAAAGTATAAAGACTGATAGTATAAATAAAATTAGGGGAGCAAGGAAAAGTGTATTTGTCAGATTTATGGAGAATGGAGAAATTTATGACCAAATAAGAGACAGAGAATATTATGAAATATCAAATGGATAATTTTGATTACATTAAATTGAAAAGTTTTTGCACAAACAAACCCAATGCAACCAACATTAGGATGGAAGCAGAAAACTGAGAAAGAATTTTTGCAGGTAGTGTCTGTGATAAAGGCCTTATTTCTAAAACATATAGAGAACTAAGTCAAATGTACAAGAGTACAAGTCATTCCCCAATTGATAAATGGTCAAAGGATATGAACAGGCAGTTTTCAGAAGAAATTAAAGCTATATATAGTCATATGAAAAAATGTTCTAAATCACTATTGATTAGAGAGATGCAAATCAAAACAACTGAGGTATCACATCATACATATCAGATTGACTAATATGACAAAACAGGAAGATGATAAATATTACAGAAGATGTGGGGGAGTTGGAACACTACTTCACGGTTGGTGGAGCTGTGAGCTGATCCAACCATTCTAGAGAGCAATGTGGAACTATGCCAAAAGGGCTACAAAAATGTGCATACCCTTTGACTTGGTAATATCACTTCTGGGACTCTATCCCAAAGAGGTCATAGAAATAGAAAAGGATCACACATGTACAAAAATATTTTTAGCAGCTCTCTTTGTGTTGGTCAAAAACTGGAAATCAAGGGGATGTCCATCAATTGGGGAATAGGTGAACAAGTTGTGGTATATGAATGTGATGGAATACTATTGTGCTATGAGAAACAAAGAACAGGAAGACTTCAGAGAACCCTGGAAAGACTTATATGAACTGTTGCTGAATAAAAGGAGCAGAACCAGGAAAACCTTGTACACAGCAACAATCACAGTGTGTGAGGAATGTTTCAGGCAGACATAGTACTTCATTGAAAATGCATGAACTTAAAAAATTTCCAACAGACTCTTCAGGCAAAATGCCTTCCACATCCACAGAAAGAACTATGGAATTGGATTGCAGACAGAAACAGACCATTTTCTTTTGTAGTTTGTTTTGTTTTGTTTTATTTTATGGTTTCTCCCATTCATTTTAATTCTTCTATGCAGCATGCAATTAATAGGAAAGTACATGTGAAACTATATAAGACTGTACGCCATCCTAGGGAGGGATGGGGAAATGAGAGGGATAGAGGGGGAAACATCTAAGATATATGGAAATGATTGTTGCATTCTGAAAACAAATAAAATAATTTAATTTAAAAAAAACAAAAAAAGCAATAGTAATGGTGGGGACAACTGATATCTCTGCTAACTAGTGCTAATTTTGGCACACTGACTTATCTTAATAAAATCTTGAGGTGAGTCCTGGAAAAAAATAAATAAAAAAGAACTGGACCATAAAAAACTGCTACGGTAACTTGGAAAATCAAAACACAAACTCAGAAGAGGATAATGAAGTCAAATCAGTAACAAGGGAAGTCACAAAGGAAAAAAAAAATGTATATCAGACACAAACCCAAAAAGGATTCCTGGAAGAGATTCAAAAAAAGATTTTCAAAATCCAGTAAGAATAGAAGGAAAAATAGGCAAAGAAATTACTGACAGCAAAAGTATAGAAAAGACAATAGCTTGGTTAAGAGATACAATGAAATATGAAGAAAATGACACCTTCAAAAATAGAATTGGCCAAACGAAAAAAGAGGCACAAAACTTCACTGATGAAAACAATACTTTAAAAAGCAAAATTGGTCTAATGAAGAAAAAAGCTACAACAGCTCACTAAAGAAAATAATTCTTTAAAATCGGGCAAGTAGAAGATAATAACTCCAGGAGACATCAAGAAACAATAAAAACAAAATCAAAAGAATGAAAAAATAGAAAAAGCCGGGGAAATATCTCACTGGAAAAACAAGTGACCTGGAACATAGTAGGGGAACAGATAATTTAAGAATTCTTGGACTACTTGAAGATCATGACCAAAGAAAAAGGCAGATATCATATTTCAAGAAATTATCAAGGAATATTAAACCAATATTCTAGAACCAGAAGGTAAAACAAATGGAAGGAATCCATCAATTACCACCTAAAAGGGATCCCAAAATAAAATATAATAGCAAATTCTAGAATTGCTGGATCAAGAGAAGATAATTCAAGCTGCCAGAAAGAAAGAATTCAAATATGATGGAATCACAGGATCACACAAGATTTAGCAGTTACTACATTAAAAGAAGAGAGGGCTTGGAATATGATCATCTGGAAGGGAATGGAGCTAGGATTATCACTAAGAATAACCTACCCCAAAAAAACACAGTACAATCTATTAAAAGGGAAAATTGACATTTCAGGAAATAGAAGACTTTGAGGTGTTCCTGATGAAAAGACCAGAGCTGAACAAAAAAATCTGACTTTCAAACACAAGACTCAGAGAAACACTGAAAGGCATATATTAAAAAAGAAATCACAAATGACTCATTAAGGTGAAAATGTCCACATTCCTATGTAGCAAGATACTTGCAACTCTTAAAAACTGTATCAATATTAGGAAAGTTAGAAGGATTCTATACAAACAGAGGTTATAGGAGTGAGCTGATTAAGTTGGGATGATGCAAAAAATTGTATGAGAGAAAAATGGATGTCCTAGGACAAGGGGAAAAGGACAGAAATAATGGGGGAAGCATCTCACAATGAGGCACACATGGAAGAGCTTCTAGAGTGGAGGGATAAATGGTAAGGGAGGCAGGCAACACATCACTCTCATCTAAACTGCTTCAAAGAAGGAAATTATATATATATTATATATATATATATATATATATATATATATATATATATATAAAACTACTCAATTGATAGGACATGAAGGCAAAAAACGGGGATGATAAAAAGGAGACTGGATGAAGTAAAGCAGTGGTTAGAGGCAAAACTAACTTTAGAGAAGAAATAGTTAAAAGAGAGAAAGATAAAAGTTAGAAAATAGGATGGAGGGAAATGCACAGTAGGGAATCATAACTGTGAACGTGAATGGGATGAACTAATCTATAAAATAGAAGCAGATAACAGAATGAATTAAAAACCAGAAGACAAAAATGTATGCAGGAAACATAAAAGAGAGACACAATTAAAATAAGAGACTAGATCAGAATTTATCATGCTTCAACTGAAGTAAAAAGGTAGAAGTAATTATCTTGATCTCATAAAAAAGCAAAATAAAAAAGGAAACTACAGGCTGCTAAAAGACAACACAATGAAATAATACCAACACTAAAACATGTATGCACCAAATGGCATAACATCAAAATTCTTGAAGGAAAAGTTGAAAGAACCACAGGAATAAATAGTAAAACTACACTAGCAGGGGATTTTAACTTTCACCTCTCAGCCCTAGGTAAATCTAACTAAAATAAAAAAGTTAAGGAGATGAATAGAATCTTAGAAAAGTTAGATATGACAGATCTTTGGAAAAAACTGAATGGGAATAGAAAGGAAGAAACCATTTTTTACGCTGTATGTGGCACCTTTACAAAAATTGACTACATAGTAGGACAAGAAAAAAATAACAACAAAATGAAGAGAAGCAGAAATCTTAAAGGCAAACTTTCAGATCATAATTCAATAAAAATTATATTCAATCAGGGGCTACAGAAGAATGGATTGAAATTAATTTTAAATTAAATGGCCTAAAACTAAAGAATGATTGAGTCAAAATACTAATCAACAAAACAATTTGTAATTTTGTGAAAGAAAGTGACAATGAGAAAATATATCAGAATTTATGGGCTACAGCAAAAGCAGCACTTGGGAAAATTAATGTTTCTAAAAGCATATATAAGAAAGAGGAAGAAGAAATTGACGAATTGAGAATGTAACTTAAACTAGAAAAAAGGATAAATTAAAAATTCCTCATTGAACACTAAAATGTAAATCCTGAAAAGCAAATGAGTGATTAATAAAACTAAAAGTTTAAAAAATTTATCTTTTAAATAAAACTGAGATCTGGCTTTGTGAAAAAAGCAATAAAATAAAAAAATTATTGGTTAAATGAATTTAAAAATAGAAAAGCAAATTACTAACATCAATGAAAATGAAATTAAAACTATTAGTTTTAAGTTTTTTTGCCCAATTATATGCCAGTAAAATGGACAATCTAAGTAAAATGGAAGAATATGTATAAAAATATAAATTGCCCAGATTAACAGGACTTAGAATAGTTGAATAGCCTTATCTTGGAAGAAGAAATTAAATAAACCACCAATGATCTCCCTAAGAAAAAAATTTTCAAAACTAGATAGATTTACAAGTGAATTGTACCAAATAATTAGGGAAAAATTAATCCCAATCTTATATAAATTAAGTAATAATTATTCCCAATCTTACACAAGTTAGTTTTTTTATTTATTTAAAGTTATCAACATTCATTTCCACAAAGTTTTGAATTACAAATTTTCTCCCCATCTCTCTCCTCCCCCCACCCCAAAAACGTCTTGTATTCTGATTATCCCTTCCACCAATGTGACCTCCCTTCTAACACCCCCCTCCCTTCCCTTATCCCCATCTTTTCTTTTTTTCCTGTAGGGCAATATAAATTTCTATACCCCATTACATATATTCTTATTTCCCAACTGTATGCAGATACAATTCTCAACATTTGTTCCTAAAACTTTGAGTTCCAACTTCTCTTCTTTCCTCTCTCCCCACCTATACCTACTGAGAAGGCAAGCAATTCAATATAGACTATATATGTATAGTTTTGCAAATGACTTCTATAATAGTCATGTCGTGCAAGACTAACTATATTTCCCTCCATCCTACCTTACTCGCATTTCTTCTATTCTCTTGACCTTGTCCCTCCCCAAGAGTGTTTACTTCTATGTGTTCCCTTCTCCCATTGGCCTTCCATTCCACGAATCTCCCACCCTGCTTATTATCCATTTCTCACCTGCTTTTCTGTAGTTTAAGATAGGTTTTCATACCAAATTGAGTGTGCATTTTATTCCTTCCTTGAGCCAAATGTGATGAGAGTAACCTTCACTTTTTCCCTCTCACCTTACCCCTTTTCACCTACATTGAAAAAGCTTTTTTCTTGTCTCTTTTATGAGATAATTTGTCCCATTTCATGTCTCCCTTTCTCCTCCCAATATATTCCTCTCTCATCCCTTAATTTTACTTTTTTTTTGATATGATCCCTTCCTATTCAACTCACCCTGTACTCTCTCTCTCTCTCTCTCTCTCTCTCTCTCTCTCTCTCTCTCTCTCTCTCTCTCTCTCTCTCTCTCTGTCTCTCTCTCTCTCTCTCTCTCTCTCTCTCTCTCTCTCTCCATATGTGTGTGTGTGTGTATATATATATATATATAATCCCTCTGACTATCCAGATACTGAGAAAAGTTTCAAGAGTTACAAATATTATCTTTCCAAGTAGGAACATAAACAGTTTGACTTTAGTAAGTCCCTTGAGATTTCTCTTTCCTGTTTACCTTTTCATGGTTCTCCTGATTTCTTTTCAGCTCTGGTCTTTTCAGTAAGAATGCTTCAAAATCCTCTCTTTCACTGAATGACCAGGTTTCCCCTTTAGTATTATATTCAGTTTTGCTGGTAGGCGATTCAGGGTTTTAAGCCTACTTCCTTTGACTTCTGGAATATCATGTTCCATGCCTATTGATTGCTTAATGCAGAAGCTGCTAGATCTTGTGTTATCCTGATTGTATTTTCATAGCACTCTAATTGTTTCTTTCTAGCTGCCTGCAATATTTTCTCCTTGACCTGGGAACTCTAGAATATGACTACAATATTCCTAGGAGTTTCTCTTTTTGGATCTCTTTCAGGAGGTAATTACTGTATTCTTTCAATATTTATTTTACCCTCTGGTTCTAGAATATCAGGGCAGTTTTCCTTGATAATTTCATGAAAGATATCTGGGCTCTTTTTTTGATCATGGCTTTCAGGTAGTCCCATAGTTTTTAAATTGTCTCTCCTAGATCTGTTTTCCAGGTCAGTTGTTTTTCCAATGAGATATTTCACATTATCTTCTATTTTTTCATCCTTTTGGTTTTGTTTTGTGATTCCTTGGTTTCTCATAAAGTCATTAGCTTCCATTTGTTCCATTCCACTTTTTAAAAAATCATTTTCTTCAGTGAGCTTTTGAACCTCCTTTTCCATTTGGCTAATTCTGCTTTTTAAAGCATTCTTCTCCTCACTGGCTTTGTGGACCTCTTTTGCCAACTGAGTTAGCCTAGATTTAAAGGTGTTATTTTCTTCAATTTTTTTTTTTTGGGGGGGGGTCTCCTTCAGCAAGCTGTTGACTTGTTTTTCATGATTGTCTTGCATTGTTTGCATTTCTCTTCGCAATTTTTCTTCCACCTCTCTTACTTGATTTGCAAAATCTGTTTTGAGCTCTTCCATAGCCTGAGTCCACTGCATATTTATTTTGGATGTTTGAGAAGTGGAAGCCTTGACTTTTATGTCTTCCCCTGATGGTAAACATTCTTCTTCCTCATCCAAAAGGATAGGAGAAAATACTTTCTTTCCCCTTTTTGGCGGTTTTCCCAACCAGTTACTTGATTTTTGGCTCCTTTGTCAACAGTAAGATATTCTTTGGGGACCTGTAGGTTCTCAGTTTCTCAAAGGTGCCACAATCAAGGGAGAGGAGTTTACTTCCTGGCTGGGCTCCTTGCTGAGATTCAGATCAGCTGTTCAATGTACCCAAAGGTTTTAAGCTTAGGCTCCAACAATGGATCCTTGTTGCTGCCTGCCTGCCACCACCTGAGGCGGGGGCTAGGGGAGGACCCTGTTCCCTTGTCATCGAGGTGAAAAAGCCTTCTCACTGACCCTTGTAGTGTTTTTGTCACCTGTGGGTTGAAGGATCTCAGAATCTCCACTGCTGCTGGGGATTCTGCTCCCAAGGCCTGCTCTGACCCTGCTTCTCCGGGTGCTGTGTGATCCAGCCTGGGCTATGCTCCACTTCATGTTGGGTGCAACAGATCTTTCCCATTGGCCTTCTATGTCACCCTGGGCTGGAAATATCCTCCCCTCCATCATTCTGTGACTTCTGTTGCTCTATAATTTGTTGATAGTCAATTTTTACAGGTATTTTATGGGTTGTGGGAGAAGAGCTAGAGTATATGTATCTTTCTACTCCATCATCTTGTCTCCACTCCTGCCTATAAAAGTTATTTGAAAAAGCTGGTAAAAAATGAATCCTACAAAATTCCTTTTAGGAAAAAATATGTTATTAATACCTAAACAATGAAAGCAAACACATAGTAGAAAAATTATAAACTATTTTCCTTAATTGATATTAATGCAAAAATGTTAAGTACTAACAATGAGATTACAGTCATTTATCACAAAGATCAAATAATATTACCACATGTTATTTATACTAAAAATGTAAGACTGGTTCAATGTTTGGAAATTTATAAGTATAATTCAACATAATGATAAAAAACAATATCATATTATATCAATAGATACATAGACTTTGATAAAATGCAATGTCCATTCCTATTAAAAACTCTAGAAAGCACAGGAATCAATGGAAACTTTCTTAAAATGATAAATAGTATATATCTAAAACCAAGAGTTGGCATTATCTGTATCAGAAATTAATTTGAAGCCTTTCCAGTAAGACCAGGGGTGAAGCAAGGATATACACTGTCAACATTTATTATTCAATATGGTTTTTTTTAGAAATGTTAGTTATAGAGGGGGGCGGAGCCAAGATGCTGGAGTAGAAGGACGCACGTTTATGAGCTCCAACCCACAGCCCATAGAATTAATGTAAAAAGAGACCCCCATAACTTCTGGACCAGTGAAAGGGGTACAGAAACAGAGTGGAAGAGATTTCCATGCCAGAGAGCCCTGGAGACCCGTCCCCAGGGTCCGTCGCGCCCTGGAAAGCGGACCCCACCCCAGCGCTGCCCTGGACGCGGCCCCAGAGAAGCTGACCTGAGCAAGCTTCAGGGACGGAAGCTCCGGCAGCTGGGAAAGTCCCTCCGCCCACAGAAGCTACAGGTCAGTGAGAGAGACGGCTGGCTGGCTGAGGGGCGTGGGCTCTCTGTCTCCGTGACTCGGGCCCCCTCGGGAGGAAGCGGAAGCGGCAGAGACAGGGGCAGGAAGCGGCGGAGGCAGAGGCTTGGGTGGCAGCAGAGGCAGCAGCGGCACGGCCGCCCCGGGACTCCCCCAGCATCAGGCAGGATCTTCATTACTGAAAGTCTCTGCATAAAGAACCTGTGGGAGCTGAGCCTGGGAGACGGCCCTGCCCCACCCTGCTCCACTACTGAAGGCCTCTGCATAAAGCCCCTGAGGGAACTGAGCCTGGGAGGCAGCCCTGCCCCCACCCCAGCACCAGAACTAAAGCTCACATTGATTAGCTCAGAGAGCACATTTGAATCTCAGACCCCAAGCACTAGCTGGGCGGATCTAGGCGGGGGTGGACAGGAATCTCAGAAGTCAAGTAACTGGCTGGGAAAATGCCTAGAAAAGGGAAGAAAAATAAGACTATAGAGAGTTTTTTTCCAACAAATGCAAATGATCCTGACATTGGGATCTGATGACGAGGACGTATTCTTGCCATCAGAGAAAGACGTGGAGGGCGGGGCCTCAGTACCCCGGACACCCCAGGGGGATGTCAGGTGGGCTCAGGTCTTGGAAGAACTCAAAAAGGATTTTGAAAAGAAATGTTAGTTATAGAAATGGTAAAAGAAAAAGAAATTTAAAGAATTAGATTAGGCAATGAAGAAACAAAACTATCACTCTTTGCAGATGATATGATGGTATACTTTGAGAACCCTGAAGAATTGAATAAAAAACTAGTTGAAACTATTAATAACTTTTGTAAACTTGCAGGATACAAAAATAAACTGAAATAAATTATCAACATTTCTATATGTAAAACTACAAATAAAACCTAACAGGAAGAAATACAAAGAGAAATCCCATTTAAAATCTCTCCCAATAGTATAAAATATTTTAGAATTCTACCTTTCAAGATAAACCCAAAGATTATATGAACACAATTATAAAACACTCTTTTCACAACTAGAGACACATCTAAACAATTTGAGAAACATAAATTCCTCTTGAATAGGCAGAGAGTCAATGCTTCTTAAATTAATTACTCATTCAGAATTATACCAATCAAAGTACCAAAGAATTATTTTGTGAAACTAGAAAAATAATCACAAAATTAATCTGGAAGAACAAATGGTCATAAATAATAAGGAAATCAAAGGAAAAAAAAATGTAAAGCAAGGTACCCTAGGAATCTATCATGAAAACAATCTTGTACTGACTAAGGAATAGGGTGATCGATTATTGAAACAGAGAAGGTACACAATATAGAATAACAAATGACCTTAGTAATTTAGTATTTGAAAAATCCAAAGATTCAAGCTTTGGGGGTAAGAACTGACATTTGAAAAAAAAAATTGCTGCAAAAACTCGTAAGAATTTGGAAGAAACTAAACATTGGTCAATATCTCATGTTGTATACCAAGATAAGGTCATAATGCACAAATGATTTAGACATAAAGGATATCATAAGTAAATTATAGAAGGAAAGAATTCAAAAACAGAGATAGGAAAGATCATAGAAAGTAAAATAGATAATTTTGATACATGAAATAAAAAACGTTTTGCACAAAAAAACTAATGCAGTTAAAATTATAACAACAAGAAATTGAAGAACAAAACTTTACACCAAGTTCCTCTGATAAAAGATTAATAATTAAGCCAAATTTATAAAAATGAAAGCCATTCTCTATTTGATAAATGGTCAAAAGTTATGAACCGGAAGTTTTCAGACGAAATCCAAACTATCAATTATCTGTAAACCACTATCTAATACAATAATACTATTGTATTAGAGAAATACAAATTAAACAGCTCTGTGGTCCCACCTTATACCTATAGATTGGCTAGCATGACAGAAAAAGAAAATGACAAATTTTGGGAGAGATGTGGAAAAATTGTGACACTACTGCAATTGTGAACAAGTCCTACTATTCTGGAGAACAATTTGGAGTCATGCCAAAAGGTATATAATTTTGTACATGCCCTTTGACCCAGCCACACCACTACTAGGTCTGAATCACAAAGAGATCAAAGGAAAATGAAAAATATCTATCCATACAAAAATTTTTATAGCAGCTTTTTCTGTAGTAGCAAAGAATTAGAAATTGGGGGTAGCCTTTCAATTGGGGAATAGCTGAACAAGTTATGGCATATGATTGTGATGTAATACTATTATGTTATAAGAAATGATAAACTATAGGCTTTAGAAAAACCTAGCAAGATTTAAATGAACTCATGTAAAGTGAAGCAAGCAGAACCAGGAAAGTAACAGAAGTAATGTAAATAATGTCATAATGATTAACTGTGAAAGACTTTGCTTTTTTTGTCAAGACAATAATTTCAGACAATTCCAAAAGACCCATGATGAAAAGCACTATCCATCTCCTGAGAGAGAACTAATGAACACTTTGTGTAGATTGAAACATAGTTTCAACTTAAATTTTTTTTGGTTTTCTTTGTACATTTTCTCTTGCAACGTGGAAAATATGAAAATATATCTTGCATGACTTCATGATCTATTTTATACTGTTGGCTTTCTCAAGGGGCAGGGAGGGCAGCAATGGAGGAAATTTGAAAATCAAAATTTTTAAAAAGAAATGTTAGAGATTTTTTTACAAACAATTGGAAAATTGTAAATAAATAAAAATATATTAAAATAAAAGGAGCAGAAGGTTTTAAGAATTATACTTCATGGAACCTAAACATGAGATAGTCGTTAAGTAATAATCTGTCATGATATTAGAGTAACTGAATCCAACCACCTGTAACTTTCCAGTGAAGGAAACCAAATGGAAGAAGGAAATTTTTGCTAAATGGAGACATGGCTATTTGGTTCTCTTTGAAGTGGTAAGTAGACAATAAGAAATAATATTCCATATGAATTTTAATAATCTCATTATAATAATTATGATAATGATTGGTTAAAAGATCACATTGAAAATAGTTGCAATTCATAATATCTTTGAAGTTTATGAAATTTATCAAGAATTTATCAATGAAGTTTATCTTGAAATCATTTTTCAAAAAGCATAAGAGTATTCAAACTAATTGACATATACTTTGAAAACCAGCAATTTTAGTGTTAAAGTGGACATGAGCAAGAATGATGAAAATTCAAGGATTAAAAAATGAGAGAAGACAATGTATTAATGACTATGTAGCTTGAATACTTATCTATCATGAATACAGTTTTTAAGAAAGTAAACAAAAGCTGAACATGGTAACCACCAAAAACACTGAAAGAAATTAAATTTTACTACATTTAATAGACAGGAAATAACCCATTATTGATGGGGGGGAAATATTCTAGAATGTATATATATATACATATATATGCACATATATGTACATATACATATATACATACATATATCAAGACCATTGACTTATTTAAAAATCAAAATGCAGTTTAAAATTTTAATACTGAGAAAAATATATGGTACATACTGAAAACATCTCCAACCTGACCTATTTAAATAAGTAACAAAAATATATTCACCATTTTAACATAAGCCTCAAAATACAGAGTAATTTGGGGAGAGATTCCTACTAGATGGTATGTTTTCCCTATGCACCTATTTGTTAAAAATACTGTGTTTATTGTAACAAGCCCCAGAACAAAAATCTTCTAAACAAGATTCATAATTGAATCTATCCATCTGAGAAAAAATCCACTGTGAATGAAGAATCCCTGGTGTCCAAACTATGATGTGCCATTGGTTAAAAATCTGTAGAGTTTTTCCTTCAGTGTGGATATAAACATACATACATGTGATGATACATATATGTACATGCACATACATTAGTATATATGCACAAATGTACCCATATCTATGGTCTTGTACAGATACTACAAATGGAAAGCTAGCTAGGCACAAAATTAAATAGGAGAGAGTAGATGAGATTGTCTTTGCAAAAACTGCAAAAAAATCTAATAACTGCCACTTTCTTTATGAAACAAAGGTCTATTTTTTGAATACCTATATTTTTCCCAGTGAAATGTGCCTATGAGTCATAGGAAATTTGAGTCTCTAAAAAAGTTGACATCATGCAAATGGAAATGGATAGGCAAATGATAGATATAAATAGGATACACTACAGTACAGAGAAGAGATTTAATGGAAGTCATGTAAAGAATTTCATCAAAGAAATATATGATGGAAAAATAATATGGAAGGATCACATAGGAAAAGTGGAGAGTAAACGATAACTAGTCTGAATGCTAAATTTATTTCCTTAAAATCCCATAAAAACAAGTAGATTACTCATAATAGTAGGTCCTCTTTGGTGAGCTTATTGAAAGATAGAGAAAAAAAAAATCACAGCATTAAAAGGAATACTCACATTTGTGAAGTTCAATTGAATACTAGAATAAATCTTTTTATTATAAAGGAAAGCAATATATTTGGGGGAATTTACTTAAATTCTGGGAATGAAATCTTACACTGATGTTAAAAAGATTTGCTTCATAAGAATAAAATGGGGATTTTGCTGACTTTTTTCTTTATCAATATAATTATGTGATTTTCCTTTGGATGATTGTTGATTATTGCAAAATTTCTATAGTCTTTTCAATTTATATATTAACTATTTCTCTATTAATTTTTGAGGTTTCCATTTTATATTTTGTTTTTTTTAATGTTCCAATTAATTTCATTCTCTGTTCATTAATCCTTTATATGCTTTTCAGAATTTTTTCCTTTGAGGACCACTTTAGCAGAATCTCAAAAGTTTTAATAGGTTACCTTATTTTTACCATTTTCTTCATATAATTAGTGTTTCTATTTCTCCCTTGAATCATTTGTTATTCATGATGTTTTCTTACTCTCCATTAGGTTCACATCAATTGCTCACATTCCCTGTATTTGACATCTCCATTTGGATTTTCCATAGTCATATTAAACTTAACATGCCCAAAATACTATTCATTTCCCTCCCCTCCACTGAAAAAAAATCCTCTACTTTTTAACTTCCCTATTTCTGTGAAGGCATTATAGTTTGTTTTTTTTTTAAATAGCTATGTTCACAACTTCTGACTGATCTTCAACTATTTACTCATCCTCACTTCCCACACCCATATCCAATTAATTACAAAATCTTTACAATTAGACTTCCACAGCATTTTTTAAATTAAATACTATGTGCCAGGCACTGCAGTAAATAGTGGGAATATAAATAAAAAGCAAAAACAATCTTTGCCCTCCAAGAGACCAGTTTCCTAAGGGAGACACTACGTCTTTAGATACATATAAGATATGCACAGCATAAAAAGAAGGCAAAAATAAAGGGTAAAGCACTAATAAATGGTGGTGGGGTGAGCAGGAGAAAAGAAAGGGCCTATTGTAGAAGGTGGCGTTTGCAATGAATCCTAAAGGAAGGCAGCATTTCCAGATTTCTAGAAAAGAGGAAGAGCATTTCAGGCTTGAAAGTCAGTGCCAAGGCCAGAAGGTACATTATCCTGTGCAAGGAACAAGTAGGTCAGTATGGTTAGACTATGCAGTGAGTAAAGGGTGGTACTGTGCAAGGCTGGGAAGACAAAAGGGGCCAGGTTAGTGAAGAGGCTGAAGGGACAAATTAAGGAATTTGCACTTTGTCCGAGAAACAATAGGAAGCCAAGTATGTGATGAACTGGAATCCTTCAATGCCCCCCTAGTTGTTTTCCTTGCTCTATGATCTCTCCCCTTTCTAATTCATCCTATATATCTGCCAATTAAATGTTCCACAGATTTGGTCATATCACTACCACACTCAAGAAGTTTCAGTGGCTCCCCATTGTTGTTTTGACAAAACACACATTTATTTGTGTGGAATTTCAAGTCCTGTATAATGTGACTGATTGATTTCACATTATGCCACCTCACATTCTCTATGTCCCACCCAGGCTAACATTTGCTATTTTTTGCACATGGCCATACTCACCTTGCCTCCCTACCTTTACATAGACTGTGCCACATATCTGAAGTTCTGATCTTCATTACCCATGTCTCTTGTCATCTTGAGCTCCCTTCAAAGCTAAGTTTAAGTTCTACAGGCTACCTGAGGTTCTTCCTGATTTCCTCAGCTATTAGTGCTCCCTTTGTTTAAAAAAACACACACATGATGAAACAAAAAGCTTATTTTGTATGTATCTTTCTATGTATCTTGTCTATACCATAGTATATATATATATATATATATATATATATATATACATATATATATATATATATACATATACTATACATTGACAACTGTGTATAAGCTTTTTATAGGAAGGGGTAGTGTTATTTCCATTTCATAGTGCCTTATATGTATCAGGACTTAATAAGCAATTATAGAATTTGATTTAATTTATATGTATTATTGCATTATGATCTGTAAAGCAAATGTATATTTTTGCTTTTAATGATAATTTCTGTTTTTCAACATATGGTCTATTTTTATAAAAGTATATTGTTGCTGTAAAAATGTATATTTTTAATATTCTCATTCTGCAGATGCCATAAGCTTTTCAAATTTATCTCTTTTAACAGTCTATGCAATTCTATATTTTTACTTATCTTTCTCTTATCTTTATAAAACCATAAGAGAAAAATATTAAAGAATCCTGCAATTATTGTATAGTTATTTCTTTTTCCTACTGTTATCTTATCCTTTGTGAATTCAGACATTTTAACATTTTGTGCAAATACATTTAATAAAATTGTCTTATGGACTATGTTGCCTTTAAGCAGAATGTATAGATTCTGTGTTTATTTCTATCAACATTATGAGTTTTTTTTCTAATTTTATGCAGATAGCATAATTGCAACTACTGCTGATTTTAAGAGTCACTGGAAAAAGTTAACAATAATGCAGCTTTTCATGCAGCACATTTTGTGGTTTCATTTTCTTAAAAATTACAGTGCTACTGACTGCACAGCAAAGTAGATTCAGGAAGATCTGAATTCATGTCCATATTCTGATACATATCATCTGTGAAACAGTGGGCTAGTCACTTAACCTACTCGTGCTTCGGACAGCTTCCTACCGGTATAAATTGAGATGCAAATTCCTCATCAGAAGATCCCCTTCACAATGAAAAGCCAGGTGCCACCCCATCCCATGCATTCTGCCATTGCTTTCATCCTAATGGGAAGTTTAATCCATTTCCATGACAGACTATGACTGTCAGGTTTCTGTTGTCCTCTATTTACTTCCTTTGCATCTATTTTGATATCATTTCTCCTTTAAGTCTGCACCTCGTGCCTGTGACTGCTTTTCCTCACACTCTTGTGTTTCTAAGCTGCTGTTTTCCCTTCACAGGCTTTCTCCCGTTATCCCATGCCCCCCATTTACCTGCCCTGTGCTGGATTCTCTGAGTTCACTTAGATTGTTCATTTATATTTTAGCTGGTTGTTCAACAGTTTAATGGTTTTCTTTTCTTTGTCACTTTCCTTTCTCTCCTTAAGAATGTGGTTCAAAATATCTTCTCCCTATCTTGCATCCAACTTCTTAATCTGAGTAATCTTTCTTTCTGGTGTCCTTTTTCAAGAACTATTCATTGAATTTGGATATATGGCTATGTACGCTTCAGAGCATTGGATCTTTTTTTTACATTTTATAAAGTAGTTCTACTTTATAAAGTAGAAACTTTCCTGAAATTTCCTGAAATTTTAGTTACTACAGATTTGTTTTGGTGGAGTTTTTTTCTGTTTTGAAATTGCATAGAAGGAAAAATTATATTGAAGACAATGTTCCATATATTGCCAATCATATAACACTAAGGGGCAAGTTTCTAAAGATCATAAATCTAGCACAGAAGCACAGTACATTTATGGTTGGAAACTTCAACTATGTACATAAGCTTCTGTCAGTAATAGTAGAGCATCCTATAAATACTTTACTTTGTTGGTATTATAATTTTTAGAAGACGATGATACTTTACAATACTTTATGATTTAAGAAGCATTTCAAACATGGTCTCTTTAATAAGCATAGGCAATAAAGGGAATTGTTCAATACTTTATGATTTAAGAAGCATTTCAAACATGGTCTCTCTAATAAGCATAGGCAATAAAGGGAATTGCTAATCTCTATGTGACTGACAAAAAGATAGAACAGGTGGTGAATCTTGGGAGGAAGTAACCATGCTAACTCGGGATTTGTGAAAGATAAAGCATAGCAAGTCCAGTCTAACATATTGATTAGAATTCCAAGATTGTAGAATTCCAAGAAAGGAGAAAATCGGTAGAATCCCATTATGCTATTCCACAAGTGAAGACAGTTCAAGAGAAATCCAAGGTCCTCAAGAGAGGAAAATTGTAAAGATAAAAACATAAATTATTAAAATCAAGAAGAAAATTAGTAACTAACTAAGAAAACCAATGTGGCTGCACAAATAAGACATACACACTAGGAAAGCAGAGGGTGGTAAGTGACAGGACATACAAATGAACAATACAGCCATATAAAATGATAACACAAAAGGTAAAATACAAAATGCACAAAGTCTTTTACATATGACAAAGAACAACTGAAGATTCTTTAAAAAACACAAAAAAGCTGTGTTGGGGACAGTAAGTGAAACAAAGAAAGGGTAGGAGCCCTGTTTGGGTTTGATTATAAGATAAAGAATGATGGAGGGAGGATAACACTACTTCACTACTATTTTGCCTTTTTCCTCCTTCCAATGGGAATAAACAAAAATATTTAAGGAAGATAAAAACCAAGAGAGGAAATGTGAAGCAAGTTCTCAGGTGACTTCATTCAATTCAAGTCACCTGGCCTGAGAAGACTCCACCCCAGGCTACCAAAGATAACTTGTAGTTAAAAACTTGCTGGACCATGGTCAGTGACAATTGAAAAATCATGGAGGAATGAAAGAGGTACCATAAGACTGAAGACTGATGAAAATTGTTCCAGTTTTCCTTCATTAATTTCCTTCATTAATCATGAAGACCCCCACGTAGTTCCTGACATGGTAGCTCCACAGAGATACCAACATACTTAGGGAATCTGGCATTCTGGTCAGGGGTCCTCCTATGATATAATGGGGGTCTCAGGTCAAAACTAGTGCTCTGATTAGATCCTTCACATTATCTCTTGGAGTCTCTTTTATTAAAAAAACTATAGTGTAATCATTCTAACTCTAAATTTGTGTAGCTTCAGGAGTTGGGTTTTTCCCTACCACAAAGCATGAAAAAAAGTCATTGATCCAGGGGGTGTTTGAGGTGTGGTTGTAGGGCAAAAGAAGTAACAATCATCTTTATGTAAAGAGATACTATGCCAAAATTAGCTACCTCAGCCTGTTTTGTAATTAACTAAAGGAAGCTCCTTGATAATGGCTATCATCAACACATAAGGAAGGCCAAAGAAGTGAAATTAGGAGAGGAAGAAGAGCAAAACCTGGAAAAAACAGAAGGATAAGGGCAAAATTGAATGAGCTGGGAATTTATTGAATATCCTCAATGACGTGGGTGTCATGTACACAGCACTATTTAAAATCAGGTTAATAATTACTATACTGATAACATACATTCTGGTCTCTTATCTTTGAGAAGATGTTACTTCATATGCCACACACTTTATAAATAGCCTATATTTATCAATAAAATAACCAATAACCTATACCTTTCAACTACATCACATTCCCTAATTACCTATCTCATTTCCACATATTTGGAATTAGGATTTTGATGTTATAAAATAAGAGCAAAGTTCATTCTATCTTAGTTTTGCCTCTACATAAATGGTAATGGGTATCAGACAATGGAAAGTTGTGACTACTTGACTACCTGAATTCTTGAAAAGAGAATGTCTACCTTATCAAAATGTCATCATTGAATACCATATTTTTGATAGTGAAAATCATTTACAAGAAAATATTTAGGTTCTAAAAACTTAAGGAGTGCAAAAATAGAAAGTTACTGCTACTATTCCTTGGTTAACCCTATGTCAACATCTCTATAATATATTGCATTCTGAAAGAGACAGTTAACTAAGATTATCTATATACATTCTCTTTTTAACAATGATGTGGAGTTAAAAAATAAAAACAATAATCACTTCATTTTCTGAATTCTTTATAGGTAATGTTTTACTTTTAACAATTATTTAAGACATATAGTATTATACTTGAAAAGATTTTAAATTGGAAAGAAAATAAGATTAGATACTGTATAAAGCATCCGCTCTTACAAAAGAAAATGCTGTAATCTGCTGCAGAGCAATAACCAAGTGCATAATTTAACAGAGCACTTTATGACAATCAAAGAAAAAAGGAAAATATTTTAAAAACAATTTTAATGTTAGCATTGTATTCTTGCTAAATTAAGCTACATCATATAAGTGAACAAAATATCCAAATAGTGAAAACTGCTGCAGAGCCAAAGCAAAACAAGTGATAAAAAAAGTCAATCCGATTTGGACCAATGTTTATATAACCTTCCTTTAACTCTCTTTCATATGAGCACTAAATAAAAACTAAAAAGAGCAGATTAGAAAAATGTGGATCAAGTCTCCACACCCTGCCCCCTAAAAAAGATAAAGCCCCATCTATATCAGATCAGAGTAATTTTCTTTCAACCCTTCAGGGTGTCTCTTCTGGATTTGAATTCAGAAGTGAATTTATTACTTTGCAAATAATACCACCACAATTGATTTTACACCTCCCCCTACCACAGATAAATAGAGTTTATCAAAGTATTTTCTAAACAAATTCAGTTTTGTACTTTATATCAATAGAATCAGAATGAAGTGATATTAGTTTTTAAAACCTAATTTATTAAATGTGAAGTTGTAGCTTGGTCATAAATCATCCCCCTTTAAAAATCAAATTTTCTCTCTTTTTAAAATTTAAAACCATTTCTGTGCTTTCATAAAGTTTTGTCCATTGTTTAAACTGATATTGTAGATGAAAGGGGCATCAAAGACTTGATTAAAAGCTACTTTCAGCTAAAGGTATAACAGAGAATTTCAAATTATTTCTAACTCTGACAACAGAGAAAATATACCGTATAAGGCCTTTTCTATACCTCACAGGGATTTATACCATCTTAAATGGGTAAATGTTGTCAAACTACTTAAGGCGCATACTTCATATGGAAAAGCAGCCCTCCCAATGTTGGCTCGTGTATGTAACTGACCAATCAACAAATATTGATGAAGTGGTTACTCTCAGCCTTTCTCTGCTGGATGCTGAAGGCACAAAGACAAAAGTCAGATATCTCTGCTCATTGTATGGGGGGAAGACAACATACGCATATAGAAGTATATACAGAATGAATACAATATACTATTTTTTGGTAGGGGGAGACAGTTTGGCTGCAGGGAGTCAGGAAGGGGTTCATGCAGAAGTTAACAGTTAATCTAAGCTTTGATAGGGGAATGACAGTTAATAGGATCATTTTATTCCAAGTAATATAATTTAGGAACAAACATTGGTGAAGTCTATTACGCGACAGATAAGGTAAAGGTGCTGGAAGATGCTAGAGTTAAACATGCAAAAGCCTACTAGTTATTAAAATGAAAAAATTCAAATGCTATTGAAAAGACACAAAAGAGTTTGTTTAAAAAAAGATCTATCACTTTTTGATGAAGATGGTTTTAGAGAAGCCCAAGATTTCTATGAACTGGTGCAGAGCAAAATGAACAAACAGGAGAATAATTTACACAATGAGTAAAAATGGTGAACATTTTACACCAACTATTGTGGTATAATAACAAACCACAATTCTAGAAAACTAATGATGAAACATTCTACTAACTTCTTTTTTTTCTCAAATATAAATTTATTTATTTAACTTTTTACATTCATTTTCACAAAATTTGGGATTGCAAATTTTCTCCCCATTTATCCCCTCCCCCCACCCGAATACACCAAGCATTCTAATTTTCCCTATCACCAATCTGCCCTCTCTTCTATCATCCCTCCCTTCTCTTTTCCCCATCTTCTCTTTTCTCCTGTAGGGCCAGATGACTTTCTATTCCCCATTAACTGTATTTCTTATTTCCTAGTAGCAACAACAATACTCAACAGTTGTTCCTAAAACTTTGAGTTCCAACTTCTCCCCATCCCTCCCTCCCCACCCATTCCCTTTGGGAAGGCAGGCAATTCAATATAGGCCATATCTGTGTAGTTGTGCAAATGACTTCGATAATAGACATGTTGTGTAAGACTTACTATATTTCCCTCCATCCTATCCTGCCACCCATTGTTTCTATTCTGTCTTTTCATCCTGTCCCTCCCCAAGAGTGTTGATTTCAAATTGCTCCCTCCTCCAATGCCCTCCCTTCCATCATCCCCCCCCTTGCTTATCTCCTCCCCAACTTTCCTGTATTGTAAGATAGGTTTTCATACCAAAATTGTGTGCATTTTATTCCTTCCTTTAGTCGAATGTGATGAGGGTAACTTCATGTTTTTTTCTCAGCTCTCCTCTTTTTCCCTCCACTAAAAAGTCTCCTGCTTGCCTCTTGAATGAGAGATAATTTACGCCATTCCATTTCACCCTCTCTCCTCCCAATACATTTCTCTCTCACCGTTTACCTTAATTTCTTTTAAGATATGGTCCCATCCTATTCAATGCACTCTGTACTCTCTGTCTCTGTATGTGCGTGCATGTGTGTATGTGTGTGTGCGTATGTGCGTGTGTGTATGTGTGTATATGGTCCAACCAACTACCCAGATACTGAAAAGATTTAAGGGTTACAAATATTGTCTTTCCATGTAGGAATGTAAACAGTTCACCTTTGGTAAGTCCCTCTTTGCTGTTTACTTTTTCATGCTTCTTCTCATTCTTGTGTTTGAAAGTCAAATTTTCTTTTAGCTCTGGTCTTTTCATCAAGAATGCTTCAAAGTCCTCTGCTTCATTGAACGACCATATTTTCCCCTGAAGTATTATACTCAGTTTTGCTGGGTAGGTGATTCTTGGTTTGAGTCCTAGTTCCCTTGACTTCTGGAATATCCTATTCCACGTCCTTCGATACCTTAATGTAGAAGCTGCTAGATCTTGTGTTATCCTGATTGTATTTCCACAATACTGGAATTGTTTCTTTCTAGCTGCTTGCAATATTTTCTCCTTGACCTGGGAATTCTGGAATTTGGCCACAATGTTCCTAGGAGTTTCTCTTTTTGGATCTCTTTCAGGTGGTGATCGATGGATTCCTTCAAAACTTATTTTGCCCTCTGGTTCTAGAATCTCAGGGCAGTTTTCCTTGATAATTTCATGAAAGATGATGTCTAGGCTCTTTTTTGGATTATGGCTTTCAGGTAGTCCCATAATTTTCAAATTGTCTCTCCTGGATCTATTTTCCAGGTCAGTTGTTTTCCAATGAGATATTTCACATTCTCTTCCATTTTTTCATTCTTTTGTTTTTTGTTTTTTTGTGATTTCTTGGTTTCTCAGAAAGTCATTAGCCTCCATCTGTTGCATTCTAATTTTGAGAGAACTATTCTCTTCAGGGATCTTTTGAACCTCTTTTTCCATTTGGCTAATTCTGCTTTTGAAAGCATTCTTCTCCTCATTGGCTTTTTGAAACTCTTTTGCCAATTGGGTAAGCCTATTTTTCAAGGTGTTATTTCTTCAGAATTTTTTTGGGTGTCCTTTAGCAAGGTATTGATCCATTTTTCATGCTTTTCTTGCATCTCTCTCATTTCTCTTCCCAGTTTTTCCTCCACCTGTCTAACTTGATTTTCAAAATCCTTTTTGAGCTCTTCCATGGCCTGAGCCCACCGGACATCCAACTTGGATGTCTGGGATATAGAGGCCCTGACCTCCACGTCTTTCCCTGACGGCAAGCATTGTTTCCTCCCCATCGGAAATGAAAGGAGGAAACATCATCTGTTCCCCAAGAAAGTAGCTTTCTATGGTCTTATTTTTCTTCCTTTTTCTGGGCATTTTCCCAGCCAGTTACGTGACTTCTGAGATTCCTCTCCACCCCCACCTAGATCCACCCAGCTAGTGCTTGGGTTCTGAGATTCAAATGCTGCTCCCCAGCCTCAGGGCTTTCTGGGGCAGGTGAGGCTGCTATTCAATGTGAGCTTAAGTTCTGGTGCTGGGGTGGGGTCAGGGCCACCTCCCAGGCTCAGTTCCCTCAGGGGGTTTATGCAGAGACCTTTAGTAATGGAGTGGAGCTCCTGTTTGCTCCGGGAGTCCTGGGCCACTGCTGCCTCTGCTGCTCCCTCTGCCACTGCCTCCCGAGGGCGCCTGAGTTATGGAGACACCCCGCTCCCCTCTCGGCCAGCCCAGAAGTCTCTCTCACTGACCTGTAGCAACTGTGGGTGGAGGGACCTTTGCGGCTGCTGGAGATTCCCTCCCTGAAGCCTGCTTGGATCTGCTCCTCTGGGGCCACGTGGCCAGGGCAGCACAGGGGTGGGCTCCACTGTCTGGTGCATGATGGACCTTTGGGGTCAGTTTTTCAGGGCTCTCTGGAACGGAAATCTCTTCCACTGTGTTTCTGTGTGGCTTGCACTGCTCCAGAATTTGTGGGGAGTTCTTTTTACAGAAAATTTATGTGCTGTGGGTTCGGAGCTAGCATACGTGAGTCTTTCTACTCTGCCATCTGGGCTCCTCCCCCCCGAAGGTGAAATATTTTATTAGAAAAACAACTGCCCTGGAAAATAGATCCAGGAGAAATAATTTAGTAACTTTTGGACTAACTGAAAGCCATGATCAAAAAAGAGCCTAGATATCTCTCAGGAAATTGTCAAGGAAAACTGCCCTGATATGGTAGAATCAGAGGGTCTAATAGAATTGAAAAGAATCCACCATTCATCTCCTGAAAGAGATCCCAAAATTTAAACTCCCAGGAATCTTATAGCAAATTCCAGAGCTTACAGGACAGGGAGAAAATACTATAATCAGCCAGAAAATAAAACAATTCAAGTATCACAGAGTCACAGGATAACACAGCATTTAGCAGCTTCTACATTAAAGGACAATAGGGCTTGGAATATTATGTTCCAGAGGGGGAAAAAAGCTAGGATTATAACCAAGAATCACTTGCCCAGCAGCACTGAGTATAATCCTTCAGAAGAAAAATGGAAATTCAATGAAATAGAGGACTTCCAAGTATTTCTAATGAAAAGATCAGAGCCAAATAGAAAATTTGATTTCCACATATGAACCTCAAAAGAAGCATAAAAAAGTAACAGGAAAGGGAGTTCATAAAGGACTTGATAAGATTAAATTATTTATATTCCTACATGGGCAGATGATACTTGTACCTCATAAGAACTTTCTCAGTACTGACAGAAAGAAGGAATAGATAGATAGATAGATAGATAGATAGATAGATAGATAGATAGATAGATAGAAGTTGAATATAATGGGATGATATTTTTAAAAATAAAATTAAAGAGTGAGAAAGAGAAATTCACTGGGAGAAAGGGAAAGAGAGAGGTAGAATGTGATAAATTTTCTCACATAAAAGAGACATGAAAGAGCTTTTATAGTGAAGGGGAAGATGGGGGAGATAACAGGGAATGCATAAACCTTACCCTTATCAGAATTTGCTCAAAGAGGGGATGACATACACATTCAATTGTATATAGAAATCTATTTTATCCTACAGGAAAGTAGGAGGGAAAAGGGATAAACAAAGGGGATGGGTTCTCATAGAAGGGGGAAATAGATTGTGTGAGGTAATAATCAGAAGTAAAACATTTTTCAGGAGGAATGGGGTGAAAGAAGAGAGAGAAGAGAATAAACATGGCAGGAATAGGATAGAGGGAAATATAGTTAGCAATAATAACTGAAAAAAAATTTGAAGCAAGTTTCTCTGGTAAAGGCGAAGGACTCATATCTGAAATATATTGGGAAATGAGTCAAATTTATAAAAAACTAGTCATTCCCCAATTGACAAAAGATAAAAAAGTATAAGCAGTCGTTTTTCAGACGAAGAAGTAAAAGATATTGATAACCACATGAAAAAAAATGCTCTGAATCACTATTGATTGGAAAAATGCAACTTAAAGCAACACTGAGGTAGTACTTCATATCTATTAGATAGGCTAATAAGACAGAAAATGACAATGATAAATGTTGAAGGTGATGTCAAAAAATCGAGACACTAATGCATTATTGGTGGAGTTGTGATCTGATGCAACCATCATATAGAACAATTTGGAACTAAGCCCAAATATTTATAGCAGCTCCTTTCTGGAGATAAAAAATTCAAAATTGAGAGGATGCACGTAAATTGGGGAATGACTGAACAACTTGTGGTATACGACTGTGATGGAACACTACTATGATATAAGAAATGATGAGCAAGAGGATTCTGGGAAGATGGCTGAGTAGGTCAGAAAATTCTAAGCTATCAAGATTTTCCCCACAAAAGAGTTAAAATAGCATCTTATGGTGAACAAAGTGTGGGTGGGGATAAATAATGATAGGGGCACAATTAGGGTCTTCCTGGAACAATTTGAGAATATCAGAAGAAAAATCCCAGGGTTAGGTTTTGTCACTGCAAAGAGTAAACACCTCCAGTCTAGAGTCCTTTTTAACAAATTACAAGCCCTGGAGTTATTTGGTTTGATAGGCTGCCTTCACCCCAGCCACAGGAGCTTTTACTCTCAGATAGAGAGGGGATTTGGGCATTTGAGCCTGGGAAGATTGAAGGAACCTCTTCTGATAATGAACTACAGACTCACCTTTGAAGAGTGGTGGGATAAGAAAGAACCAGCACATGCCTGGTGAGTGCTCAAGCAGTGGGACAGAAAGCCTCTGACCATGGGCACTTACAGGAGGTTGGAGGTTTGGCTTTGGTTCCAGGCTAAAGGGGAGAACTAAAGATCTAGGGCAACAGTACCATTTCCCAAACTCCAGGGCTAGTGGTGATTATAAAAATTAAGATATCATCACAATTAAAAAATGTACAGGCAAAGGAGAAAGAATTCAACTGTACAAAGCTACCATGAGTAAAGAGATGAAAAGGGTTCATCTTCAGAATAGGAAATTGAAGTAAAGAAATTCCCAAGAGTAACATCAAATGGTCACCTGCCCAAAAAGAATTTTTAGAAAATCTTTTAAAAGACTTTAAAAATCAAGTAACAGAGGTGGAAGAAACCTTAAAAAAATAAGAATAATCCAAGAAAAACAACAAGGTTATAAAAGGAAAGTCAACCAATTAGAAAAGGAGATCCAGAATCTTAAGGAAGAAAATGACACCTTGAAAATTAAAATTGGACAAAGTGAAGCCAGCAAAATTATGTGATCAAGAAATAATTAAAATACGAATAATGAAAAAATAAAAGAGAAAGTGAAACATCCTATAAGAAAAACAACAGATTTGGAGAATAGATCAAGAAGAAAAAGGATAAAAATAATTGAACTAACTGACTTATGATAAAAAAGAATCTTGACACAATAATACAAGAAAAAAAATTAAAGAAAATTGTCCTGAAACATTAGAACAAGTGAGGAAAATAAAAATAGAAAAAAAAATCCATCAATCACTACTTAAAAGAGATTCTCTGAGGAAAATTCACAGATGTCATAGTCAAATTCCAAAACCCCTAGAGCTTAAAGATAAAATATTAAGAGCATCAATTTTAAAACAACTTAAATATGGTGGTGCCAGAATTAGACTTACAAAAGACCTAGCAGCAGAGACGTTAAAGGATTGCAGGTCTTGGAACAGGTATTGAAGAGCAAAAGAACTGAGTCTCTGGTCAAAAATTTCATCCCCTACAAGGTTAAGTATTACCCTGAATGGAAAAAAATGTACATTTGATAAACTCTCAAACTTTCAAGACTTTGTTACAAAAAATCTTGAACTTAATAGAAAATTTTACATGCAAGGACCAAAAGAAAAATAAGGCATATACCATAGACTGATTATAAGGAACTCATAAGGGCAAATTTTACTTTTTACTATCTATCTATCTATCCAGTAAAATCAATGTCTACGATTCTTATTAATAATTGAGTAGCTCAGAAGTAAGATTGGGGAAAACCTGAGCAGGATACAAATTTAAAAAGTAAAACCACTTAGAAACAGCTAATGAGTAATTATTTTTTTTAAAAAATGAGGTGCAAGAGGAAGAATCTATATAGAGGAATTAGAAGAGGGAGGAGGTCTGGTACTTCTGATAACCTACTTTCATTGGAAATGGCTTTAAGAGGGAATAATACATACATATTTAGAAGGGCATAAAAGTCTTCTAAATTCAGAAGAAATAAAATTGTAGGGCCATAGGGAGGGGAAAGAGGTAAAGGAAGAGACGTTTAGAGGGGAGAAGGAGGGAATAAGTAAAAGTGGGGTATAAAAGGGCATTTAGATTTATGGGAATGGGAGGACATGGGAGGAATCCTTGAAGCGGGGCAGGGAAGCAACAGGAGGGCAAGGTAGTGGGTAGAAGTAAAGTAGAGAAGGCAGGAGGGATAGGAAGCAAGAGATATGCACAAACATAAAAAACAAAGATCAGGAGTAGAATATGTCTGGGAAAGTATAAGTGTATGGACATATCCATATCTCTAGAGAAACTTATCTAAACTTTATTGTAGCCTTCGTGGAGGTGGGAGGAGGGGAAAAAAGAACTAAGTTAAAAAAGTGCACAGCAGAGAACAAAAGAACTCACAAGGAAGCAAAGAAAAAATGGACAATTTTCAACAAAACAAGTATTATTTATCACACAGGCTTTCTTGAAATGAAAATTTATTATTATGCAATTTGAATCCCCTCTTATGTTCTGCTATGCACATGACTGCTTTTTTTCTTTTTAACTTTGTACTTAAGTTCCAATATTTAAGTTTATGACATGTTTTTGGTTCTTTTTTTTTCTATTCTGTATTTGTGTTCTGATGTTTGAGTCTAAATTAAATTTTAAAAAGAGAGAAATGATGAGCTAGATACTCTCAGAAAAAAACTAGAGAGAGTTACGTAAATTGATGCAAACTTAAATGAGTCAAGAGAATATTGTACACAGCAGTACTGTAAGATGATCAGCTGTGAATGACTTAGCTATTCTCAGCAATCTAATGATCCCAAATAACTCTGAAGGACTTATCATGAAAAGATCAGAGAAAGAACTGATAAATTCTGACTACAGACTGAAGCATACTGAAGCATACTTGTTTTCTTTCTTTTCTTTTCTTGGGTTTTTATTTTGGTCCATGTTTTCTTTTGCAACATGACTAATATGGAAATATGTTTTGCATGATTATACATGTATAACCTATATCACATGTAAAATCTATATCAAATTGCTTACCTTCTCAATGCAGGAGTAGAGAGCAAGAGAAAGAATTGGGATCTCAATTTTTAAAATAAATGCTGTTTTACATGTAATTGGGGGAAAATAAAATGTTAAATAAAATTATATTCTATGGGGATCAATGTAAGATCTATAATTAAGTTCAAAAAATCAACTTTACAAGTCTGATATGGATGAAATATGGTTAAACTGTAGTTTTATTTTTTTCCTTCTAAAATATATCCTGGGCTTTTAGTGGACTACAAACTCAGGAAAAAACAGTAGTGTGATATCTTTGGTAACTGAAAATACTGGTGAGATCTTGTGTTTTATTAAGGGAACCTACTGGCATAGTTTCTAGTAATAGCGGCATGACAGTCTCTCTGCACTTTGCCTTTGTCGGACCACATCTGGAATACTGTGTTCAGTTGTATGTATACAGCTTATGAAGGTCATTGACACTGATCTCAACTCAGTGACTTTTCCTTCATCATGAAGATGTCTGCTTAATAAATAGACAAATCACCACAGCGAACAAGAACTTTTAAAATCCCCCAAAGATTTAAAGAATAAAAAATAGAAATATTCCAACAGCCTTGAGCAAAGGCAAAACATGAACCAAACAGTAGCAAATGTTGGCAATCACTGTTTCATTTCTACATGGGAATAAAGAAAACTAGAGCAGAGGCAAACAAAAAATGAATAATATGACTGATAATTACATAAGGTGGGCAAACCTGAATCTTTTATCACATATTTACTGATGTCTCTTGATACACTTCCCAAGCCTCTGAATACCATAGTTAGAATGCTGTGATTAAAAAAATAAAACAATAAACACAGAAATGAAATATATAATTACTTATAATGAAAAACTAATGGAGAATAGAGTTGTACTATAAAAATTATATTAATTTTAAAAACATTTAGCATTTTCACTATTTTCTAATGTTTAGAAAAATTATAATTACGTCAGCCTAGGTGTCATCTTTAAAATTCCTCTCTTTATCTCACTTCCCATATTCAATCTGCTACCACATCTGTTGAATCTTTCTTCATAAAATCACTCCTAACACAACATACTCTTTCAGCTAACTCCAACCATTTTCACTGGTTATTCCCCACGCCGAGAATTCACTACTTCCTCATCACCATCTTCTGGTTTCCTTCAAATCTCAGTTCATGTTCCACCTTCTACAAGAAGTCTTTTCAGATTCCTCTCAATGCTTGTGTCTTCACTCTGCAAAGATGTCCAATTTATCCTGTATATAACTTGTTTGTACATAGCTACTTATATATCATCTCCCTCATTAGACTAACTGCGAGCTTTTGGAAAGCTGGGATTTTTTTCTTTTGCCTTTCTTTGTTTAGCACTTATCATAGTGCCTGACACATGGTAAACAATAAATGCTTGTTGACTGACATTCTGACAGCCTGACAGAAGGCAGAGATACGTTAATTTTTGTTAAGATATTCCCTTATGCCTATCACAGTTCTTTGCATGAAAAATTAATATAAAGTACACAAAGTACTTTGTAACCAGATATTATCAAAGAGATCAGAGAGGTTGGAAGTAAGTGAATCACATTTTTTATCTTTCTATTAAAAATAAAGTCAGACAAATTATTGAAAAGAAAAAGGGCAAAAGATAAAACAATAAAACTGCACTGTAGTATATGTAATTTGAATTTCAACAAAATATTCTTCAACATCAAAATGTCCTAACTCACCATAGACTTAAAGAAATTTCCATATGATTGTGTTATACTCCTGCTCAAAAACATCCTAGAGGTTCCCTTTTGTCTTTAGTATTAAAATATAAATTTGTTAACATGATTTTCACCATGCTATACTATCTGGCTCCGAAATACCTGACAAGACTTTTTTTTCCATCTCATCCCCCCCACCAATATTCAACCTCTTTCTAGGCTGGACTACAAGCCCTTCCCATACTAAACATGTCATTTCTTTTTTTTTTTAATCTTTTGTTTTTAATTAATTTATTTAAGTATTCAACATTCACTTCCACATTTGAGTTCCAAATTTTCTCCCCATTTCTCCCCTCCTCCCACCTCAAAATGCTGAGCCTTCTAATTACCCCTATCACCAATCTGCCCTCCCTTCTATCATCCCTCCCTTCCCTTATCCCCATCTTCTCTTTTGTCCTGTAGGGCAAGATAAATTTCTATACCCCATTACCTGTATTTCTTATTTCCTAGTTGTATGCAAGAACAATAGTCAACAGTTGTTCCTAAAACTTTGAGTTCCAACTTTTCTTCCTCCCTCCCTCTCCACCCATCCCCATTGGGAAGGCAAGCAGCCAAATATGAGGAACTCCAAGCATGGAAGACAGTAAGTGAAAATGCCCAGAATCTAGCGATGGATGTCAGATGGGAGGAATGGTAAGAAGCTAGTGGATCACAGAGAATATAGAAAAAGTGGAGTAAGGAGCAAGAGTACTGGAAAGTTAGGAAGGGCCTAGATTATGGAACACTTTAAAAGCCAAGCAGAGGATTTTATATTTGATCCTGGAGGTAACAGAGAGTCAGTAGAGTTGGCTCTATGAGAAGGAATGCATATGACATGGTCAAGCACACACTTTAGGATGATTAATTTGACAGATAAATGGAGTAAAAAACAGTCAGGGGAGACTTGTGGCAGGAAAACCAACTCATAGCTACTGCAGGGAGCATATACACAATGTTATGAAGGTAGAAAAAACAGAACTTCAATTACAACTTTATTACAAGAATAAGCAATTGAAGTTGACACTTAGTTTACAAGTTGGGGTTTTTGGGAGGGTGGTGGTACCCTCCACAATAACAGAGAATATAGGAAAAGAGGAAGGATTTTTTGGGGGGAAGGGTGAGAGCAATTTTGGATATGTTGGCTTTAAGATGTCTACAAGATATCTAATTCAAATGTTCAAATGCAGGAGAAGAGACGAGCCTGTAGTTCAGAAGAGAGGTTAGCACTGGAAAAATACATTGATCATCAGATAACTGTCTACATAGAAATCACAGCTGAAACCATGAAAGTTTATGACATCAGCTTAATAGTACAGAGGGAGAAGAGATCACCTAGGGCAGAAATGCTAGTTGAATCCCAGATGAGCTAAAACAAGCACTTCTAGAACACAAGAAAATATGTTGTACTTATTTATAACCTCTGTACGTAGTCCCTTGAACACATTAAATTAAGTTTCCCAAACCAATATCCTATAGGTATCCCAGAATCATAGAATTGTGATAATTGGAAAGGACCTCAGTATCCATCCAGACCATTAAGGGAACTCTACTACATAATACTCCAAGGTAGTATTTAACCTATTTGATGACCTCTGAAGGGAGTGGGGATAACAATGTTTCACATTGAAGCCCATTCACTTGTCTGGTAAGGAGGTCATCTTTTGTCCCAAACTCAGTATCTTTCCAGATTCCCAGGTTTCTATTAAGGGTACAACATTCTTCCAACGACTGAGGTTTAAAACACTAGAATTACTCAACACCGTCACTAACCCTTAGAAAAGCTAAAAGGTAAGTGTCTTGTCTCTTTCTTGGAGGATGTAAACAAAGAGTTCTCTCTTGGATTTTTCATACTATGTGGACTATTTTGATATTAAGTTTCTCTTGTCCACTGAATAAGCATTTCAAAAAGATGTCTGGCTATCTCAGGAATGATGGAAAGGATAGATTTAGATTAAAGTTACCTTTTTCCAAGGAAAAGTGAGCTTATCTTTGCAAAATAAGTCACTCTTTTTTTGCTTGCTTTCTTTTTGAAAGCATATATCTTATTTCAAAGTGATGAGGAAAAAAGAGTATAGATATAATTATATCCTCATTCATGTTTCTGGAAGTCTATTAATCATCAGGAAGAAACATTTAATTCAAAAACAATTATTAGGTGTCTACTCTGGGTAAGGCACTGTGCAAGATAATTTGGACTGAAAGAAGAGATACAACCTCCATGTTTTTGGTGGTGTGCCCAAAATCCTTTAATAGACTGGATGTTGTCCAGGCCTCAAACAGACTGCTCTTAAGGAGCTTACATTTTATACAATACATATCACAAACATACATATAGCTAAGTTACAACACTCATAGAGCCAAGTTAATACAAAATGTAAACAAAGTACTTTCAATAGGGAAAGAATGTGAAAAAATCATCTCAATTGTGCTTTGAAGTCAGTAAATAATTTCCTGAGGTGGAGGTGACAAGGGAAGGGATGGGTTAAGAGAGTAAGAGCCACCTGTGCAAAGCTAAGACAGCAGGAGGTAGAATATCATGGACGAGGAATGATGAAAATAAAGAATTCAGGGAAACAGGGAAAACCAGTGAGAATAGAGAATGGAATAGTCACCAAAAATATTAACAACACTAAAACAATGAAATAATAATGACAAAACAGATCAAATAATGTTAGTACACATTATAATATAATCGTGTTATATAATTAATAACATATAATAATTATAATATTATATAATTATAATGTTAGAAATACATGTTCTTTTTGGATAACAAAGTGGAAAGTAAGATGTCACATATACAAACACGTTTAATGATTTTCAAATAATGCATCTCAATTGAGTTTCTTACCCTACAGGAAAGTAGAAGGGGAGGGGTTATAGAAGGGAGGGCAGATTGGGAGCAAGAGCATTAAGAAGGAAACACTTTAGAAAAGGGACAAGGTCAAAGGAGAAAACAGAGTAATTGGGGGGCAGGCTAAGACGAAGAGCAATACAGTTAGTCTTTCCAAACCTGATGGTTATGGAGGTGTTTTTGCCTAACTACACATGTATAATGTATACTGAATTGCTTGCCTTCTCAATTTGGGTGGAGGTGGGGATGAAGGAAGGGAGAGAATTTGGAACTCCAAGTTTTAAAAAAATGAATGTGAAAATTGCTTTTACATGTAAATGGGGAAAATAAAATACTAAATAAATTCAAGAAAAAGAAAAAGAAAACACATACCATCCATTACCTGGAGTAGAATCAAATTTATTTCCCCTCTTTCAATAATGATAAAATATACTAGAGCTTAAATTTTTCTGGCTTAGTTTTCAAAATCTTAGTGTCAATTATTCAATAGGAGATAACATTGAAATGACATTTTATGGATGCCTTTGAGTTCCATACTGGACATAATGCCCCGCTGCAAGAGGCTATGTGTGATAAAGGAGTATACAGATTGCCCTCATGGGGCTTAGAAAAGTCTAGAAGAAAGAACACATTAGCTAATTAGGTTTTAGCTAATTAGTTAACAGGTTTTCCTATTCCCTGTTTTTAACTTGAAGAAAACACCTTTTGATCAAAGATCACTGTTCATAGAGTATAATTTGATCAAGGCAACTAGGTGGCATAATGAACAAAGATGGATTTTGAGTTTGGAAGACAGGAATTCAAATTCTCCCTTGTATATATTATTCCAGCTCTGATACTGGACAAGTCACTTAACCGCTGTCTGCTTCAGTTTCCTTGACTGTAGAATGGGCATGACAACAATGTCCCCCTTCCAGGTCAGGATGAGCCAATGAGTTAGCATATAAGAAGTATTTTGCAAACAAAACACCTTTTAAAGTCAAGCTTCTTTTTTATTTATCTGGAAATGACCTCAGAGCTTTAAATAAAGCTCTACAGCTTTATTCCAAATTTTAAAAAAAGAATACAGTATTTTCTTTTTGAAAACTTTCCCCCTTTCTATCAGTTTGCCACAGTGACTACAAAAGTGCAAGAGGACTACAAAGGACTGAGAGCTACTTTGTGTTTTTGAAGATATATTTGAAAGCAAAGACATTTTTTTTAGAGAAGCTTAATTGGGAATTCTCTCCCCTATCCAGTAAGTATCCATTAAGCATCCATTTAAATTATTGAAAATGTGAAAGATTAGAAGTCTGTCAAATGAAAACATTGAAAAACAAAGGAAGATAATGATATCACAAAATACAGGCATAATGATAATTTCAGGTAAGTACAAACAGCTTTTACTTCACTCATTTAGAACATCTGACAGCTGTAATGTTGTTCATGTACCTGGAATGCAAGCTAATATGGCAATTTTAACAAGACTGCAATCTATAATATAATGTCAGCTTTGTGTATTTTTCTGTCACAATGAACACAAAGTAAAACTATAAGAAAATCAAATCAGTGGGGTAGAACCTTATAAATAGATAGATAAAAAGAAAACAGTAGCACATTTCCAGATATTTTGATAATCTTTAAACCTTTGGAAAAGGTCTAAACCTTTGGAAAAGATAACCTACAATTATTACATAAATATTTACTATAGTAAAACAAGTTAGTCACAAAAGTGATGAATATAATGAATAAGAATGTTAAAATCAATAACCTAATAAGATTCTTTGCTTGTTAACAAAACTCTGCCAGTTAACCAACTAGTTTGTTATCATTAAAATGATACTATAATTAAAATAAATCTTACTAAGATATACTTATTATTTATTCTCTCAAGGGATACATTAACACCTAATTAACAATCTTAGGCTATCTAGCTATATTTTCTAAGTGAAAGACAATATTTGGGATAAAATAAAGACTATCTCACAAATGTGACATTTGTTATCACTAATGTAGACCTGAATTTGCAAATTACATCCAATAAAAGCCATCTCATTCATGTATCTTAATTCATACAGACATTATCAGGTGCCTTTTGGGTCATATCAGATTACTTAACTCTTCTCCAAGCAGAGATAACTAAAAGGTTCATTTAAAATATGTACTTTTCGATAAATATGTCTTCTCTACAGAAACATATGAGTCCATGCACATACACATACACACACACACTCTCATACATGTTAATATTTTGAACTAAACACTCATTTTCTTTATCTACAATAAAAATATAATTTAAGGTAATTTTTTTTGAAAATGTCAATTCCTAGTAATGAATTGCTGCCTTCTCTCTGGTAGTAACGAGTTTTTAAAAAAATCAATTACCATGATCTTTATAACACTCACAACATAGCAATGTCAGTTGCATCTCCATTTATAATGTTTCTCTAATTCTTCTTTGCTCTCAGAAGAATCTGACATAATGACTACCTATTACCATCAATTTCTCATGATTCATCTTTCTCTCTACTAAGGAAAGTTCAAATTCATTTACACTTCTACTTGATGGATTTTATTCCTAGTTATCTTAACTGAAGATTTGTATGATTTCCTAGAGATCAGCTAGTCCAACTTCTTTTTGGCTAAAATGAAGAAAATGAGGTCTATCCTTTAAAGATAAATGCCTTGCCCAAGGTTGGCTAGCCAATTAACAACAGAACTAGAAGCAGAAATTATTTCTCTTCACTTTCAATTCAGCAGTGTTTCTAGTACAACATAGTCTCCCTTTCAGCTCTCTTTATAGTCTATATAATCCAGAACTGCCTTAAAGCAGGTTTTTTTAACTTTTCTGTCACAGACCCCAAAGCAATGTGGTCTTAACCTCATAGGATTATATTGGAATTAGAGAGTTAAAGCAAATAATATCAAAGGTTCTTTTTGGTTCAATGAATTATCCATGACAATGTTTTGACATCACATAATGTTTTCTGAAGTTCCTAAAACAAACTTTCCAACATTTTTAAATGCCAAACCTTATGAACATCTGATTTCTTTGAAAAATAGCCATTTGATATTCAATTCTAGAAAACCCTAGCAAACTTCTCCCATCCTCTTAAAAGCAGTAAAAAATTCATCTACAGAAGAATTCTTAGAGAGGGAAGGGGTTGTGAAGGTTGACATCTTATGTAGTCACGTATTTTGTGACATCTATTTTGAGATAATAATTGTAAAGTACTTAGCGCAGTACCTGGCACATTGGAAGTGCCATAGAAATGTTAGCTATTATTATTATTACCATTAATATTATTTTATACACACATATTATGTGTGTAAATATATACTTTATGTACATATGTGTATATATATGTACATACGTGATGTTCACATGCACATGGCAGGGCAGGATACGATGGAGGGAAATAAAGTTAGAAAGCCTTTCATATACATTATAATGTTATGACTGTGGAGAAAGGGCCCACCTTCCTCATCATCATCAACAACTGTTGACCAACTGCCACTAAGAGGCAACTAAGAGAATCTTATAAGAGACAGTAGGTCATCCAACTGGTCCTGCTTTCAGCCCACCCTTGTAGCTCTCATCTGGGTAAATAATTCCTATAGACAAAAGGGCAAGTTATCACCTGTAAATACTAGCCAAATGCCACCCAAAGCATAGGCAAGCCAGAATAGCTGAAGCAGACAAAAAGGAAGAGAAAAGATGTAGCATGTGCCAGACAAGTCAAACAACCACTCCACCAATGTGATCACCATTCCCCTCTGATGGACATAGCTCAAGACCCAAACCCAAGGGACAATCAAATAGAATTGCTTCCATCCCACAGTCCTTAGTGATCATCTTTGAAAGCAATCCCTGTGGAAATAAAAGGCTAGGAACTGCTCATGCAAGTGCTATAGACACAGTTACTGAAGATCCAGAAAAAAGGTTCTTGCCATCCAAACTCTTGACACTATGAGCTGGTGTAACAATGAAAACTGATAAGATTTTATAGATGAGTAAGGGAATTTTAAATGGCAGTTTTGACATTTTTAAGTGGTATGCCTGATTTCCATGAGACATGCTTTTGCTACATGGGAAAAAGGGACTGCTTTCTGCTTTGCAACTGCACCCTAAGAATCATGAAGTTTTTCTAAATGATTTGGACATGAAATCTTCGACGTGTGCTGTCGTCTTCCCATTAGAATGTAAGTTCCTAGAGAGCAGAGATTATTTCATTTTTTAATTTGTATCTCTAGCACTTAGTCCAGTAATTAGCTCATGATAAAATGCTTAATAAATGCTTTTTAAAGTTCATTTCATTCATTCATGCTAAATGTCTCTTCCATTAATGATAATTTATTCTAAAAAGGTGGGGATTATTTACCAAATAGTTCACAAGTGAATATTTAAGCCTTTCAAATATTAGCCAGATTAATCTGCTGTGTCTGAGCAGTAATTGTCTTTATTAAGGATTTCAGTCATTTTGGTATTAATAAAGTCACCTAGTCTTGTTTTTCAATTCAAAATCTGTGAATTCGTTTTTGTACTTAATAAGATTTGTACCTAGAAAAAAATTCCTTAATTTTTTTAATAAAAAAAATCTATTGTGTTTTGGTTTATTTCTCTAAGTTTTTTCTAATGTTCAACCAAAAAGGGTAACACCCTCCCTTTTCCTTGTCAGCTCATCCAGTGATAAAGAATTTTTACGGAATGGTATTATAAGTTTCAATGCACAACTTCTTTTAAGTGAACAAATAAAATGATACATTTTTCAAAGAAAAAAATCCTTATCAACATTTAATATACATAAAAATAATGCATTTTGGATCCAATTTTTACATAAGAATATAGATTAATAAATAATAATATTCAGTGCAAGAAATATTTTAAAATAGAAACAATAAAAGATTCAATAGTCCTTAAAGGAGTTAAGAAAATTTGTTATGGATTATTTGGTGCCAAAAATGTTCTAGGCACTATTCATATGAATTCAATGCCCACACTTACACAAGCATGTATAAAAGACCACAAAATATGCATGTTACAGAAACACCGACCATTGTGATTGATCAGTTTTAGCTCTTTTTCCTTCTTGTTTTTCTTTTTGTTCTTTTTTGTTATTTAGTTGAAATGGCATAAGCATTATGGAAAACAGCAGTTACTACAAATGGGACTGCAAGATAGATGAATATCCTTTGCTATCTCAACTAGACTGAGTAGGCCATAAAGTTATAAGATTTTTAAATTACTTAAGAGCAATTGCTTGCAATAAGCTGCACCTTATGGAAAACATTTTCTTTTGTAGATAAAACCATACTGTACTTGCATAGACTACAATGATATTTTCACTTAAGAATTAATTATATAAAACACATCAAAATGATACCAATTTTGGTCATTAATTTCTTCTTTAATATGAATTGATTACTATCAAATGACCTTTGATATTAGGATGTTTCATTTTTTAATAAAATTCATGGATATAGTGAAGTAGGAAATGAAAAATCTTGTGAAGGAAATTAAATTCATGTGTCAAAATTTCTTTTCTCCATTTCCTAATCTCTGGGCATCTACTGCGTTGTTAGATTTGCTGTTACAAAACAAAATGTGATACACTTTGTTGCATATTATACATTTCTTTTTCTCACTGATTTTTGAGCTTTGACTAGAAGCAGGATCACAGGGATGAAGAAAATAAATGTGTTAGCCATTTAATGTCATGTGACTCTCCAGATTTTTTGCCTATTTCAAAATGTCACCAACAGTGTCTTGTCTTGGGGTATCTGTCTTCTGACAACCCATTCAACATTAAATATTCCTACATTTTTCACCTTTTCCTATTTTCTCACTTTGAAGGGAAATCCTTGAATTGTTTTCATTTGTATTTATCTTATTAGTTATTAGGTACAAGCCTTCACATTATTGTTAGACTGCAAGTCTTACAGCTCCATTTGTAGTAATTGTCTTCATCCCTAAGGTTTATGCCATTTCAACTAAATATGAAAAAAGAAAATCAAAAAGGATGGAGCTAAAATTTATTGATCACAATGATCAGGGTTTCTGTAACATACATAATCATGCAGTCCTTGTTCCACTGGTATTATACAGATCCATTCTAGGGCAGGAAAGACTTGTACATGATACCGAAAATCTCTGTTACAGAGTGTTTACTTTTTTCTTTAAATATGAAATAAATTCAACAGGTAATTTTCATAGCTGTACTCTTTGTCTAGGATTCCTTTTGGACTTCTTTCTTTCTCTTTTTTTGGGGAGCAGGGGTGTGGAAAAGTAGAAGGGGAGTGTAGGGAGAGTCTATCTTTACCTCCTTTTCCCTTCAAACTTGCTCTCCATCCAATTAAAATAAAGGAAAAACAAAACCTTTATAATAAAATTGAATAATGAAGAAAAGTAAGTTGCCATACTAGCCACCTATTTCTCATTTACATCTTGAATCTGTCCCCTCTCCTAGAGGTGGATAGTATCACTGGTACTTTGGAATCTTGGTTAGTCCTTTCACTCATCCAAGTTCTTAAATATTTGAACACTGTATGTCTTTACAAGGTATCTTTCCTCCTTTAAGTAAATACTTTGTCTCTGTGATTAGTTTTGGTTCTATTTCATTTTTAATTTGTTTGCTAAATGTTTTTTCACTATTTTCACTTTCAGTCTATTCTGAATTTTGTTTTCTGATATGTGAGTTTTACACATATATGATTTGTCTTTGTTCTACATTCCTTGTGCGATTAAAGTTCTTGGAATAACAGGATTTTAACTTTGCTACCTCTTTTTAAATATAATTGCCTGAATAGATTTTCCCCTTCTCCCCTTTTTTATGCTGTGCCTTATATTAATTTATTAGAGAAATGATGTTGAATGAAAATGGTATCGTATGCTAGAAATCACCTCGTTTCCCAAATTATGTGTCTCAGCCCAACTTTCTGCTATGGCCCCTCTCCTTTCTAAAGCCTATGCCTTTTCATCTCTGGTTCTATATCCTCACTATTATTCTGGGTGCCAAGTGCCCCCTGAAACTCATATACTTCTCCTGGGACAGACTGCTGCTGTTGGAGGAATAACATTCTCTTCTAGATGGTGGTCTCCCAACACACAAACTCCTCTCAAACTAAGCCATCTTAAAGTTTCCATCTCCAACCAAGGGAACACAACTTTTCAGCCCATGGGAATTCACTTTACTGGGATCACTCATCCCTGCTATGTTAAAATGCCCTTTCAAGCTCTACGGTCTCAGACCTTATCTTCCAAGACTTTCTCTTGCTGACAAAGGATTTAAATAACCACTTTCTCTAATCAACCCTGGTTTTGGCAGGAATGTATCACATATTCTCCCTTTCTAACACTCTCCATCCATGTAATCTCCTACTCTGTAATTATACCCCAAGAAAGACATTGATATAGTTATAAGATAAAAAACAAATGTATCTTTTCTTCTGCTTTAAATTCTGCTTAAATTTTTGTCCATTTTTCATTATTTGATGCTTCTTTTGTTTTTTTCTTACCCTTTAAGTTAATCTTTGTTTCTCCCTCTCTCTCTTCAAAAAATGACACATTCAATTGATTTTGCGATATTTCTTCTCTTTATAGTTGCACTTTATCTTAAAACATTTCTATTGTAGTTGGGGGATTTTTCGGAATGGCATTTGTGAGCCAAATATTCTATTCATGTATTTTCCATTTGTTTGAATATTTTATATTAATACTTTGTTAAAACCCTTTTTTCATTGATTGTTACATGCAGTTTTACAGGCTATATCTTTTTGGGGGTGGCACCCAATGAGCTTGAGTTCATTTGCTTCTCCAAATATGTTATTTAATTTCTTTCTAAAACTTTTCATGACTTCAAAATAATCCCGTGTCATTCCAATTTTCTTCTCTTCATATCTAAAGGCCGTATTACAGGATCACTTGCAAAATTGGATGTTTGCTACTGAAATTGTTAAACTTACACATAGTGTACCTTAAAATTAAAAAAAAAAAACATTTTTTCCTGGCACTGATGCTTACAGTCTCTTGAAGGATATTCTATTGTCCATATTCAGAGGCTGTAGGTAGATTTTCTGAACTATTTCCTACATTATTTTTTTCAGTTTTTTTATTTCTCATTTTTATTTGTATATACTTATGACCTAGTTTTTCTCTGCATCTTGTCTTCAAAATAGGTGACTTTGGTTTGTATAGGATTCATGTTCCTTTGAAATTGTTGCCTTTTGGAGGAGCCAAGATGGCAGGGTAGAAAGACTCACGTATGCTAGCGCCGAACCCACAACCCACAAATTTTTTGTAAAAAGAACTCCCCACAAATTCTGGAGCACTGCAAGCCATACAGAAACACAGTGGAAGAGATTTTCATTCCAGAGAGCCCTGGAAAGCCATCCCCAGGGGTCCATTGTGCACCAGATGCGGAGCCCACCCCTGCACTGCCATGGCCGCGCAGCCCCAAGAGGAGCGGATCCGAGCAGGCTTCAGGGACAGAATCTCCAGCGGCCGCTAAGGTTCCTCTGGCCACAGGTGCTACAGGTCACTGAGAGAGACTTCTGGGCTACCTGAGAGGGGAGCGGGGTGTCTCCATAACTCAGGGCCCCTCGGGAGGCAGCGGCAGAGGGAGCAGGAGAGGCAGCTGCAGCGGCCTGGGACTCCCCAAGCAGGCAGGAGCTCCACTCCATTACTGAAGGTCTCTGCACAAACCCCCTGAGGGAACTGAGCCTGGGAGGTGGCCCTGACCCCACCCCAGCACCAGAACTTAAGCTCACATTGAATAGCAGCCTTGCCCATTGTGGAAAGCCCTGAGGCTGGGGAGCAGCATTTGAATCTCAGACCCCAAGCACTAGCTGGGCGGATCTAGGTGGGGGGTGGAGAGGAATCTCAGAAGTCAAGTAACTGGCTGGGAAAATGCCCAGAAAAGGGAAGAAAAATAAGACCATAGAAAGCTACTTCCTTGGGGAACAGATGTTCCCACCTTTCATTTCTGATGACGAGGAACAAATCTTACAATCAGGGAAAGACGTGGAGGTCGGGGCCTCTTTATCCCAGACATCCGAGGTGGATGTCCAGTGGGCTGGAACATGGAAGAGCTCAAAAAGGATTTTGAAAAGCAAGTTAGACAGGTTGAGGAAAAACTGGGAAGAGAAATGAGAGAGTTGCAAGAAAAGCATGAAAAACAGGTCAATACCTTGGTTAAGGAGACCCAAAAAAATGCTGAAGAAAATAACACCTTGAAAAATAGGCTCACTCAATTGGAAAAAGAGGTTCAAAAAGCCAATGAGGAGAAGAATGCTTTCAAAAGCAGAATTAGCCAAATGGAAAAAGAGGTTCAAAAGCTCACTAAAGAAAATAGTTCTCTCAAGATCAGAATGGAACAGATGGAGTCTAATGGCTTTCTGAGAAGCCAAGAAATCATCAAACAAAACCAAAAGAATGAAAAAATGGAATAGAATGTGAAATATCTCATGGGAAAAACAACTGACCTGGAAAATAGATCCAGGAGAGACAATTTTAAAATTATGGGACTACCTGAAACTCATGATCAAAACAAGAGCCTAGACATCATCTTCCATGAAATTATCAAGGAAAACTGCCCTGACATTCTAGAACCAGAGGGCAAAGTAAGTATTCAAGGAATCCATCAATCACCACCTGAAAGAGATCCAAAAAGAGAAACTCCTAGGAACATTGTGGCCAAATTCCAGAGTTCCCAGATCAAGGATAAAATATTGCAAGCAGCTAGAAAGAAACAATTCCAGTATTGTGGAAATACAATCAGGATAACCCAAGATCTAGCAGCTTCTACATTAAGGGATCGAAGGGTGTGGAATAGGATATTCCAGAAGTCAAAGGAACTAGGGCTCAAACAAAGAATCACCCACCCAGCAAAATTGAGTATAATACTTCAGGGGAAAATATGATCTTTCAATGAAACAGAGGACTTTGAAGCATTCTTGATGAAAAGACCAGAGCCGAAAAGAAAATTTGACTTTCAAACACAAGAATGAGAAGAAGCATGAAAAAGTAAACAGCAAAGAGAAGTCATAAGGGACTTACAAAAGCTGAACTGTTTACATTCCTACATGGAAAGACAATATTTGTAGCTCTTAAAACTTTTCAGTATCTGGGTAGTTTGTGGGACCACACACACACATACACATACATGCACACACACATGTACACATGTGCATGCATATACACATACACACATGCACGCACATACAGAAACAGAGAGCACAGAGTGAATTGAATAGGATGGGACCATATCTTAAAAGAAATTAAGGTAAACGGTGAGAGAGAAATGTAGTGGGAGTAGAGAGGGTGAAATGGAATGGGATAAATTATATCTCATTCAAGAGGCAAGCAGGAGACTTTTTAGTGGAGGGAAAAAGAGGAGAGCTGAGACAAAAAACATGCAGTTTACCCTCATGACATTCGACTAAAGGAAGGAATAAAATGCACACTTATTTTGGTTTGAAAACCTATCTTACAGTACAGGAAGGTGGGGGAGAAGGAGATAACCAGGGTGGGGGGATGATGGAAGGGAGGGCAATGGGAGGAGGGAGCAATTTGAAGTCAACACTCGGGGACGGACAGGATCAAAAGACAGAATAGAAACAATGGGGGGCAGGATAGGATGGAGGGAAATACAGTTAGTCTTACACAATACAACTATTATCGAAGTCATTTGCAAAACTACACAGATAGGGCCTATATTGGATTGCTTGCCTTCCCAAAGGGAATGGGTGGAGAGGTAGGGTTGGGAAGAATTTGGAACTCAAAGTTTTAGGAACAACTGTTTAGTATTGTCCTTGCTACTATGAAATAAGAAATACAGTTAATGGGGAATAGAAAGTCATCTGGCCCTACAGGACAAAAGAGAAGATGGGGACAAGAGAAGGGAGGCATGATAGAAGAGAGGGCAGATTGGTGATAGGGAAAATTGGAATGCTCAGTGTATTGGGGTGGGGAGAGGGGAGAAATGAGGAGAAAATTTGGAGCCCAAAATTTTGTGAAAATGAATGTAAAAAAAGTTAAATAAATAAATTTTTATTTAAAAAAAATAAGAAAAAGAAATTGTTGCCTTTTACTTTTGTTCTGACAACTTTTTCTCCACTTCAGTATTTTGTGTTGTTTCAATGCTTTAAAGAGAGTTTCCCTCATGGATCCATTTTAAATCATTTTTTGAAATTCATTTATTGTGAGCTCACATATTTGACAATTTCATTTCTAAATGTTTAAATTTAAGTTCATTCTTTCTATGGTTTCTTGATGTTTTTTTTTTCAGCTTTCAAGGGAGTTCATAGTATTCTGTCATTATTGGCTTATATTTCTTCACCTTAAAGTACTAATTAAGAAAGGTTTGTATTCTCTGAGATTTTACTCATTCCTCTTTCTGCTTTTAGGATCTTCTTTGCTGACCTATCTACTTGTGGTCTGTGGTTTTTTTTTATATGTTCTCTCTCGATATCATTGGTGTTGTAACTTTTTTTGCCTTTTTATTTTATCAGGGCTCATGGGAGTTCCCTGTAACTCACTATCTGGCTTGTCCTGCTACCCTATAAATCAGATCCCAGAGACTAAGCTGCAAGATTACAATAAACTCTTTGTAGTAGAGATTATAGGGTTTGCTGGCAAGGGTCCCTGTCCTAGGGATCAAGGGCCATACCCTAGTGAAAATCCAGTGAGACTTCTTGTAGGATTGGATGAAAAAGAGCTATTACAGTAGATGCTACAACCTACAATCACTCTACAATAGCATGAGACGTTAAAATGTGTCCCAAACAAGTCTACACATTTGTTTCTACTCCTGGTATACACCCTAAGTGTAAAACTTCTCTGGTATTCATTTGTAAAGGATTTGCCTTGTTGGGCACTATGATCTTTAATTTTCATTACTCACTGACACATAATTCTAATTTTAAGGTATGAGTAGGGAATAGAAAATGTTTAATTGACCCTTTTGCTGATCATATGATATTAACTTAGATTTTTTAGAGAAAAGGCATTTAACACATAGAAATTTCAAGGAAGTAAATTTAAATCTGACAGAATAAAAAATTTCATAAAGGTTTTGGTGTTGCCCAAAAGTGGTTTAGGCTGCCTGAGGCAGCTCCAGGTTCCCCATCACATCACTTGAGTTTTTAAGCAAAGTCCAGATGAGAACTTCGAGGTAGAAGTTATACTACAAGGCATCTGAATTCTCTTCCCTTGCTAAAATTTTACACATCTTTGGCTTCCCAGTCCCTAAGAATAGATACAACAAAAAATCTCCTGTTTCATTTTCAAATTAATTTTAATAAAGTAATTGGTTTTGTAGTACCTCATTAACAACAGATTGCTAAAACTCCTCATGGCATTTACTGATAACTTCTACTCCTCAGAGTTTTAAAATCACTATTTGTCACTGAGCAATGTTAAATATTCAGAAGGAACTCCAAAACAAAGAAAGTTGAAATAATTAAATACACTGTACTGAGCAAATTTTACTATGAGGATAGATGTTCTTTTTGACTTTTATTAAACAGATTTTTCAGTTACAAGGTTTAGTCTATTAACATGAGAGATAACATCTTCACAGAGCTCTGAAATCAGAACTAGTGTAGCAAGAAGACTTCTGGCTGCTATTTTCCTCAAACTCTACCACTGAAACTTGAGATAAAAAGTTTTTCATTTTTTAAGGAAAAAATTCACTTTAAATCTTCACAATTACAGGAGGAAAATTCCTAAGGGAAAAAAATCCCATTCTTGTCATACTGTCCAAAAAAAGTTAAAGGAGTTTAAAGTAAAACAATAAAATGTTACAAATATCCATCATTTCAGTAAAAGTGTTTTCACTAATGTATTTTATTATACTTCAAGGCTTTATTACTATAGTAGCACTGTTCTTATGTTATATTGCAAGATTCAGTTAGAAATTGAAAATTGGAATCAATATTTCACTTTTTCAGATTGTTTTGATGAGGAAAATTTAAAGTTAGATATCTTGAACATTAATCCTAGTGGTGTTTTTGATGTATTAAACACATATCCACACACCCTAATCATTCAAACACAGGGAAAAGGTTCCAAGATAGAAATAGTATTTAACTTTCTATCATATAAACCATGATATTCCATACACTTTACTTAATGATGAAAATATCATTGAAAATAAAACACACAAAAGCATTATGACAATGGGTTTAAATTTCAAATATCATTTACAGAGGTCTATTCATCAAAACAATAGTTTCTTATTGAACTTGATTGAACACAATTAATCTGACAATCCAAACTATGTCAATAATGACAAATGAACTGGGCTACAATTCTGTATCAAACACTCTCCATAGCAGAATTAGGAAAATAGAATGAAAAATAATGTTGGTACCTTCTGTTCTTGGAAAAAATTTTGATCAGTCAGTTAGTAAAAACATTTGATTCTTGAGTACCCAATTTCTATCACTATATATGTATGTGTATACAACTCAAGTGCTTTAAAAAAAATTTTAAAGATAGTTTCAAATAAGTAATTTTCTTCTTGCTAAATATTAAACTCCATTCTTTGAGAGGCTATACTTTAAAACTAAAACTTTTTTTGTCAATTAATATTTATATCAGTCTTTCATTCTCTAAGATCACATAGGTAGTAACATAAAATGGTTATGGTTTTATTACTCACCTGACATAAATTATTTTTTGCTTTATAAGAGAGAAGTTAGTTGCAAAGTAATAATATTTTTAAAATAGTAGCTACTTTCTCATATAAAGTTAATTTCAAATGATTTTGTCTTTTAGTACAATCCACAATAACCTCTATAAAATAATTAATGTAGGATTTAAGTTTTTAATTTCTCCTTTCCCTGAGATATTAAAAAATATAAAATTAATTCAATTAAATAAGCATTTATTAAGTACCCACTGCTTCAAGAGTAGTCTAGCAGATGCTATGGAATACAAAAAACCAGTATCCTAAGCATAAGGAGTTCATAGTGTAGTGAGATTTGACATGTATAGAAATGACTGCAAGTTAGAATGAGATAATTACATAGGAGGGCTATTCAACACAGACTCCTACTCCAGCACTTTATTGTTATTTTTAGATCTGACCAAGTGGGAAGGGCTCTGAGCATAGACCTTCTAAGAGATTACATGTCTATCATATGAGGACCAACCTTAGGAGGCTCATTACCAAATTGGCCAAAGAGTGATGATGTGTTTTTCATCACACTAATTCTCAACAAGTCATATAGAAGTTGTGATCTATACTGATCAAAGGAGTAACACCATCTGTACCAATGAATCTTTGGGTCTCTGAACCACTAACATGCTATTAAATGATGCTTAGAAGCAAAAACTTATCTCTTTTCAGAAGAGTGATAACTTGGGATCATAGAGTTATATATTTAGAGCTACAAGGGAACTCAGAAATCATCTAGTCCTGCTGCTTCATCTTACAGATGAGGAAACTGAGGTCCAGCGAGGCTAAGTGACAGCATGGTTAAGTAAAAATCTGCTCCCCTACCCTCATATCTTTCACTAATTACAGACCAAGTATGCCAAACCTAATACCTCTGCCACATGACAACTTTTTAAATCCTTAAATGAATAATTCACACTTCACTGCAACTCCTCTTCTACATTCCCAATGCATCTTCTTCAAGGTAAATATGCTCACTTACCATGGCTAATGATTTCATTATGTGGTTTTATTCATTGAAATTTTATCCCTCCTTCAATTTGGATATGTACATGTGTATAATTTCACTAAAACCTTAGTTGCTTTTAATAATGCAGATTGTTAAGTTAAACAGATGAAATATAATTTGCACTTACCTGTATTTTGATTGGCCAAGAAAAGTTGCTGACATACACGTAAAATGTAATGTTAGGATTGCCTCTGAAATTAAATTTTTCGCAGGAAAAACTATCTCTGAATTCCTTTATTTTGACTCTGTAAATTAGCAGAATTTCCTCTCCAGATATTGTTCCAGCTGAAATGCAAATAATAACATTTTTAGAATCCATATTAAGCAACAGTGATGTTAAAACCAAGTAATATAATTTCATACTCATAAAAAACTACTGTATGTTTTAAAACATAGTCTGAAGACATTTACATTATCACATATTATAAATTAGGAAAAAGACCTGGCTTTGTGATTTCAGTGACAAACAGAATTTTCAGATAAGGCTATTTTCACTCATAATTAGAGACTTAAACAGTAGCCCAGAGCAATGAAAGATGATTTGCCTAGGTTCATACAGCCAATATAAGTGAGGAAAATTTGAATTCAGGTCTTCCTGGTACTCCAGCTAACTCTTGATCCACTATATCATACTCAATCATATCACACATAATTCAACTTGCTACAAGTAGAACTTATGAATGAAACTTTGAAAATAATTACTTAACTCCATCAGAAAATGCTTTGACCTTTATTATTTACCATGAAACATGTAAAAGTAAGCCAATGAGTTGGCATTTCTAAATTTCAAAATAAATACTTCCTACTCATTTAAAATGATTGAGAAGCAGAGGAAAAGTCCATACTTTAAAACTTTAACTAACTGCTCACATCCTAAAATACATGGTAGGCATTCAATAACTCCTTCTGGAATTTAACTGAACAAAATGCTGCCAAGTTGATCCTGTTTCAATGTTAAACTGATATCCAATTAACATAATGTTGTACACTCACTGGTATTCCTAGACTGACTGCATATATACCGTTTTTCAATGCTAAGCATCCCCTTTGATAATCTATTTCACATGATTAAATAAAAGAAAATATCAACCCAACTCAAAGTCACCAGTCATGAATCCTGAATTAATGAATTCTACCCTGCTGACGTTTAGCTATAATTTGGGTTTATAAAACTAGATATAACAGTATCTACGTGTCGATTACGTTTTTTACTTCAATGAGTTGATATTGTGCAAAACCCTTAAGTTCTCTATAATACTATATATATATATATATATATATATATATATATACACATATATATACATATAACTACATGATATACATTACTTATACACATGGATTTATGGGTATAGATATAGATATAATGATAGTGATAGTTATAATTATGGAAACTAGAAATGTACATTACTTGTTTTAAAGATTGTATACAGACAGGAGCTGGACCTATATTTCATTGTTTCAGGGAGGTATCAGATGAGAAAACTCTCTTTGCCAATGAAATACTATATGTTCTTTGAAATTGATGGTTTTAGAAAGTTGACTAGAGAACTGAGAGATAAAGGGATTTCATGCCAGGGTCATGTAGCCAGAATGTTGTCAGAGGCAGGACTTAAATCCAGGTCTTCAAAGATTTGAGATCAAGACTTTCCATTTTTAATCATTTATCCAAATGATAGTTATAAATCTAAACTTCAATATTTTTGTAGGCTAAAAACTGCAGGCTTATTCAACAGTATACTTGTGATTTAGTCAACTAAGATGAAGCAATGCATTTTATCCACAGAAGTATAAGAAAAGAAAGAGAGCATCCTCCTCCCACTCCCACAGGGGTGAGAGTGGTGGTGGTGGGGTGGTGTAATTCAGCATGAGCATTTGTACTTCTCCTTGGATGTATTTTTCAAATGGCAATGAATCCAATTCATACATGCTTTCTTTAAAAAGGCTTATTAAAGCCTTTTAAAGCAAATCCCATTTGCTTAAGTTGAAAAGTTGAAAAGAGGAGGGATTTTATGGGTTGAAAATAACAGATAAGCCAGTGTTATCACCACACACAGAAGAATTTCATTGTATAATATCAATATTAAGGTTAATAATTAAATTTGAGCTTCAACACTGAAACAAAGAATTTAAATCTCAGTCACTCCAGTCATTAACAGAGTAATTTATCTTAATTAAAATCACAGCTTTTCATAACAGTACCATTTAAAAATTTTAAATAGAATACAAGTTTTTGCTATCCAAGTAATTTTAATTGAATAAAGGAGAAAGTTAACATGTTAATGAAGCTTATTCATATTACAAATTATTACCCATGTTTAACTAACACAATTAATAAAAATACAATGATAATGGCAAAGAATATTTTAAGTTGGTTATCGAATTTGGAAAAAAAAGACAATCATGATAGGATAACTTTTATAAGCAGTGCTTTGAACAACACAGAGAAAAGAGATATGTCATTTAAATGTCCTTACCTGTTGAACTAATGGACCATGTGATGTTCAGGTTAAAGTTGTTTGATGCATTAATTGAAATATCCAAATTTTTGTTTGACTGACAAGAAAAAGAAAATTAAATGTAAAAGACCAGAATTAAACTACATGGTTCCCAAAGTACTATGATTTACCCAATCTGTTTCTCAAACAAGTCCTCAGTCCTGCGTGTCTTTCACTAGAGATTTCAACCCAAAAGATTTTTTTCTTTTGAAAAAATCAACATAGGTTTTAATATACTTTTATGACAATAGAAGTAAAATATTTTGTTATGTTAGCAATCTTGAATTGCTTCATAAGTGTTTTTCTTTAGTGATTTTTCCAGTATAGATAACGGTGACTGATTTTATGCCCTTTTTTTGTCACTGAGGTAGCTTTCTATAGAGATTTCATTATTAGTTAATATTTTCTTTTATTAGTATTTTTTCCTAAGTTTTAATTCTATTCATCTTAATTTATACCCCAAATTATGACCTAAAAACTAATCTGCTCCTGAGTCAATGATCACTTGTGATAATGGAATTTTTAAAAGTATAGATGATACATAGTCACTAACGTACCTTACAACTCTGAAAATTCTGTGATTTTATGACTCTAATTATGAGTGCTATTTACTATTGGTTTTTATTTTCAATTTGCAAAAAATGAAAATATAAAGTTTAAATTTTTTCTAAATCTTCAGAAAATATACTTTGAGCACTCGTTATTTGAAAGCCCTAGGCTTATATAAAATACTAAATACTAAAATACCAAACAAAAAACACTTTTATTATTATTTTTTATTTTTCAAGAGTGTGTCCTTTAAAGTAAATGACATGGTTAAACAACTGAAATTCAACAACGCAATGTAGCTAGAGAATATTCTCATTATTTGTTAATGTTTTGGCAAGGCTTTCTTCATTTTAGTAGGTAAGTGTAGAATCATGTTTGTTTTAGGCAATTTAGTTTTAAATTTTACTGACACAATATTAATTTAAAACATTTATTTCACTTGGAATATTATCATATATTTGTATATATGTGTATACACAGAGATATGTATGTATATGTGTGAATATGAGTGGGTTTATATAAAATAATCTAATGATCTTCCACTAAAAGTGCTAACTTTATACTCTACTGTGTTTTGCAAATGACTTTGGGATCCTGATAGCTATACAAGTGCTACTCAAGCTCTAGCCATTTCCTTCCCAAGTCGAAAAGGGTATGACTTAGGGCATAACTGAGAGTATGTGTTGGTTGTCTGCGGACTGGCTAATTCAGAGAAGCTCATTACTAAGTTCACTGCATGATGGTGAACATTTTTGGTCAGAGATATTTTTGAAAATTGTCTATGTGTGTAACAAAGTGATTATGATCTACTTTGGACAGCAAGGTGACACAGTGATTCGAGTATCCACCCTGGAGTGAAGAGGCTCTGAGTTCAAATCGGACTTCAGACACTAAAAAGCTGTCTGACTGACAAGGTAAATGACTTAATCCCATTTGCTTAAATTTCCTTATCTGCAAAATAAAGTGGAGAAGGAAATGGCAAGCCAATCTAGTACTTTTGTTAAGAAAACCCCAAATGCAGTCAGAAAGAGTCAGACATGACTGAAATGATTGCTGCATTAGTAGAAGTACCCTCATTGAGGTAATTGCAAATATTAAAGTATTTATAGATTATTTTAAACACTGAGAATTTTCAAGACAGTGAACAAATATAATTGGAAGCATAATTTACTTATGTGAATTTGCCTTATTTCTTTGGTCACAAGTTTTGATAGATTTAAAGCATAAATTACTGCTTAAATTTTAATGTTTTTTTTCCTTCAAAGGGCAAAATTACAAATGTTACTATGGCCCAATTAATTATGGAAGTGGGTACAGGACTGGGCCTGGAGGAAGGAAGACCTGAGTTCAAATTTGACCCCAAACATTTACTGGCTATGTGATTCTGAGTAAGTAATTTAAACTCTACAAAGTAAATAATTTAACTCATCTGTAATATGAAGCTAATAATAGCACCTACCTCACACACAGGGTTGTTGTGAGAATCAAATGAGATAATAATGACGAAGCATTTAGCACAATGCCTACTACATAGTAAGTGCTACATAAATGTTAGGTATTATCATTATTATTGTCATCATAAAATGACATGAGACTCAATCTGACACATTTTTAATGCATGTCTTCTATTCAGACTATTTTCTTTAATTTTTAATTTTTTAACGGGTGTCTTTCTTTTTAAAACTACATTTTTTTTTACTATGCTTCTTCTTTAACAAGTAGGCATTCCATTAAAAACAATAGTAAAAGGAGCAAAAAAATACCTGTTAACCAAAATCAACTAGCACACTGAACAAGTCTGACAATGTATGCAATAACACATCCTGAATAAACTATTCAGGACAAAACTAAAACATAATAAACAAACAAATCATTTATAAAAAGTGTGACTTTTTTAAAGACAAGTGCCAAAGAGTGTACCCAGTAATAAACAACTTCTATTTACTAAAATAGAAGACTGAAAGGAAAAGAAAATGGAATTCTAGAATGAATTATCTGATCCAAGTGTTCAATTTGCTTCTCTTGCTTTTCTCCCTATTTTTTGATATCATTAGACCTTCTAGCTAAGGTTGAACTCCAAATATGCCAGTAATGGAAAAGAAAATATTTTTTTCTCCTGGGTAATTCTCATAAAATTTTGTTTCTCAAGCAAATTTTGTTTCTCAAGCAAATTATTTAAAAATATGCAAAATATTTATGGTTTTCAACAATCTCAAGTCTCATTGATATAATTTAGTTTTATAAATATTCAGAACATCTTTGATAAATATAAAAGAGTTCATATTAAGTAAAAGAACAAAAAGTATGTGTATATATGTGTGTGTATGTGTGTGTATATTTA